>JABFDZ020000066.1:7659814-7684509 GCA_019775955.2 Pollimyrus isidori | reverse complement strand
TTGCACGCTTAACACTAAATCTCCCTTTAAGCTGGTTTCAGAGCGGGGGGGCAGGAGGGATTAGGGAGGGATGCGAACACAAAGCTGCGTCTGTGGCGGCCTTTGGAGCCGGACCGCTCTTACCTGCGGCCCCCGCTCACTGATCCCCTGGCATATTAGGGCTGCTGACAGAGACGGGGGCCCGGAAGACAGGCACTGACCGAGGGCTTATTTACAGCAAATACCTCCAGCTCCTTCAGGGAATCTCGCAGCCTCTCGGGACGCTGGTTCTTAGGGGTCCAGGTGTACCCGCGACCTGGGGAGCAACACAGCACAGCCATGGGGACGAGCTCCACCCCCCCTTGAAATCTCCAAACCCAGCGCCGCAACCCCCCAGGTCCAACTGCTGCCCTGAAGCTAGAGGAGCAGCGTCAGTGATGATAGTCACTTCGGTAAAAGGGGACACAGCCATCAGACGGGGCTCTTGTGCCATTTGTATGAGTGCATGTATGTTGGAACCCTTCTTTTCACAGAATCCATGTCACTCTCCTTTGAGACACACATACAAACAGAGACTTTAATTCCAAGCACAGTCATTTACCCAACGCACCTGGAGCATTTCAGGGGTCGAAACGCCTCGTTAAGGGCCCAACTGACATGCGACTACGCAGCCAATGAGGGGATTCGAACCGACGACCTTCTGATCAATGCCAGAGAAGCCTAATCTGCTAAGACACACATTACCCCACTACTGCGCACTTAAATAAAGATATGGATGAATAAAGATAGGGCTGGCACTCAAACATCCGGGTGTAGGACACGTGCCCATGCTTGGATGCCTGTCCATGACAGGGCACATACAGCACTGTGTAAAAATCTTAGTTCAAAGAAAATGATGTTTAAGTGATCTTCACATTGGTGCAAAACTATGCTATTATGCCTGTGGGAAGTTGCGTCAAAGCTTCTGCTAAAATCACCACAGTGTTTGCAGCAAGCATCCAATACACCCATATTTTTTGATTGGACCACTAGCTCACGTCGTACAGCTAATCAATATCTCGTTGACTTTTTGAACCGATTTAATTAATTTAGTGAAATTTAACAAATGCATGGGACTGTTCAGGCGCCCCTGAGGAACGGTTTGGCAACTCAAGTGGTGTTCATCTAACCATCCAGTAACATTTTGTAGAACAGAACAAATTTTTACTAGTCTTTATTGTGTTTCTCTTAATTTGCATATACTCTAATGCTAAATTGTGCTTTTTGTTCTGAGCAAATCTGCACTTACTACCTGGATAAATAACTTTAAAACGATTCCTTTGACTGCCTAAGACTTTTGCACAGTGCTGTACATCAACCTAAGATCATACTCTGGGCAATTTAGAGACACCAATGAGCCTGGCTGCATGTCTTTGGACTGTGAGAAAGAATCATCCAGGTGGACCCCATCCAAATGGGGAGAGCTCCTCTCACACAGGGAGGGGCGGGACTCTGACCCTCAACCCAGGGGGCGTGACTGCCATGCCAAGTGGTTTGCCCCGTGTCGGTGAAAATCCCGCATTTCCCATCAGGCCTCACACAGACTCTGATGTGATTAAATATCAACAAATAAGTTAAACGGCAGCCTCCGGTGAATTCTGCTTCTGAATATACATTAGCATTAATAAGGAAAATGGAAAACACACTTTGAAGAGGCTGTAATCAAAACCAGCCTCTTTTTTTTTAAAGCCATTAAGATTTTTTTTCTCAAGCATGAAAACAGGTAAATAAACTAATTCATATGAGGGGAGGGAGGCGAGACGGTGTGCCTCTTCTGATAAGAGTGCTTCAGTCTGGAAGAGGCAGACTGGGAGAGACTGACTCTGAGGCGTGTCTGGACGACGGCCACGCTGGTATCAGGGCAGGAGGATTCGGTGCCTGACTCCGGAGCTTTCCTTACGCCCATTCCGCACCCTCCCTCACCGACCTTGAGGGAGCCGTGCATTCTGGGAAACTGCGCAGCAGTTTCAGGCCACTAGTGAGCAGGAGATCGCCTCCTACAGGTCAGGCAAGGTCATTGCTGCTTATCGTCATATGACGGAGAGGAGAAATGAGCAGGATGTACCCTCCGCCAACTGCTGCTTCTCATGAAAGTGGTGCTGCTCCAGAATGGTAGCTGAAATAAACAGAAACAGCGTTACATGGGTGTGCCTGTGCGTGTGTGTCTGTGTGTGTGTGAGTACACATGTGCTACAGGGGCTATCAGCGCCTCCCCTTGAACTCTGGGCCGTGGCCCTGTCCTACACAAAGGTGCCCCAGAACTCCTACCTGCCCCCCAGCCCCCCAGACAGGAAGCAGCCCTGGCTGCAGTGCTCTGCCACTTCAGGACACTTCCAGGATTAATGGCATTAATCAGATAAAGGAGCATTATGAAGGAGCATTATGATACGCTGAGGGCCGGGGCACCTGCTGAGGGGCAAGGGAGCCCCAACTGGGATCACTGCAAACCTAGAATACCCTCTAGTGGATGAAAGGTGAATTGCAACCTGGAATATGTTGTGCGAATTTGTTAATACTGTGCATCCTGGGTCACAGTTTCTACTGAAGCTTAGAGTCCATAATTGGTCCTAAAACTAATCAGTCTGATCTGTGCCTGCACAGAATACCTGTGACTGCCTAGCAGTAGGACATGCATGTAAACACAATACTAGGCAAGAATATTTACCTGGTTCTCCCTTATCGTAGTACTGGTATGTTCCAATATCGGTGTCTGTAGAGAAAACACAAAGGGAGACAAGCAGGTACATGGTTCTGGCATCACATGACCCCGCCCCGTCTGTTATCTAATAAAAATGTGGGAAAAAATGGCTTCCAGTCTGACTATCAGGAGGTGTATTGTTATTAGGAGAAATCAAATTGATGAGAGCTCCTGCCGACTGCAATACATTTGCTTACTGACAGGATCGGAACAGGATGATGAGTATGAATAGGTTCCTGCAGACCCAGGTGAGCTCTATCCTAGAAAGGAAGGCTAGAGGTGTGGTGAGGGGCCAGGCGAGCAAATTACCCGAGACGTTCAGGCCACTCCGGGTGGACCACAGATGTAACTCCGCCAAGCAGAACGCCATCGATCCCTGAAGTTAAATGGACCTAAAACACAAAGGAGGAGACTAAATGAGAAGGGGTGTGTTTTTGTGGAACACATACACGCACACACCAGGGTCACTTCAACTGTTTTGTACCAAAAAAAAGACTAAATGTTTTTCATTAAATCAAAAAGTGCTTTAACAAAATCTGAAAAACCCTAATCCCAACATGACTTTTGGGATTTTTAGTTTTGTGATTGCATTCACAGATGTTTATAAAAATTGGGAGTCTCCTTGTGGGGACCAAAAAAAAAAAAGTCCCCATAAGGTCAAAATAACAGATTATAAATCACATTGTGGGGACATTTGGCATGGGTGGGTGCACATGGGCGGGATTATTCAGGTCCCCAGGTATATGTGTCTATCATAGGACAAAACACCATCAATACCTGACAGTAGGAAAGGGCAACATTTGCAATTTACCAGAGGAGAAGAAGAAAAAAAAAAGCAGTATACTGATTGATTATCGCTTCAAGCTAAATGTGAGTGACTTGACTTGAGCCTTCTGTCTTGCAGGGGGTACATTGTGTGCAGGCAGAGGTTGCTGGCATCTCCTTTGTCAGCCCCCCAGCCCTAAGAGCAATCAGCTTCATATCTGTGCCAACAGACGTCACACCACGACCAACACCCCTAACGTCTCGGAGCAGATGAAAGCGCAATCTTGTCACGGCACTCGAACACAAATACTCTTACATCTTACATCCCCGAGTTAGGTTTTCAAAAAGTTTCACAACGCTAGCGTTACAAAATCATCTCTCGAAGATCCTTCCAGCAAAACCTATTTCCGAATTTAATTTACCGGTCAAACGGAGGTCTCGCTGAAAGAAGCCTGGCTTATTTGGCGCCACGAGTGCTGCACCATTACGGCAAAACTTTACAAGCTGTTATGGGATGTAAGACATGAAGGTCACTGTCCTGCTCCTCTAGGGGGTTGTGTTCAGCGACAACTGACAACTGGGCGGTAGGAAGCAGAGTTAAACTTCCACCAAGCCTCTGCCCTGGGCTGCCCAATCCTCATCAAGGAGCAACAATCTTAAAAAAGCAACACTCAAAGTCAAGTGATTTAGCTCAAGCACATAGATCATAGTCCGAAAGCCTCTGGGGACCATCATTCGGATCCATTTCACTGCCTGTTGTTTTATGTTTCATCCCTAAGAGTTACGCGGTCGTCCACGTCCCCTTAGATACTGCGCCGCCTGCGTAGCCCAGCCAGTGCAAGTCTGGGCCAAGGCGGATGCTTTCCAGTACCCAGAAACCGGAACCCAACTTGGCCGCGATGGTGGGACTTTAGCCTGAGCTAGCTAGCCTTCTGCGGCCCCTCGGAAGGCCACTCATGCCAGCCACGGAGGAGAGAACGCAGACACTGCGATGCGACACTCAGCAGAAAGAATGAACAAAGAAAGAGTAAGTACAAAAAAACAAATACAGAATACCCCCGAGTTCTTGCTTGATCAGTACTGACAGGTCATCTACTTGCAGAAAATGGAGCAACCTGGCCATCTGTGGCCAATTGTGTTTACATGCAAAGAAGCATTCGTCACGGAGTATAGGGTGTGCGTGGAGATTCCCGGGATGAGCACAGGTGGGTGAGACCCCTGGCCACCTCGCATTCCAGCAGCGGGGACACCCAGCCAGGCCCCAACATCAAAGCCACGTCAGATCTCCTGTGACCAACACCTCAGCCTTGAGCAGAGATTTCCACTAGGCTAAAATAAACACGCACCCACGGACGAGCGCACGCATCAGCACTCCCATCTCAGGTGGAGTAAAGCGCTCGGCTTTAACTTGAGGATTGCGAAGAATTCATTTTTGTTGTTTCAAAAAGGAAACCGGAGACGAGGTAATTCAAAGCAGAAGTCATTCTAAACTGTCGTTTTCCGAA
Organism: Pollimyrus isidori; assembly: GCA_019775955.2. Lineage (NCBI taxonomy): Eukaryota > Metazoa > Chordata > Actinopteri > Osteoglossiformes > Mormyridae > Pollimyrus > Pollimyrus isidori. Next base: position 7,679,523 of record JABFDZ020000066.1, on the reverse strand, counting down.
CCTGTCTGTTTATTCAGCAACTTCATAGCAGTGCTCCCACTTCAAAAAGCTTTCCCACACACACTCACACCCTGTCTAACTTCAGGTGACAGGTTTGTCTTTCTGAACACTTCGGTTCATGAAGAGGCCTGGCGTTTTAGCTTTGGGCCACCGGTAACCTGGAGCAACTCTGCAACATCACAGCGATTCTACGCTCGCCGGCAGCTGTCAGACAAATTCTAATCCCTGTCCCGGGGTGATCCCATGCCTTTTGTTCCCCCCGGGAGCAAACCTGACCTCCTGCTTGAAGAGTCCCTGCATACCTGTCCAAACTCACGGCACAGGATGGGAGGTGGACTCAGTCTTCCCTCTCTGCAAGCAGAGAGCCGTCAACTTCAAAGACGACTCATGTCTCTTTCAAGTTGGGCTAAGAGACCCGAGACCACTTTCTTTTCTGCCCTCGCTCATTGTTCTTCACTTCTGGCAGGACTCAACTGGGGAAGAGCTTGTTTTACAGGCCGTGATCCTCTGCCACAAGCCCCACTTAGCCTGTCATATTCTACAACGGGTCTCCACACCTCAGGCACCAGCCGCGCAGAAGCGGCGCTGGGAGACCGCGAGTGGCGTGTGGCTGAAGCCGGCTCAGTAGCTCAGTCTGGCTCATCTCGGGGGGTGTGGACCTCTTCGTTGTCACACGGTTAGGGAGGGTGGAATGGGCTCCCAGCTTCATGGGGGCAGAAACAAAACAACTTGATGTTGGTAAAACCGAGACTCTGGACACTTTTCAGGGTTTCAGAGGCTGTCAGACTAAGGTGCAGGAAAGAGTGTGTGTGTGTGTGAGAGAGAGAGAAATGAGATGTGTGCAGCAGAGCAGGTGAAGTTCACTTCACATTTTGATAAGAAGCCCAACCTCATCTATTCCCTGGTCTCTGTCTCTTTGTCGTTTCCCACAGCACAGAGGACGGGTCAATCGTGAGCATCACAAATTCGGCAGGTGTGAGGGAGGGGCATTCCAACTACCACCTTGACCTAAAGAGACCTGTGGAACCGCCACACTTCTTATTTAACCACCTACAGATTAAATTAATCACCTTCCCCGTTAACGTTTTTTTAACCTGCCGTCTTCCAGCTATCCGTCATCTTTAATTATGCCAAACATGCCGTGTCCTCGGTTTGTGCCCAGCACAATGGCCGCCGCTCAGACTCCTCACGGGCACGAAGAGACAAGAGAGAGAGATCCGGGGAACTTCCTTGTCTGAAACGCAGAGAACGATGGCTTGGGCTGGCCCTAGACCGCAGAAACTACCACTGAAGTCCAAGGAAAACCACCCTGCATGACCTGAACAGTTAGAACCCAGGCTTTGAGGAAGGCAAGAACGGTGACAGTCTTGACACCAGAATGACCTGGTCCCACACCTGAACCCGGTCACACAGCCTCCCAACCCCCCAGGCCTCCGGGGCACCCAATGTGCATTAACTCACCTATCGTGGGTGCGGTCTATACGTCACCTTGACAGACAGGTGCAATTAAAGGTCTAAAGACCTGCTTTGGTGACTGACTGCCAACTCTGCTCTCATCACGCAAATGTCTGCACCTCTGCCACCCGCCCATCACCCACAGCAAATCACTCAGGTTTGGGGTCAAAGATGAGGATGGTGCTCAGCAGCATACTTCCAGGGTTGCCCGCAGAGGTTCTTGCTGGGGTGATGCCCACTTCCCTGGCTGGGACGGAACCTGCCATTTAGTTTCGATTCATGACTCAACTTTCGGTATTATGGTACACCAGTCCTCACTACACCTGCTAATCTTGATAGGTCCCATTCCAAAGATGCTCTAGGAGAAAAACTGGAATGTGGAGAGCAAAATCTTGCAACAAAGCAAGTGAGATGTATTGTGAATGGCTGTTTAAAAAGAGTTTTGAGACTTTGGCCATTTGAGCATGTGTTTGTGTTGTGTCAAGGAGTGGCTGAATGTCAAAGATGCAGGAGCATGAAAAAAATAAAATTAAAACCATGAGAGAATGGAAAAAAAAAACCCTTCAATGATTACTGCTCTGTCATAATAAAGGAGGGAATGAGAGATGAGTACTGATAATTTTTTTTTTATTGTTTTCACGTAGGTTAACTTGTGAACCTCTCTAGGTGTGAACAGTGCTTCTCAAAGGGCGGCACTAATCTACCGGTAAAAGTGACAGATATGTGAGGTAAAGAAATGCTTTTAGTGGAAAACAAAATGGTGGCATTAAGAGACCTTCTGCGCCCCCCCACCCTGAAAACCTTGATAGGTGGCGTGGGCGGGGGGGTATGGAGGTGAGGTACAAGGAAGGAACCCAGCCACCTGCTGCTGAAGCAGGTGTCCACAAAGGCAGACAGGTGCAGATTTGATTTGTAGAGGGAGGAGGTTCTTTCAGATTTGATTATATAACTGGTCACTTTAAAATCATGAAATATAATTTTTTGTAATTTTTATATGCACTGTATGCAAGTCCCGTCCTATTCATTTCTTAAAAAGGGCAAAATATTTACTTCTAGGGAAATAAACTCAGTAACATATCATACCTTAAAATTCATAGGGGAAAAAAAATCACACGATCCACTATATGAAGAAATGTATTCATCCAATGTGAATATGGAGTTTGTATGTTCCCAGTATCAGACTGGTTTCCTCTAGGTCCTCTGGCTTCATGTGGTTAGGCTCATTGGGGTCTTTAAATTTTCCATAGAGCGTGAGTGTCTGAGTCCCCACAATGTGATAAAAACTTATTATTCTGATGATGTTGGGACCACTAAAGTATGAACCAACCATAAACCCAAACCTAACCCTTCTCGTCTCTGAGATCCTGCATGAGATAGGCAGTCTTATGCATTGTGTACTCACTCTGCTAGAATTGAACAAACAGACTCTTAAAGACCTTCAGTGTAGCAAAGTAATGATTTCCAGCCCAGGACCCGTACCAGCAATTCATAATATCAGGCCCAAAAGTACAAGCAACTTACAAGTGGGCCTGACTAAGATTCCAGGAAATCAGTATCACTTTGGGTCAGCTGACTGACTGCTGTGGGAAAGTTCGTTTCCGGGGTCGAGTTGAGACAATCATGGAGAGGAGCCTTAACGAAAGAAGCGCTGCCCTCACTGGGTGCCTGCTCTGCTTCTACCCCAACCATAGACTCACGGGAGCCGTGATAAATGTTCAACCTTGGCTTAAAACCTGAAATAATTCCCTTTGATTGAGACCCAAGTCCTTCTGTCAAGTTGGCTTGAGGTATCGGAGGTGACGTAAACTCAGAAAAGTGAGAAACCCTCACGCCTTTACCCACAACACCCTCCTCTAACCCACGACGGCAGAACGCCTTCCTCAGGTCCAGTCGGTGCCTGGAGATCGACGGGAGTTGTAGCGGAGAAGGCAGGGTAAGAAAAACAGCAATACTAGTCTTCGCTGGTGATGGCATGATGTGGAAGGAGGCTGACGTGTCCAGGCTTTCAGTAGCAGCCTTTGGCGGCTATGCTGGTTCTCTAGAAAATGGACTGTCACTGAAACCAGGCCAGACTTTCCATTCGCAGGTGACAAAGACTGTCAAGGTAACTCAAACACAAAATCTGTGCTGTGGTGGCAATGCCCCCACTCCCCTCCCCGTGCCCCTAAATCCCCACACAAATAAACAGAACCACAATAGGCAGACAGGTCCCAACTTGGAACGCAGAGGCCCCGACATCCTGGGAAACACCGTCACGTGTAGGGGTGCTGGGCTGTCTCAAAGAGTGTCACACACCCCTACACCAGACAAAGGTTTGAGGTGTGCGAGAAGAGAGAGGGAAAAAAAGCAAAAACGTTTCATGGCGAGTTAATGTGCTGCCATCTGCTGAAAAAAAACAAACATTGCAGTAACCATTGACATATATATCCCCCCCCCCATTTCTCTGGGGAACACATGTGCAATCTAAAGTTGTATCAACGTCATTACAGTGGATACTCATTTCAAGGTGTATTTAATACCTTATTTATCTAAGAAAATTCTGATAGCATTGTGAGTGACATGTACGGACAAGATTTTGCAAAGGAAACAGTTGTTTAGGAAAGGGAAGGGAGAGATTTTTGAATTCGAAGGGTGACTGCCAAGTACCTGTCAACACCAGTGACAAACCAGTCTAACCTAATAGGAAGCCACGCAATAAATGGAAATTAAAATACAGCTTGGCATTGTATGCCAATCCAACTAAATTCACCTTGATGACACTTAAAAACTCCTCAAGTAAAAATAACTGTCATTCACACAGTGAAAGTTAATTACAGGGCAGCAATACCAGTATATAAAAAATATCAAAGGATCGCCGAATGAACAGGGTATACAACTGAAGTAATGAAACTGATTTTTTTAAACAAACGACGCCAAAGGCGATTAATTCCAAAAAGAAGCAACGTCTCCCCCTAGCGTCCGAATATAGTTACTGTTATTAGACAACTACTATTTCCCGACGAGACGCTTCAGTTTACCGGCTGTCAGTGTGACCGAAAGTGGCGGGTCGCAGTCTCGGAGCCCCATAAAACCATGACCTCTGCCACGTACAGCGCCTCTGTTATAGATAAATGACGCTGATTACTTTTTACCCAGCAGTCTGGCCATGCTGTCTGGGTTTGCAAGTGCCGACAAGTTGCAGTAGAATAGGAAACCCATTGGTCCAACAATGAACCTATTATAATTATTGCAGTCCTGACAGGGCCCAGTCTGCCACACCCCATTAACGCATCAGAACAGAAAGCTTTAGCGTTTTACAGCACAGTAAGTTCTATATTCCTGGGTCTAAACAGGAGTGTCCTTAAGACATGCTGGGAGGTATGCGTAGTACTTATGTAAACTCCTGATTGTGCCAATGAACAAAGGCAAATGAAAAGATAGACACCTGGGATTATCCCCAAAAATATATTAAAGGCTAGAAAGCCTTTAGCAAGCAGCGAGGTGCTTATCAACATTGTTAATAATAGCCAATAATTTGAATTTTTTCATGTACATTTATCCTATTTATGGTATGTACATTGTATGTAGACCTGTAAAGAAAGCCGTCATTTTCAGGAAATGCCTTACAGGCAAGGGCATAACTTTGGGTTGAAGTCTCCTCCATTTAAGGGGGTCCAAAGGGGTATATTGACTGGTTTTGATTATTGAGGGGGTTACAACCCCCCATTCGCCATGTAATTTACGCCCACGGGTACAGGCAAGCCCAGACATCTTAGAGAGGAAAGAGAGAAAGAGAAGACAGACAGACACCACCACAAGCCAACAGTCAAAAGCTGAGGGCATCAATTTCTCTCCAAAACAAGTAAGGCCCTCTTTTCCAAATACCAGCAGGCCACCAATTTCTCCACATGCGTGACTTTCTAGGAGACGCCCAGAAACAAACAACACAAAGCATCTCCTGCTTTTGGAAAAATGAGGTACATTGATCGCATCGCTAAATTAATTAAAATTATATATGCAAGAATTATAAACAATGCCCCTCGCAGAACAGCTGTAAGACTATAGCGGCCAGTCTTATAGCTGACGTTTGACATTGTCCTAATGACGACGACTATTAATTGACTGCTTGACATTAGATCCATTCTGTCGTAATGGATTTTGTCAGGAAAAACTATTCATGCCGTTCAGAAACCTTTTTAATTCTACCAGTTTTTGCAGTAATTCTCTCACAGAGTGCCATGCCTCAGTGATCATGCACCCAGAGACCCAGCCTTGTAACCTAAGCTCAGCCTCTTCTGTTTGAACGTTGTAATGACCCTGTAATGAGGTCTTGCAAAATTCAGAGGTGGGATCAACTGACATGACATGGGGGATCAGGGAAGAATCAGGGAAGATCTGAAATATTCCAGTATTTTGGACTTCCGGTATCCGACCAAAAGGAAACAAACAAACTCTCTCAACCAGGTTCTCTTGTCTGAGTTAGCAAAACCAGTTCACAACTCCAGTATTATGAGAAATTAGTTCGGGGAACACAGAACGCAGCCTAAGCACAGCAGTCACTGTTGTTAAAGGCCCCCAGCATACAACTGTCCGCCAACCACCCAACAGGTGCTACGGAACTATTCATACCCCCACCAGCACCTTCTTCCCAAGATCTAGCTTACAGCTGAGCAGTAAAACCAACGGAAGGTGACATTTTACATAGCAAGTACAAGAATAGGCCACTGCAGATTCACCAAAACTAATATTCATTATGCAATAAAACTTCACTAGATGCAATTCAATAACCTATTAAATTGTCACTTGTCAGTTCTTTAGGTTCGTTGTTTATATAGGCTATTATTTATTACTTTAATAGTGTGACACCCTTTATATACTGTTTATTATTACATATGATTTACTTCTTTGCATATTGTTTACATATTGGTGATTTCATAGGCTTGGGAACTCACCAATGCAATTCCATTTTGTGTAACACAATAAACATCTTTGAAAGTGAACTGAAATTGTTCAATAAATAACGCTGGAATTGGCACAAGTGTCAGTGTCAGAATAAAAAAAACAGAGAATTTTGATGAGGTTCACTTAAGTGTAAAGTACTACTATGTGGTGGAACATAAATATTTATATATAGATGCACAGTGACATATAAAGTAATAGAAATATAGTTTTTTTTAATCGAGTAAATATTCCAGGAAAATCAGGAGAGCTTATCGGTTAATCTTCGTGAAAACAGAAAAGTACTGGTTCATTCGTGATACTAGTAACATAGTATAGACAACACTTGTAACCTATAGGCCTACCAGTACACGTACCAGTGAATAATAAAGAATAGCTAATCTTTCCAGTAATGCTACAGGAATTCAGCTAGAAATTTCTTAAATTAATGTCTTTCTTGGAACATTATTCCAAGAAAAAGCACTTTCAGGAAACCATTTTAAATAAACACGCCGATTAATGACAGACAGACAATGAAATGTACACGTCCTTGGCGTGGATTCATGAACTGGGAATAGCAGGGTTTTCTTGCCAAGTTCAAGCCCAAACAGAGCTGCAGTGATCGCCCGTCCCAGAACCGGAACGGAGGTGGGGCCGCTACACGTGTGGACAAACGGGAAAGACAGGCACGGGAGCATGTTAAATTCAGTTATTATATACGTGTCAGCACCTTTCTTTGTCTATTCGACCATAGATCAAAGACTTCTTAATGTTAGCCGAAAACGTGCATTTTGCAAGAAGTCCGATTTTCCAGGAAGCCTTCAACTTCTCGATTTCAGGAAAAAGAAAAATGCAGTTGTTGCCCTAGAGTTTAGATCGGTCTTATAACTTACCTCCAGAAGACACGTATCCTTCAGATTTAATACTGCATCCAGATGATAGATATAACAATCATCCAGTTAGCTCATAGTCCTGTAGATGGGAGGCGAATGGTGCGGATTTAACTGGTGCATGCAGACGTAAAGAAGCCATTACAGTGGAAGCGCTGCTCTTTCTCCGAGACCAGCGGTTCACAGGGGCAGGACTGAATCCTCCGTGTCTAAGCAACCGGAGAAGCAGGAGCGGTCCACCCCCCAGGCTCATGCCTGCCGAAAGCAGTGCCCTTTATCATAGTCTTCCGGGTTAAGTACACGGGCCGTTATATCGTCACAAAATCACTGCCTACGGCTACTGCCCAGACAATAGTTACATTAAACAGAAATATCTAATGAATTAACACCTCCATCATTTGTGTTTATTTTTTATCCATGATCAGAAACTTTTATATTTAGCTGGCATATCAGTCCTTTGCATGTTAAAAATATATCATGCATATATGCGAAGTATTGATTGCAATGCTTGGTTTCAGTCAAGTCACCAAGTAGAGTATTAATAATGACCGGGATCTTCAGATTCAGGTTTCAAACCAGCTGTGGTGTCCCTAACAAAGAAGAATGTTTGTTCGTCATGCATCTTCGTATTGGGTAATGTATTCGTTTTGGCCGGTCCTCGTCGGTCGGTAAGTAGCGCTTAAACTACATTTCCCAGTATCCTCCCGTGATCCACGTGTCTGGCCCCGTCGTTCCCCGTGACAACTTCGGAACAAGAAATAGAGGTGACCCCACCATCTATCACGGAGTTGGCGAGAACTTGTCGTGAGCAAATAATAGCGGAAATGGTGAGATATTGTGCTTATTTTCTCCCGAAGTGCTCCTTTTTAACGGAAGCGGTTATGCATTCAAAGCTATACGTCTTAAACAGCATTATCTGAAGGACGAAGTGGATGTTGCCTAGCTAGGTAGTTATCTGAACGCGTATTATTTTTAACTTCGCAATGCCTTTTATTGAATTTTCCATAAATGGCTGCTCAGCGTCTAGCTTCTTATAATATTCTGTTAATGCATTTATATTAAGCGACGTACTAGCAGAAATTGGCTGTTCTTAACTTGATGCATTATTTAGTTAACGCGACTATTGCCCGTAACCGAGGTCAAATACGTATGTAGGCAGCCGGAAAATGGGTGTTTTTGTAATTGAGTATTGTGTCCTTCGTTAGATAACGGGATGCACAAGCTACCAATTGGCATACTATGCAGCAGTTAGGAGAAAATAATTGGATGCGTCTGTTTTAATTAGAAATTCCATTCATTTCTTTCTTCATTCATTCATTCATTCATTTATTTATTCACTCACAGCGTTATATAGTTTGTTGTTGTGGAAAACATGAATCTCACTTTATATTCATATCTATATTCCAATAACATACGGCTGTTATTAATTAAGAAATTAACGTGTGCACACCACACGAGTATTAGGATATCGGCGGTTTTTGCAACACTACTTAACCGGATGCTCCCCCCCCCCCCGTTTTAAATATGATCGCTTCCTACGTCAGTCGGATGTCATGATCCGTACGCAGTATATGGACGTCCTATTTTTAAACACCCCATAGGCAGTGTGGACTGTGCCGTTTGCACCGCTGCAGTTGTCACGTTTGATCGTTCTTTGCTAACCCAGGTATTGATGTCTGTTTGTCTGTCTCTCTCCCACAGGCCGACCCCATTAGAGTTTTGGTTACTGGCGCAGCCGGGCAAATCGCATATTCTCTTCTCTACAGCATCGCTAAGGGTGATGTTTTCGGCAAAGACCAGGTAAAGGTGGCCTTTTGATGGCATAACTTAATAAGCAGCTTTTTTTAACTGTCTAACCTACAGCCATACATGTATTTAAAATGCATGTAAACTGGACTCTAAAATGTAATGACAGCTTTTATGAGTTATTTGCATAACTACTTGAAAGGTGTTGTTTTTAGGTGTTTTTTTTGCATTTATTTGTGTATTTTAAAATTCCTCTTCTACCAGCCCATCATCCTCATCCTCCTTGACATCCCACCGATGTTGCCGGTCCTGGATGGTGTTGTCATGGAGTTGCAGGACTGTGCCCTGCCACTTCTCAGAGGTAGGCCTCACTCCCCCGTCCGTTTTGAAGCCACTTATGCAGATTAGAACTTGGGCGGGGCTTGTTTTCAGTGTTTCCTTCACAAATGCAAAGCTAATTCTTGCATCTATGTATAGTTTTGTTTGTGCGGGGAAGTACACTGTGACTTCTCAGGCTGAAGGCATCTGTCTTCTGACTCACAATTTCATTTTCTATCAGAGGTGATCCCAACAGACAAGGAGGATGTGGCATTCAAGGATCTGGATGCTGCCATCTTGGTGGGCTCCATGCCCAGGAAAGAGGGTATGGAGAGGAAGGACCTGCTGAAGGCTAACGTGAACATCTTCAAGTCTCAGGGGGCAGCTCTGGAAAAGTACTCCAAGAAGACCGTGAAGGTAACTTGCCATCAGCGACCCAGGGTCAGAAGGTGTTTGTTGCTCAGTCTAAATGGCTTTCGCCAGGGTCACCTTCCCTACAATTCTTCCCAAAGCTCTTCGATATTGGTGGCGGTGTTTTGTATTATTAATTTTTTTTGCTCATTTTTTAAATGCCGCAGGTTCTGGTTGTTGGAAACCCTGCCAACACGAACTGCTTGATTGCTGCAAAATCTGCCCCGTCCATCCCCAAGGAGAACTTCTCCTGCCTGACCCGCCTGGACCACAACAGGGCCCGCTCTCAGGTGTGCAGCCTCCTGTATGGGTGACGCCAGCCTTTGGACCTCATCCCATGCATGCGAATGCTGTCTTGCAGCCATGTAGAGGCACAGAAGTCTGGTTGGATAAATTATTGATGAGCAGACCATGCATCCACAAGGTTTACAAAATAACCATAATGTTTTATGGCTCTACCGACATACCTCAGGCATTTTAAGGTGTCTCTATGACACACAGTCTACAGTTAGGTCACCAGGGTCACTACTTGCACTCTAGGTGGCGATACGTGTGGGCGTGCCTGCGGACAACGTGAAGAACGTCATCATCTGGGGGAACCACTCCTCTACCCAGTATCCTGATGTCCACCACGCCAAGGTCAACATCCAGGGTTCAGAAGTGAACGTCTTTGATGCTGTGAAGGATGACAGCTGGCTTAAGGGCGATTTCATTTCCGTGAGTTGATTCTTCTCCCTACATTTATATAAACACTTGCTTCTGTCAGTCAACACAATAACCTTCACAGCATATCTTGCTTCTCTTTTGCTGCTGGTATTTAACAGTGCTAATCTTGGAAGGTTGCATTGGGGGATATTAATTCTGAATGCGATCCATAAATCGGAGAAAGATATTGACTTTTCTAGCAGTTTTCTCAAGGGTTGCAGACGTTTGGAGATGTAGAAATATGAATCTGTCCAGAATTGTAATATCAGTCCTTTTGTCTGTGACCTAGACCGTGCAGCAGCGTGGAGCTGCTGTCATCAAGGCCAGGAAGCTCTCCAGTGCTATGTCTGCAGCAAAGGCCATCTGTGACCACATGAGGGACATCTGGTTTGGCACTCCAGAGGTCAGCGTCGTCCATTGGGTGTCCCCCTGTGTCACATGGGCCACCTATCTGACAGAGCTGTTTACCAATTTCTTTCACTGTCCTCTAGGGGGAGTTTATCTCCATGGGTGTTTACTCCAGTGGGAACTCCTATGGTGTTCCTGAAGACCTCATCTACTCCTTCCCAGTAGTGATCAAGGTATGGCTCAGGAACTCCATGAATGGCTCACTGTATAACATATCTAAAGGATCTTTCTTCAGGGACATAATATTTACACTTAAGGATACTGTTGGTGTAGAGAGATTGACTGCACCAAGTCAATATTGAAGCGTTGCCTGTTCTGAGAATAATAATTATGGTCTGAAGTGCCCATTTCCCAGTGTCTTAGAATGGCGGTCTCTTACTTCCTATATATATATTTTTTTTCCTCTCTCTCCAGGACAAGTCCTGGAAGATTGTTGATGGGCTGCCTATCAAAGACTTCTCCAGGGAGAAGATGGATGCTACGGCAGCAGAGCTGGTGGAGGAGAGGGACACGGCAGTCTCCTTCTTGGGGGTCTGACTAGGACCACCACGAATCTCAAAGCAACATTTAGACCCCCAGAAACCCCCTGACCCTCGTCTGTAAACAACTCCAGTTGTTTCCTGTGTGTTTGTGTCACGTTAAGTTTTAATTGTAACAATTGGTCCAGATGTTGGTCAGAAGGCTCTTGGGAGTTTTAGTCAAGTACTGTAATGCACTAGTTACTCATGACAGTGATAACCTGTTACATTCAACAATAAACACACAACCCTACAAACATGTCCTGATTATTTTGTTGCTGTTTGCTGGACTATACTTAGCAATATTCGGTGAGCTACTACTGAATGAATGTAACTATTTATGATTATACAGTGGGAAAACAAACAATATCTTTTGGATGTAGAGCAGGGAGATGGGGAAGTGGATGATGTAATGAAGGAATTTATTTGCTGTCATTGTGATATTAATGGTTACATCACACAGTACCACTGGTGGGCAGTCTCATCCAGAAAGGGCTGCTGTGTGGCGGGTTTTCACTGGAACTCCATAGACTGCTAATTAGAGGACTGACTGGTTGAGTCGTCGTCACACCTGGGTTTGAACAGCTGACCTTGAAGGTTATCCCAAAGACCTGCATACACACTGGCCCTTTGCAGATGAAGTTGTGCTTCAGGCAAAGCCTCTTACCTGACCATCGATTATATGTTAGAGTATGAAGTGAGTTTAAGGGTTTGAGTGCAATATATTTTTATATAGGACCTTTCATAATAGTCAAGATGTTTTAAATCGGTGTATTGTAATACATTGTCAAAACTAAAGGACCAGATTCACTTCCAATTTTATTTCTTTTCAGTGTGCTGGACTATAATACTCATCAAAATAAAAAGGCCACACTTTGCATGATCAGTTATGTCTGTGCCTTTCAAAACATCCCCACACAGATGTGTTTCGGCGAGAACATCGAAAGCGCTAATCTGAGGTGCGTCTGCGTGGAGACCTTTAACAAAGAAAACAAACCTGATCCTGCAAAGTGTGACCACGTGTTGTAATACATTCCTACTTCGTTCATAAAGAATATTTCAAAAACGGATATGGAAAGACAAAGATTAAAGAAAGTTAGATGACAAGTATGGAAAAAAAGTAACCCCCCCACCGGACCTGCTTACTAAAAGCAAGACGTAAATTGTGGTCGAGGTCAAAGCCGTCAAGTCCAACAATGAGACAATGTTCTCCTAACCTTGAGGTTCCTCAAAAAAATCCATACCCCCCCCCATCTTACAAACAGATTATGGAGAGAGCTGCAAGTTTGATTTTAACACCTTTTGACTATAAGGATTGGAAACATACTGATGCAGGATTTCTGGAGTCCGTTTCCTCGCATGCTCAGTCTGGGGGGGTTGAATCTCGCCCTGCTTTGTGTGAATGGAGTTTGCATAGATGTACCTCCCACAGTCCAGTGACATGCAGTTTGATTAACTGTTTTTTTTCCTGAATTTCCCCGTGTGTGAGTGTCTGTGCTCTGCAATCGACTGCGACGCCACCCGGGTGCTTCCTGAGCACACAGCAGCACCGTACTGTATAGGCAGTCAGAAGATGCATTGTCTAGCATCCAATGATCATGAGCAGTTTTCCTTTATTTGTGAAACATTAATGAATGACTTTGATTTGCATGTGCGTTGGGACATCTAGCAGAAGGTAGCAGATAAATGGATAGAGACACTTTGTTTATCCAGAAGGAAACTTAGTAAGCAACAGCTGGGAGGGAGAGTTTAATATTGGGAGGCACAAAACATAATATTTCAATGGCAAAAGTCAATTTATAGGGGGTATAAATGAAGCCAAAGTAAATATTGGGGGTACACGTTCTCGCCTGATAGCAAGCCACTTTTGGTATTTGTATTGAATACCTGTTATTGTAACGCTATTCCATTACTTTCCACATGGTGTCGCACTAGCGCTACTGAAAATTATTTTTTTACCGGTCAGCGGCCCGGTGGTTGGGGACCTCTGCCTTAACCCCCATTATTCAGGAAAAGAAAACACGTTTCTCGAATTGTACTTTCGGTGGTGTATGTGCATGTGTTTTTTGTTTTTGCAATTATTACACTGTTGGAGCCAAATTTCCCTATAATGTAATAAAACCCTGCAACTTCTTTAACAAAAAAAAAACAAAACAAAAAAAAAACCGCGTTTGGTTATTATTGAGGTTAGGGGTGGGCAGTGGTTAAAGTTGTTATAATGATGACTGGGGTTATGGTGCGTTCGATTATTTCTTTCCAACTCGGAACTCGGATGAAAACGTCAGGAAAAACGTAACTTCCCGTAGGAAACACGCCTCTGATGACGTTTTAGTCGGACAAGATTTTGTTGTCAGAGTTGCCCCTGTGACATAATTTCAACGTGGTGGCTCACACGCTGAACAGTAATTCTATTTTCTAAATCTTTAAAAATGTTTATTTTGTTAAATGTATTTTTATAAATGTAATTGCACGTATTCGATTTAGAGAATATCATATCATAGCAGTATCCTAGCATGCAATATCAGTTTTTACCAAACTTGTGTCTTTGATTTGTAGTTTGGTTGCCTCTCGCAAAAAGAATATGAATGTACTAAAATATTTTATAAAGATTTTAATGTGGTTTGACTAGTTCGTGTTTCATGTTTATTTGTCTCTCGGAAAAAAATAATCTCACTCCCAATCTGCTAAAATATAAAGCAACAACACACAGCAACATCTTCATGGAGGCAGCCATGTTTGTTTCCGAGATACGGGTAGTTCGCACGGGAGATTGTCAGACATGATGTCACTCAACCCGGAATTTCCGAGTTCCGAGAAGACAAACGAACGCACCAGTATACCCATGGAAACGAATGGACGGTCCCTACAAATAACATGCGCGTATGTGTGTAAGACGCTGATAGGTTGCCGTTAAACATAAATTCTTGTGATTGGTCAGGTTGTCATACGGAACGAGGTTTACTATCAGTGGGCGTGTATGCAACAAACAATCTAATTTATCTTTACGTGGAGAAAGTACTAAGTCGGTGTAACGATATTACTTTGACCACCGAAAGTTCACGCTGTTATCCCTCGGCAGTCATCACAAATTTCAAATCTGAAAGACACGAATTACAATACATGCAATGTCTGCTTAATAATATCGTTGCAACGTAAATAATGTACACATATCAGTACACACAGATAATAAAGTGTTGCGCTTACAATAAACAAAGTTAAAAGTCTAAGACTTATACATATGTCTTTTTCATTTGCTTTTCAAACTCACACGTTTCTTTATAGGGGGTACAGTCACATGATGAATTCACGAGCGATTCGAAAGACCATCGCAACATAATTTAGCTTTTTGCTTGCCTTTGGCGTTCAGGGTGATCATGCTGTGCTGCTAACATTATAAAAAACCCAAAATATATAGGAATCACGGAACTAGCTGGCCGCAACTTAAAATAATTAGTGAGACGATAGTTTCCTGTCCTACTTTTATACCCATGAACCGAGGATGTACTCGTGTGCCGATTGGTCCGCGCATAAAACGCATGGAGAGAATTCATTGGCCCCAGTTTTTCGAGTTCTCTGTTATAGATATATTAATAAAAATCAGCCGTTATTGGCAAAAGTTTAAATCGATTCACTTGGGCCCAAATAAAATAAGTGTATTTCAGGTGTATTATAGTGCAACATACATATTATTAACCATCCGCGACCGTATTATGCGGTAATAAGATTGTGGATGAATGGATGGATATTAATAACCAATTCAGGTATAGTATGCAATATTTTGATTTCACTACTGTGGTTTTGATATATAGCCTTACAGATATGGGTTGAAAGGACACTTGCCCAATGCGAAACGAAAACAAAATACACACCTAATCAGTCACAAGTATGTACGTGAGGTATTACCCTGTAAACCGGTTTACATATTTGTTGTAAGTACCTAAAATCTAGATGTTGTGGATCACATGGAAGTACTGCAGTAAAGCAAAAACACGACTAAATGCACATATCTTTTTTTAACAAATAGGAAAGGGTGGTTCCGTAATTTATTTGGAATTTATTTACTGTTTCCCGCAATGTTGATCGAGGGTCTGAAATATCGAACTGATTCACTCCACTTTCACTGCAACAGATCTGAAGGTCCCTGTGTAACAGCCAATTAGAATACGAAATCTTCGCGTGTGTTAGTATTAACTTGGGCTTGCCCTCGACCGCCAGAGTGCATCCTGCAAAACGGCAGAAGATCGAGGACGCCTTAAATGTTTAAGTGAAGGTTCTTTTGAAAGGAAGGAAAAGGCCTCATTCTCGCAAAACTTGAAAATGATCCTTCGTTTTGCCTGTGGCCTCGACGTAGTTATCTGAACAGGACATCCTGGACTCGGATAAGGAAGTTAGGTTAGCCGGCTGAATACAGTATTTAAAAGGTAGGTAAGTACACTGCCGAAAATGGCAGTTTCTAAATGTCTAAGTTTACAACTGGAATTGCATGATTTTTATGCTCCCTTCCTAGAAATTGTGATCTGAGTTATAGATATATGCGCATGGTGTTTTTCTCCCTATTGACGCTAACAGCTAAGCCGAAATGCAGGCTAGCTGGTTGCCTGGGGCTGCCCTGTATTATAATAACATGCCCGAGGCTCCGCCAATCCCAGTAACCTCCAGCGCTTCCCGGACCATTAAGATGGTTAAAGTGCCTTCATTGATTAACCAGTCGTTGTAAGGGAAAACCGGGCATTTCTGCGTATTTATCACTACAGGGCGCCCTAAAAACGCGGAAGGAGAAGAGGGTAAGATGATAGACCCCCGATTGCAGGTAGAGATTGGGATGCTGCTTCAAAATGGGCTGAACTGCGGAGCCATAAATCAGTCGTAGGTGTTTGCTGGGTGCGCCCCCCCACCCCCTCGGGACTGTCGGCCTGTTTCGCAAGGTCGTTTCGCCTTTTCACCCCCCACCCCTTTCTAGCTCAAGTGGGAGGAGAGAAGAACATTCGTATTATCGAAGTAGTCCTGTTTGTCCATGCAGATTTTTGTCAACCCGGTATCGACACCCTAAATGGAGGGGAATCTTTTTTTAAGTGAGTAAAACGCCCCCCTCCCTCGTCAATGAGAGCTACATATTACTTCATGTTGTCAAATGAAGACTTTTGTTTCCCGTCTCGCATGTGGACTTTTAAAAAGTTGCCTGGATGGTGCGAGTTACGTGTGACCGAAGGAAAGCAGGCCATCGGATAGTTGCGATTTAATAAAGAAAAATTTCGTTAAAACGCGTAAATACGTCTGAAATTTCTGGAATTTGAAATAAAGGGATTTTTGAGATGTCGTCTTCTTACGTGCAAAGTAAGTCTTTGTGTTTAAACTATGTTTAAGTGAACTTTTCAGACCGATGTGTATGATCATTATTATAATAATAATAATAATTATTATTATTATGTATTATATATATATATATATCATATATATATTGCATGCGCCAGAGATGGCTAATCGGTGCACCCTTATTTAACTTCCCTGTAACTTCTGTGTATGGTATCTTTTTATTTTAGCATGTTATATAGAAACAAAACCCTGTGTGTATTTCTGCAGCTTATTACAGTATTTGCAGAAGATATTTATTTAAGTAAAGCGAATCTAAATACATCCTTATTTAATGAAGCATCCCGGCCCCCGTAACCCCCCCCCCCACTTTCGTTTCCCATCTGAAGTGAAAATGCCTCATCTCGTGCGGCCGTTATAACTGCTCCCGCCGATCTATTCATTTACT
Source organism: Pollimyrus isidori (assembly GCA_019775955.2). NCBI lineage: Eukaryota > Metazoa > Chordata > Actinopteri > Osteoglossiformes > Mormyridae > Pollimyrus > Pollimyrus isidori. The sequence continues at coordinate 7,662,397 of JABFDZ020000066.1, read as the reverse complement.
GTCGTATTATATTTGGAATGGACTTATCAGTTTCTGAGCACATACGTTATAACACCTCTATGCAAGATTGTAGTCAATCTTCTAAATAGTAACCTTGGGTATTTACGCTGACATCCTGTTCAGTGTGTCCCCTGCATCTTCCCTTCTTCGGACAGGCTTCAGGCTCCCTGAAACGTTGCATTATATACGCTGTGGATGGATATACATGCTTTGAATAATGTACTTTATAATATTACTTTATAATACATTCATGTATCCAGTTATTCCGAAACTCATTCAATACTGGCTTTCCCTGAAAAAGCAGGGCATCTGGCAGGGCTGTTATTATTTATAGCGTACCTGTAGAGATCTTTTCTGTTCCGTTTGGATCGGGAACTTCCGCTTAGGTGTTGCAGAGCCTACGTTCGGCTCCCGCGTTACGGCTGGATTGTGTCACTGGACCCCGGGCCATTAGTGCCACCGGGGCCATTAAAGTCTGTGAAGGTATGCGTGCTTCTTCAGGGTTTGGGCACCAATTGTGCATCTCGGAGTTTGGTTCTAATAGGGCTCCTAGTGAATTAGCCACCGCTGCGCTATTTACCAAACAGATCGCTGGACGGAGCAGGTCTGTTTTTCAGGAGTGATTCGGTGCATTAGCGCAATGGGGATTTAAGGAAGCGCAATACATTTAATCTGGCATCGACGTTTAATAATACAAAAATCCTTGACTAGTTGAACCAAGTACTACTTGGTTTACGAATGTATTACAATTTTAACGAGGAAAGGCCTCGAAATTGTTATGGTTATTTGCAGTTCTTTCTCGGATAATACACGTTACAATAGGAAGATATAGGGCTACTGTATTTTAAAGGTCACTTGGAGAAATCTGCAAATGCAGAGAGTGAATGGAAAGATTGAGATCATAGTTAAGAAACGTGACTTGCTCTAAAGCTCTTATTTCCAACGCCGAAGATGACTCTTTTGTGGTAAATAAGCTCCTGTAACATAAAAAAGTATCATTGGAAACAAATGGAAAGGATTTTGAGGAGGAGTTACGGGATGCTGACCTAAAGAGGGGGTCTGAACAATATCATCAGCCAGAAAGCTTAAATCCAGATGTGGAATTTAGTCAGTAATGCCTCCAGCGTGCACTGTCAGAAAAAAGGTACAAACTTGGTACAGTTTTGTCCATTTCTGTACCTTAAATTACCCTACAGCTAGGGTTCAATTGGCATCCCCAATGACAAATAATTGTATCCTCAAAGGTACAAATTGGAGTTTTTTTCCTGACTGTTTATGTGGGTTAGCAAGCTTTGTTGTGTGACGTGTTACTGGAAACTGCCGGATAATCAAGGGAATAATGAGCAAATACTGTGTAGTGCAATGCAAGTACCATTACTGGGGCTTGGCATGTGATTCAGGGGGTTAGGATGCTGGGACTGTGGTTGGAAGGGTTAAATTTAGGTCTGCATTGCATAATATGGCGGAATATTTTGTCATTTTATTAATGTCAAACAATAACTATATGCTGACAATTTAAACAGATTCAGAACATGAAAAAAGCAACAAATTGAATGGAATGCAAACTGAAACGTAATTTCAAAAAAATCATGTGATAAACTGTTTTCTGTGAAAGGGCGTGACACTTGAGAATGCGGTCTGTATGTTTTGTTGTTAGGTTTCTCTTGGAATGCCTCACCACTGTTCACACCAGTAAATGGGTTTGACTAGGGCAGGGCGCTATGCCTTAAAAATATCACGGCATTCTCCGGGATTTTTTTTTTTTTTTTTACCGTATTGATATGCATCGCAATATTGTAAAATTATACTAATATCGGAAACGGTAAAATATGACAGGTGGTTTTGAGTTTGACCACCAAATTGTTTTACTAATAGTTATGGAGTATGTGAAGAGTAAAATGATAAATTATACCAAAAGCAGACACATACCTTGATGGGTAAAAATATGTGCAATTCAAAGTGCTGTTGATATGAATATTTATAATAGTGATACGATATGTTATCGATATTCTGCACAGCCCTAGACAGCGTGACTTCATCTTAGGCCCTTGACTGAGGCCCCTAACTCCCTGCTTTTTGAGGGACTGTCACTGCCTGACTGTTTTTCTCCAGAAGTATTCATCACTTTGCATGAGTCTGATAAATAAATAATTTGTTAGTAGGATTAATCATCACAAACCCATGAAAAATCAAAGTTTTGCTTGTTTCGAGTTGAGTCTCCATGCACTTCTGCTCATATAAGAACATAAGAACTATACAAACCAGAGGAGGGCATTCGGCCCATCAAGCTCGCTTGGGGAGAACTTAACTAATCGCTCAGAGTTGTTAAAATCTTATTTAGCTCTGATTTAAAGGAACCCAAGGATTCAGCATGCACTACGTTATCAGGAAGACTATTTCCTACTCTAACTGCACGCTGTGTAAAGAAGTGCTTCCTTAAATCCAGTAGCTGAAGTAACTATTTGGTTGAACAGTTAGCTCCTTTGCTTGAGGCTGAACAGATTTAATTTATGTAAATTAGGAACAATAGTGGTCCTAAAATTGAACCCTGTGGTACCCCACTATGAACACAGGCCCACTGTG
>JABFDZ020000066.1:7633105-7653487 GCA_019775955.2 Pollimyrus isidori | reverse complement strand
TCTTCGGTAATGCCACATTTTTTCCCGCGGGTGTGGCCAACCCCCCCGCGGGGGGGGGGGGTAGTTGGTTTTTTCTGCAAAAAAGCAACCCCCCCCCCCCCCCCCATCTCATGCTCACACACATTACCCCAGGGGACTCTGCATCTCTGTGTTTGGACAGCTGCTGTCCCTCCCCCCTACTGTGCCCCATAATTGTCATTACACAACCAGGCTTCAGTCCCCCCCACCTCACATGGGAGGGGGCTTGCCCTGTTGCGTCATTCAGGACATGTCACGTTGCATTTAATGTACCACAACATTTCCCTGAGCATTACAAAATGAGACTTTTTTGTTTTCTTTTTATGTTATTTGTCACATATGAGCTGCGTTTGGCTCTGCTCAGAGTCTGACCCTAACCCTCCACAAAGCTGATTCAAATTGCCCTGGACCTGGAGCAGACGCCCCGCTCCCCCCCCCATACCCACCCTGTGCTGAATTACCGCTACAGGGACACTCCCAATAAACCTACACCATGCTGTGATCACATCCACTCTCCCCATGTCTAGAGGGAATATGGCCAATCCATTGTAATTCATTTTTAAGTTTTATGTATTTTACTGCTCGTTTAAAGGATAGTTTTATTACCTGCTACACCTATTGCTGTCAGTATAGACCACCAGCGAACACGAGCGTCGGGAATGCTGTGCTGGGGTGCATGAGCACACACACACACACACACACACACACACACACACACACATACTACAGCAAATAAATCAGGCAGCTAGTTGTATTTCTTTTTAACAAGCCTCCAGAGGTCAGTTCAGATGCCCCGCCCACCACAACACCCCCACAAAATGAGATTTAGAGGGTGGGGGACAGTTTGTCAGGCCATGGTACAGTGGGGTTGGGAGAGGGGGGTGGTGTTTTGTTTTACTCCTTGTTGTGTCGGCTCTGCAGTCCCAGTCGCTCCATTCAACTGAGGTAGATCTGATTACACGTTATCAATGGACACAGCATCCAGGAGTAAAGCTCAGTATTTAATCTTAGCCTCACATCCCCCCCTCCCATACCTCTCAAAGCTATTGTGACTAGTGTAAAAGGATACCAGGTTTATCTGACCCAGTGCCAGCAGGATGTAGGTCTACGATACCTTGAGACTGCTGGCGGTTTGCTGCCGTTCCTCTTCCAGGCAGCACCACTGAGACATTTGGTTAGCATCCATAGCGCGTCGTCTAAGAAGAAGAATCTGGATGAGACGCCATGTCCTGTCACTCCATAAGGTCACCCACCCCCAGACTGCGGTACCACCCCAGGCAGCTCCCCTGGACGTACCAACAACCTCCCTAACCTCTGAACCCCACCGACCGCAGATCCAGCCCTACGACAAGATCAAAGCCAAAGGCCTGCCGGACAACGTGGCGGCCATGTTGAACAAGCTGGCGGTGGTGAAGCTCAACGGGGGCCTGGGAACCAGCATGGGCTGCAAGGGGCCCAAGAGTCTTATCAGCGTTCGCAATGAGAACACCTTCCTGGACCTGACTGTGCAGCAGATTGAGGTACAGTATCGGTGCCCTGTTCAGGCCTCCAAACTCCGTACACTAATGTCAAAATTATCACCAGGTTCTCGAAGAATCACGGCAGGTGTAGGCAGGATACGGCCAATGAAGGACATATGGCAGCACTGATAAAGCAGGGAACACTGCAGAAAACGTATAAGTATACAGCAGCACTTAATTATGTGCCATTTCCATTTATAATGGATGAATAGTCTAGAAAAACTAGTCCATTGGAAAACCCTCAAGAGCTGCTCTGGTTCCTCCACTGCATAATTATTGTTGCACCCACGCTCTCCCATTCGTCTCAGCTGTCCGCCCATTCAACCCCAGAACCACGATCATGCCAAGTTATAAAAAGAAGTTTTTTTTGTTTTTAACCCCTTTGACACTTATTGTAAGGTGGTGACACAACCCAAAATTAAGAAGGAAAACCTCAGTACAAGGAAACTTGCAGATTGAAGGTTTAGAATGACCTAAAGTTCAGCCAGCTGGCCTACTGAGCTTATCTCCATCAGGTAGTAATAGGGTGTTATTTCACGGATGACATATGAAATTGTAAGGCTTGTTCCTCTGGACAAATCTCAACTAAAAAGTAGATGATTGGACTTGTTTATTTAATTTTAATACTCATATTTTACATTTATCTATTGAAACATGTAGGACAACCTTTTGTGACATTTTTTTCCTTCGATATAAAGAAACATTGCTTGACCCGTCATGTGATGCAACTTCAAAAACGTCCATCAAAGATGGTTTCCAGAACTCCATGGCATCAGGGCTCAAACCTCTCAAATGTTGCCATCAGTTGTCACGCCTAAGTTGGCAGTGCAAACCAAATCCTTTGCAGTATCGGCGAAAAGGCACTTAATCATGCTTGCTTGCGATGGCAACTCCCGCCACAGCACCTGAACAAGACCTACGACACAGACGTGCCGCTGGTGCTCATGAATTCCTTCAACACGGATGAGGACACCAAGAAGATCGTACAGAAGTACACGCATAACAGGGTGAAGATCCACACCTTCAACCAGAGCAGGTACAAACCACCCATCTTTTCCCTGTTTTGGTCCCCAACATTTTCTCAGTGATATAAACAACCTCTAAAGAGTTAATTCCTCATCCCATGTTACCCTGTGATAAAGACCACATTTGTGACCCATGCCATTGGTAAATACCACCGGTGCGATACCTGATTCTAATCTCTCCTAATAAATTTACACATTACCTCCTCAACCTTGCCTCTCCTCTGACTTTTATCAGTGGTACACCCCACCTGTTTCACCCCTCTCACTTCAGCTGACACAGTACAGATCCCTATTAACTAACAACAGACACCCTGTATAATATTCTGAAGCCTTTCATGATTAATCAGATTTTAAGGCAGTTGGTCAGATGGTGTACTTTGTGGTTCTGGAAAAACCAAATATTAGAAATACAGCAGCACCTCAAAGACTAAACAGGTCAGTGGTGTTCAGGCTGAATCCTCTTAATATAGCACACAGACTGGACCATTGGCCCAGGCACGTGGGGGGGGGGGAACCCGAGCATTTGTAGCTGGTCTTACCAGCCTGAGGTGGGTAGCACTCTGGACCTGTGTCGCACGGCCATGGAGAAGTAACAGCCAATTAAAGATTAATGAGAACCCACCGCAATAATGGGAATGAATTAATATTTCATCTGGAGGTGGGGGGCCGTACAAGCTCAATTTACCTCAAACTCTGCCGCCTTGTGGGTTTAACAGTTTATGGATTAAAAATGGCTCACCTGCTCTCAGTGGTGACGGCGTCTAGCCATGGAGACGCACCCTAGCGGCGGAGCCCCTTTGACTCCCCTGGAGAGGCACCCCCTCGCCCCTCCCCAGCAAGACACTTGTAGATTGTAGAAGTGACTAATGCGGTAAAGGTGACGTTCCATTTGCAGAGCTACATTTTCTCAGTGGGGCTGTGCGTGGCTCCGCGTTCAGGGGCGATGATCCCGTGACTGGAAGGCGGTGGTCCAGATCCCAGCATCTCTGGGGATTTGGCACTTTTTACCACTGGGCCCATGAAAAAGGTCCTTAGCCAGCAATCGCTCCAGGTATCCGAGTCTGCTTTCTGATCCCCAGTAAAGCAAGTAAATAAATGTATAAACGATAGTGACCCAGTATAGGACAAGCGGGTATAGAAGATGGACGGACGGACGGATAATAGTTTGTTCCCGAAGACCATGTGTTTTAATCTCCCTCCTCACTCTCATCTCTCACCCCTTTCTGTTTCCTCATCTACCAAATAACGGCTTTAATGTCAGTTTGATCACAATCCCCGCTGCCATGACGTGCTCCACCCTAACCCTCCCTTTGCACTTTAAACGCGTACGATTATGTTGACGTGCGGCCCCCCCCAAGCCCCTGCTCCCACGTATTGTTTTTCTGTGACAGCCCCTGAAGGATTGTTTTTGTTTCTTTACCCCCCACTTTTCTTCTGACCAAGCTCTTCCCGTCGGAAATAACTCAAACGTGCCCCCCTGCCTCAGGTACCCGCGGATCAATAAGGAGTCCCTGTTGCCGGTGGCGACAGACTTGGGCATGACGGGCGAGAACGCAGAAGCGTGGTACCCGCCGGGCCACGGCGACACCTATGCCAGCTTCTACAACTCGGGCCTGCTGGAGCGTCTCATCACTGAAGGGAAGGAGTACATCTTCGTGTCCAACATCGACAACCTGGGCGCCACGGTGGATCTGCATATCCTCCACCACCTGATGAGCCAGCCTAACGGCAAGCGCTGCGAGTTCGTCATGGAGGTTACCGACAAGACGCGGGCCGACGTCAAGGTGAGAACGGTGCCCCCCGCTGGCCAGATCGGGTGACAGCAGGGGAAAAAGAGAAACATGAAGGAGAATGATTAAGATTCCAGTTAGCAGGAATACGGGAAAATTGCTGCCGGTTACTCAACTATAGCGTTTACTGGGATATTAAATAAAACTACCGGCAAACCCAAAGGGCTATTTGCGGGGGGGTGGCAGGTGGGTTGTTGTAGGCAAAATAATATTAATTAAGAGCCCGATATGCGTGGATACAATATCTAAAAATAATACTAATAATTTACTGTAGTCAAGCCAAGGTGACTGATATGGGTGTGGGTCTTGTGTTTATATTTGATGGCACAGTAGAAGATATGACATGGAGTCCAGGGAAGGTGCTTTTGTCTGCCTGGGAGGGGGTGAGGATGTCATCACGAGCCGGAAGTTAGTGGAGAAGTCTGACCTGGGATGTAGGGTAAAATAAAGAGGTGGGGTTTATTCCGAGTGGAGAGCGAGGGGGTGGAGTGACAGTGAGGCACTGCTTCGATTATCATGTCGGTTAGAGACGGTTAAATGTCAGACGGCTCTCGGCCAGAAGGATGGGAACAGGCCCCAGAGGCTTGACCCACCAGGCTGTTTGAAAAGCAGTAAACAAATGAGTAACCCAGCAGAACGAGGAAACGTCTGAATACAGGAAGAGCAGTGTGAATGGGAGGCATTCAGAATTGTGGTCTGCATGTGGAAGAATACGCAGAACACCCCGGATAGCTTGCGCACGACAAAACGTGTCCCCAAAGGCTGTCTGGGTCATTGTTCACGCGGCTCCTCAAACAGTCCAATCCCGAATAGCTGGGGGGGGGGGGCACCATCAGACAAGAGAGTAACGTTTCCTGTCTAAATCTAGCGGCGTGTCCCTGCTGAATTCTCCCGAGCAATCCATGCAGAGTGGCACTTTTCAGGACGTAATGCCGCACGCATCAGGGATGACCCGATTAGGCCCAGATGGATGATGGGAACTCAGTTGGCGGCACTCGCTCTCCCGGTGGCAGGGCGGCACGCTGATCCAGTATGACGGCAAACTGCGGCTGCTGGAGATCGCCCAGGTGCCCAAGGCCCACGTGGACGAGTTCAAGTCTGTCAGCAAGTTCAAGATCTTCAACACCAACAACCTGTGGATCTCGCTGGCCGCCATCAAGCGGTTGCAGGAGAGGGGCGCCATGGACATGGAGATTATCGTCAACCCCAAGGTGAGAGGCGGCATGGGGAGACGTCGAGGCAGCTTGGGGAAGGGCACCCTACTCATCGACAGGCGGGAGGGACAAGAAGGGGAAGGGATCCTCTCTACTTGACCACGGTGGTTAGCGCTGCCGCTTCAGGGCACTGAGGTCCTGGGTTGGGTCCCCGGGTCGGGCGTAGGGTCTTTCTGTGTGAAGTTCACATGCACCCCTCTTGTTTGCTTGGGTTTCCGCCAGTGGCTCCGGTTTCCTCCCACAGTCTAAAAGTGTGTGTGGTGGGTTATTCGGTGACCCCGTAATTGTGTGCATGTGAGTTTGTGTGGGCACCCTGCAGTGTGCTGGCGCCTGCCCAGGGTTGGTTCCTGCTCGTCGTTCTTGGGATAGGCTCCGGTCCCCGCGATCCCGGTTACCATGATGGATGGGTAGTGGGGTGTTGTAGTGAGGTGACTGACAGCTGAGTGAGACAAGGCTCCCACTTTACCATCAAAACAAATCCAGTATACACCACTATACTTAACAGTGAGAATCGTGAGCAGCTGGGGGGAATTACCAGGAACAAGAAGGTTAAAAGACTCATCTGCCAGAGATGGACCACTTTGGGTGGGGGTGGCAAACATCCATCTGTATCAGTGGTTTTCATTCCCAGTCCAGCTCCCTGTCCAAACTGGGTCTGTTCCAGCTTAGCTGTTAATTCATTATCCTGCACTGAGATCTTTATTGAATAAGTCACTCAAGCTAAATTACTCTGCTGTTAAACCGAATTTGTGTTAGACCAAGAGTACCAGTAATTGACAGAGATGCAAGTGATGTTCCTTATGGTTTTTGTTCTTGTACCATAAAATGAACAATTATTTAATAGAATTGTGCCTTAGCCCTTGGGTGTGGGGGGAGGTGGTTGTGCAGAACACCACTCTACAATTACATTACGTAGACACTAATCTTTCAACGGACTAGTGACGGACCCCTAAAGCACGCGACAGCCAGAGAGCACAAAGAGGCCCTGGGGGGGGGCACATGATACAGCCCATTTACATGCGGCATCTACCAAACTCCCATGACATTGGCGTTCCATGTCTTACACCAGTTAGCTGACGGGCCAACCTCATAGATACAATTGGCTATGCTTAAAATTGGTGAGTGACAGGCGAGGGGGCACTCTGGCAGCCAATCAGCTTTCAGCTATGGCCAGTGCCGCTATGGCCAGTGCCACTGTGGCCCCACCCCTGTATACACTCCCTGTAGGGATTGCTTAGAGGATAGAGTCTGTCCTCACAGTCCACCATGTCCAAATGAGAACGAGCCTGGAGACAAGGTTCCGGGTCAGTGGCCCCAGCGATGACCGTGCCGCCATTTAAGGTACATTTGTGTTGCTACTGGAACGCTTTCAGCCTAGTGCAACAATATAGGTAAATGTTGTGTCATCAGAATTAAAGTTATGATGGACTTCTGAATACACAGAAGCCCACAGGTGGTTTGCTAGAGGATGGGGGCTGTACAAACACAACGGGGGTGCTGGCTGCCCAGGTCGAGCCAAGTGACTCACGCCGCAGACATTCATCCTCTCACTAGCTGGCTGGAGTCGCACTGAATTCATGCTCCATTGAGACCTCAGCATGAACAGTTACATTGGCAACGTCTCCTCCAAACCCCCCATCAACCCAGTCCATTGGCTCATTGGACGGGAACCGGCCCACTGCCACAAACGCAGTATATTTCGAAAGTGTGGTTTTTTTTTCCCACTGTTGAGTGCTGAGCCCCTCGACACTCTCTCCCCTGCACACAGTAGGAAATTAAGTCCCAGCGCTGTTGCAGCCTCTGTGCCGAGAGCCTGCTCTCCCCTTCACCCACAGCACAAATTAGGATCTCCTACCTTCAAGCGCTGCTCGCTCTGCTAATTTTAGCTCTTCCACGACTACTGAATATTCAACTAAGGTCATTTGCACACTACTGTAAGTCACCTCACTTGCTGGCCCACAAATGAATCATTCACCAGCCCAAGGGTAACTCCTGAGAAATGGCGGGCATGGAGTGCTGCGGTGTGCCATTCAGAGGGTATTGATGCTGGGAAGGTCGCTGGTTCTGATCCCAGGGTTGGCAGAGTGATTTGACCACTGGGACACCTGAGTAAGGTGCCTTAGCCCCCGGTTGCTCCAGGAATCGCCCGACCCTGATTTCTGTCATTTGATGCTGATTTTCCTGGGATACCTGTTTGACGTCCAAGGCCGTTATCCCACCTCTGCACACATCTTCTCCCCTCTGCCAGACCCTGGATGGAGGCCTCAACGTGCTGCAGCTGGAGACGGCCGTGGGCGCCGCGATCAAGTGCTTCGACAACGCACTGGGCATCAACGTGCCACGCAGTCGCTTCCTGCCCGTGAAAACCACGTCCGACCTGCTGCTGGTCATGTCCAACCTGTACAGCCTGGAAGCTGGATCCCTCACCATGAGCCAGAAGAGGGAGTTCCCCACCACGCCACACGTGAAGCTGGGCAGCTCCTTCACCAAGGTACTGGGAACCGCTGAACAAGCTCGGCGTCTCCATGCTACACTCGGAGATGTGCTAGGACTGGCTGCTAGCCTTTCCACTGCCGTGATGGGATCTAGATTAGCAGAGAAGCGGAAATGGCGGGAGCTCCGTTGGCAGAGCCACGGAGAGAGAGCGAGTGCCGGCCTAGAGCAGGAAGCCGCCTCCCCCAGAGCGCGCTGGCCCATCCACTCTCTCGCAGCACATTAATAATAGTCAGACCACATTAATATTGATACATGCCGAGCAGCATTCGGGCCACTGTAGGAACAAGTCTGCTGACATCAAAAAGCTCCCTCCCCACAGCCTTCCGAGCCGGATCCAGCCGGTATCGACCCGCTCGGCCGACACCTTCAACGTTCATTGTGTGCTTCGCTGCATGAGCTGCTTAGATGCTTTCTGTTCAAACTATCGTGAAGGTCTTTTTAAATTGTGTTTGTATAATTTTTTTTTTCTGAGGATTTAAGAAAAGCACCTCGCCCACAGTCAGGCGGGGCACCATCTTTTGTTCTGTTTTGCGGTGCTGTTTGTCCTATTGTCCCTCACGCATCCGTCCCCTGCAAATGCGGCATAAGGATTGTACCGTGTTCCTCAAAAACTCCGTCTGGAACAGGTACTTAACCAAGTTACCGAGGTGCTTCTGGTCCATTCCCTGTCTCCAGTCGTTATCGTTGGACGCCCAAATGACTCCGCCATCTACGGGTTCCCCTCCGCACTCACGTTTCCCCTTCCGGCGGTCTACAGGTGCAGGAGTACCTGACCAGGTTTGAGAGCATCCCCGACGTGCTGGAGCTGGACCACCTGACGGTTTCCGGGGACGTCACCTTCGGGAAGCGGGTCTCGCTCAAAGTAAGGGGGCTGCCGGAACGACGTCACCCAAACCGCTCCCCTTCACGGATTTGAACTTGTGGTTATAAACAGGTTGCGCATTTTCAATAGGAATTAAAAGCTCACTATGTTGAATTAAAATGTAATTGAATTCACATGAATGTCCGTACATCGTGTAAGCTCAGCTATAACAGTACATGTCCAAAAGATGACTCCCCCCGACCTTTAACCTCAAATATGCTAATGCAACATAAAGAGTTAAATATACAAAAACAAATAAAATGTGTGCCCTTGGAATGACTGAGGGCCAACATAACCCAGATCTGTCCCGTTAAGATAGACTAAAAGTTCTACACAATTTTATCCTTATAGTCATGCAAATATAAATTATACCTCACTCCGTAGTACATATACAAGTTGACTATATACAGCAAAAGTCGAAAGAAATTCAAAGCTTAAACCGATTTATCAGGGTAGTAAGTTGCTCAGAACAAAAACACAGTTCGGCATTAGAACATATGCAAATTAAGAGTAACACAACAAAAATTAGTTGATTCCTTCTGTTCTCCAAAAAGTCACTGATATCTTGAATGATTAGATGAAAACCGATTCAGTTCCCAAACCTCTCCTCAGGGACGCCTCAGCCATTCCATGTATTTATCAAATATCACCATCAGCTCACTATCCTAATTAAATTAGTTAAATAAGTCAATGAGATATTGATTAGCTATACAAGGTGTGCTAGTGGTCGAGGAAATGATGGAGTGATTTTAAGAGGTTTTTAAATGGCAAAGCTGACTCACTTTGACAGACATATCATCATACTTTTACACCAACGTAAAGGTCATTTAAACATTTGCTTTGCCTGCCTAAGATTTTTGCACAGTACGTTACATCTACCACCTACAAAGTAACCCTAAATCCCTGCATTCCTGTGTTGTGTGATTGCATTGAATTCTTTTAATTGAATTGAAATTGATTAAGTTCTTCTTCCTGTCATTCTGTTTTAAATTGTCTCAATTCACTCTTGAAAGGGACAGTTCATACATTCTGAGTTTTGGTGGGCTTTCATTCCAGGGTACCGTTATCATCATCGCCAACCACGGAGACCGCATCGACATTCCAGCAGGCGCCATGCTGGAGAATAAGATTGTGTCTGGCAACCTGCGTATCCTGGATCACTGAGGCCTCGACTGTAAAGCTCTACTGCCACCATTAATGGCCCGGTCACGTGACACACTGACAGCCCCCGTGATTGGCCATGCCTGACTGTGAAGGGAAGAGGGCGCTGTGAGCTCCCATCGTGAACTTGTGTCAATGTTGTCCTTGTGTTCGATCGCTTCTCTGTGAACCCCGTGTCCCGTCGGACCCCTTAGGGTGGATGTGACATTTTCACACTCTTGTAAAGGTCCTTAAAGGTTCCCCACCCACTAAAGGCAGTGCGTTTGCATTTCTGCCTTTGATAAACCAGAATAAAGTGCAATACAGACTCAGTCTTTCCGCCGTGCATCTTTTCGAATGCGTTTGAGGTCAACAAAAGGAAGAAGGTAAATCACGCTGGATCGCTGCTTTGATTCCGCAATCAAACCGGTGACCGTTCTGTGCATGATGTCATCCTCCAACATCACCTTCACTTTCTTAAAATCCAAAAACTCGACGTCCCTCAGGGTGCCCTTGGATGTCACCCACGCATGCCCCAGCGACGGGTCTTTTCCTGTGACTGGCGGTTCTCCGCACCTGGTTACAGCTGGGCCCCAGACCTGCTCTCGCCCACCACCACCCATGAGATCTGCTCCACGGAGCTGCTCGCGTCAGATGGGCAGCAGTGACTCCTGAGGCCTCCTACTGAGTTACGCGAAGAGACCCATTGCTGCAGATATTTATACGATCGGCCCTGGAAAGAACAGAAGGATGTGTGCAAATTTCTGGTGTGGAGTCGCCCAAACCTTCTGCAAACTGAATCGGAAATCCCAGGGAGCTCAAATAAATCGTAAGCCTCCTCTCTGCCGTAAGTCGCTTTGGACAAAAACGTCAACTAAATTAATAAAATGTAAAATGCAAAGTGCCTGCTGTCCGTGACCAAGTCCATAGCTGTGTGCGTCTGTTTGGTTAAGAACCAGCCCACACACCCACCACACTGGTCTTCAAAGACCCCCAGCCCCAGGGAAATCACCACACCAAACCTCGACACTAGGTAACACAGCTTTGTCTTAAAAACACTGTTACTGTTATTTGCTCAGCAAACGGCAGCACTTATTTGCCTAAAGCACAGTAGAAAAACATTCATTCTCTGAACGTCTGCCACAAATCCAGCCGTTTGTCAGTCTTAATACACAAGAGTGGAAATTGCTTGAGAGACCCCTTTTTATTTACCTAAAGGTACACAATAACGCCTACACTCCAAAGTGGATAAAAGCACAAAATGCATTTATGTAGCCTTTGTATGCCTTGGAAGGCTGGATTAGTATTCTGCTAGTTGTACTGTATCCACTCCAGAAACCACTTAACTCTGTGGTACTTGGCTGACACTGAGGGGTGAATCCTATTGGTTAGATTTTACTGCTGTTCTGTAGGCCGCTGCCTTTCTGTTTGGAATGTCACGCTTACATTTTTATATATTATTTAACAAATTCTTTTATCCAACGCGACACATTTCGAGAAATTAGGTTCAGTCAGGCCATAGGTTATTGTGTAACTAGTCTGCCAAAAGCTGGGATCTGAACCAGCGGCCTCTTGATCTGAGGTGGTGATTTCAGGTCCAGAGAGTACAAATCCAGACCAAGATTTTGTTTCAACCAACCAGTTGAGTATAAAGAGTCACAGAATACAGAAGTGGTTGGTTGAAGCAAAACGGCCTGGATTGGTACTCTCTGGACCTGAAATCTCCACCTCTGCTCTTGATCGTCGGCTCAGCACCTGCTGAGTCGTACACGCAGCCCCCATTAGTAGCAGTTCCTGTTGACACAAGCGTGGTAGATTCCGCTGAAAGAGCATATTAATGGCCACCTCCAGCTTCTAACCAGGAATCATGATCAATGCACTGAGCCAAATAGTGCAGGCGATGGACCAACTCGGATGGTTGGAGGCAAAGCCCAAGGTTTTTCGGTATTTCCTAGGACCGTCCTGGGACGCTGGCGTTTCCCTCGTGATGAGCACTCCCAGACCAAGGCCAGAGGCAGGCTAGAGTCAGAAACCGATAAGTACACGGTCCCGCAGAAGGTCCGGCAGTAACTCGCCGATCTGTCAGCAAGACCCTGACCTTCGGCGTGGGCTTCCCACGGGAGGAAAACAAAAGAGGTAGCAAGCCAATCGGCTGCCCCGAGCTGCCAGTCGAGCTCTGAAGGTCATCTGCGGAGGAGAGGGAGTGACAAAATATTTGCACTTTTCACGCTGTATTTACCGAAGTATTGTCAGTCCAAAGTGAACAGTAAACAACGTGTGGAACGAAGTGTGGACAGATAAGCCCAAGCCACGACAGAAGAAAAGTGTAAGAAAGTCATATTTAAAGAGCTCTAAGATCTTAAACATCCATCTTATTCCACTTCTGAAACTCCTTCATAGCCCGGTGCCAAGGTGCTGATGTAATAACTTTGACCTTTAACTGGCGGCATCAGGAAACTTTGATCTGCCCTCTTTCAAAAACCTTTAATCTGCATTGTCTCAGAAGCCTTATCTCCAGTCACGATCATCTCAGCAGAGAAAGGGAAGCCCTTTGAAACAGACCACTTGGTTTCAAAGGAGGTTTTGCCCCTCAGCTGTTATTTAGCTGGTCGTAATTAAAAGGCGCCGCCGGGCTGGTGCTACGTGACCCGTGTGCGGCGGCTGAGCTCTCCTGCCCACGTTCGCAAATCTCTGCCTCCAGGCGAAGCCTCCGTGTTTTGAGAAGACTGTCTAAGCCCTGAGGAGATGGACTGCTGGCCCGCAACAAACAGTCCAGAGCAGAATGGAGGGGGGGGGCAACATCCCCCTCACGTGCATTCATGCATGTATGGGGTCATAAATGCTAGGCAACGGGCACATTCCACCAGCTCTGCTACCTCTCCAAAGGAAAAACCCCATGTGGACAGTCAATCAAATTTTTGCAAAAAAATAAAAAATACACTGGTGACACAACAGCCATGCTTGACTGGGAAATTTTAATTTTGAAAGGCAAGCATGGCTAACAAACGTCAAGCTGATTTCATGACAGATGTCCTGGTAATTGAAGCACCACCTAATTGAAGCACAGTGGTATTCCAGACACACAGGAAGCAGCGTCGGTAGGGAATCGAGGGTATAGCAGCATTCCAAATCGTCCGTGCAACCTCGTGTCTAGCTGAGGCCAGCTGACGTGTGTGGAGCGCTGGAGACCTCGCAGGCGTTTTCACGGGTGTTTCAATTGAGGACGAGCGAAAACCGGGACGCAGGTGCGCGGCTGTGAGGTTTGCTTCCACCTTGTGGCCATTCATGGTACTGACGCTGTAAATTTACCAGTCTGGCGGTAGCTAGAAACATAGCTTTAGTCTTCGAACAGCCCTGGCTGTGTTTTCTGTGCAGAAGTCTGTCAATTAGCACATTTTCCATAACCACAAAAACCCAGGACCATGGTCATCCTAAGTCTGTCCAGGGAAGCACATTTTATAATTTAAATTAGCTTTTTTGCTAATTTAACTAGATAAATGCAGAACAATCATCGAAATTGGCAGAAAATGTTCCAAGTCCAACACTTTTCTATGAGTTTTGTTTGCCCCCTCAGAATTTATCAGTACTTCATGAAGGCCCTTCTGTACAGAAGAGGGACCCTGTGCCTCAGTGGGCTGAGCTGCTGGGCCTGCGAGTAGGAGGATGCAGGTTTGAGTCTGGCCTTGTCAAAGCAGTCATGTCTTTGGTCCCCCTGAGCAAAGCCTGCCACACCCCCCTAGGTCTGAGGGAAGTGCTGCCAAGCTTGATCTAACCTGTCTGTGTTATGGGGTAGGTAAAAAAAATATGTATTATAATTGATATTCTTATAATTGGGATTTTCTTCCTGCCTTCCCCCCCCCCCATCTTGCTCTCGGTGGGGTAGGGCAGGCTGGCTGTGAGGGGCAGCTACCCAGGGAGCTGGTGGTGAAGGACTTTACTCAGGGACCTGCATACATGCCATGGTTGGGCTTGAACCAGTGACCTGCTGATCACTTAGCCACCCCCCATTTATAGCTCATCATTGAGAATATAAAAAACACCAATCCTGATCTCATTTTTTCCACATCTACAGCTAACAAGCTAATATGAGCAATAATGACAGAAATACACAATTCTGCACAGGTTACGGCTCACTGGCAACTTCGGGTTTCCAATCAGCTGAAGCTGTACAGACTTCGGCACACAGCTATTAACTTTAAACCATCTCATCACAAACTGCAACGTGGCTTTGGAAAAACGGTATACGGCGGTAGCCATGTTGGGTGTGGCACAGGCACGTTTGCATCGGGACAAACTTACACGGTGAGACAGCAATGGGGAATGGCGAGTAAAACATTTTCAGATGGATAATAATGACGGACACGGGGATGGTTTTGATTTAGCCAAAGCTAAACGCGTGTCAACGCGTCCTCATCTGATATGAAACACAACCGTACAACAGAGTGAAATGTTTATTTCCATTTTATTGTGAGTATCTTGGTACAAAAAAACAAAATCTGGCTAAACAATGCCGTCAATGATGCCCTTAAAGAGGGCCTGAGGGGGATTCCAGGACAGACGATCAGACGTGGATCAGACCATGGGAGCACGACCACTGGCAGTGTTGTGGGGAGGGTTGCACCAATGATAGGGCCCTTTCTTACAGGCTATCCCTGCAGAGAGGCCATTACAGTCAGTGTCATTTAACGATGACGTCACACACAGCTCACTCGTGCACACTAATTGCAGTTGTCAATGCATGTGACCAATCACAGGTCGCTCCCTGAGGTGAACAGTGCTACACTGTATTTCACCGATGACAGCACCAATCATGTACAATCACACACGCAGATATAAACTCACATTCGCATAGACGTCTGTGGCCACCTTGCATGGACTTTTTTCCCCATTGATGACCCCCAAACAGACCTAAATCACATGAAATACATTTGCAGGGATATTCCAATAATATCCTTTGTTTCCCAATTCCCTTGGGTACAGATGTACCCCAAAATATCAAAATCCTCATGGCTTAATAGACATGAATACACACATACACAAGCTGTGTACATAACACAATCCTCATCCTGCCCATTCAGTGTTAAACGTTAATTGTCCATACAGTATGTAACCTATTCAACAGATTACTGCATTTCTGTGACATTTGTGTGGTTTTGAACACAGCAGGTTTCAAGAAAACAAGACAAAGAAAAAGTATGCTTCCAAAGGTTAATTCAAAACACTTGAAACGTGTGTGTGTGTGTGTGTGTCTGTGTGTGTTCAAACGGCCACTTCATTAGGTACACCTGCTCACTAACGCAAACAGCTGCTTCCCCAAACAGCCAATCGTGCGGCTGCTTACACTTAATCCACAGCATCAGGAGGTTCATTTATGTGCCTAACTGTTAGACACCTGATCTATTTTGAATCTGGTGCAATTATTGGTGGCAGACTCTCAAGCACATTTTCACACACTACAGTAACCACAGTCCACAGAAAAATGTGATAAACTAAAAACAGCCAGTGGCAGTTCTGTTGCAGAGAACACCCCGTCAATGAGATGTCCAGAACGGCCAGGTCCAAATTAATCGGAAGGCCACAGTTTCGATAACAGCACCATTAAACAGTGGTGAACATTAAGGTTTCTCTGAACTCATTAACCTTAAACTGGTCCTGGAAGCAAAGTAGGTCCTACTCAGCACTAGCTAGGTGTACCTAATAAAGTGGCCACTGCGCATTATAGCTACATCTGAGAAACTAGTGCATCGATGGCTTCAGAAGAGCGACAAGCTCCTGGTGGGCGTACGCATGAGTCAAATTTCACACAGAGCACCAGTCAAACGGCCTTACAGGTCGTGTTCAGAAGCAGAAATAAAATTAAAAAAAAAACAGCTCAGGATTTGCAGTGAACACGAGCCCAAGCTACAGGAAGAGACACCCACCTCCAAGACAACCACAGGCACCGCCCCCCCCCCGCTGGGTCCCGCTGGTACAAACCAAACAACATCATTGCAACCGTTAAAAATCATATGGTTGTGATATGGAAGGAAGAAAAACAAAAAAGTTTGAAGAAAAAACAAGAAATGCACTTAGGATATCAAAAAGGACACAGAAAACCCAAATGACAGCCACTCACTCAGCTTTAAAAACCAACAAAAAAACAGAAGTAACACACAAAAAAGCCAGCGTTCACCAAACATGGTTTCCCACAGTACCCTGACGTTCTGCAAATATTCACCAGGATGCTAAATTTCCTGTCAGTGTGGCCTGACATAATTTCTCGGTGATGTAACAGTGCAGTTAATATCAAACACCGTGAGAAAAGCAGTCTTTGCGTTAATATCCCCAGTGTTCAAAAAAATCAAAACGCTACTTTAGCTGTAGTCGCTAAAAGACTGTAGGAAACCCTCACTGACATTCATACTGCATTTAAAAACATTAACAAAGAATCTCATTAATTACAAATATAAATGCTTTCCAATAAACTAATATAGTTTGAGTTTGACTGGTAGTATTACTGTTTATTAACATAAATAGTCTGAGGTTATTTTTCTTTGAAAAAGTGGAAAAGAACAAAAACAGACACAAAAACATGTAGAACAGCTTTGAAAAGTTGTATAATGATCGATATTGCATCAGTGAAAGGGTGTTAAACCTTAAATCTAGGTACATTAGTAAATAAAATCTTCAGCTCCTAAAAAAAAGTTTTCACACAAAGTCTGTGCGAGGGTAAACTGGCCATCTTCCCTCTTTCACACAAAAATATAGCGAATCTGTTTTCTTTATTTGTACAGAACTGGAATCGAAAAGGAAAAGGTCAAAAGGAAAAACAAAGGATATCGGTTGCTAAGGGCGACGTGGCTGCGGCCTAGCAGTGAGGCTGCGGCCTAGCAGTGAGGCTGCGGCCTAGCAGTGAGGCTGCGGCCTAGTCGAGGGGGCCCTGGAATATGAGCCGGATGTAGGACTGCTCGCCATTGAGCTGCTGGGCGCAGAAGGGGCAGGCTGCGTGGTAGGTGTGCGTGCCGTGCGGCAGCGGGATCTGCCCCCAGTACGTCGCCGTCTTCTCCGAGCACACGTGGCCGCAGGGACTGAAGGCATGAGTGGGCGGGGCGGCGTCCAAGTAGAACCCAGCCTCGCAGCCCAGCCAGAGCGGCACGTAGGGGCCGCGGGTGCGGCACATGGGACACTCCCGCTGCCCGCCGGGGGCCTGCTCGGCACGGTTGCCCCAGTCGTGGTAGCCGTGCACGTGGCCACAGCGGAGGTAGACCCAGGGCTGCTTCTCGTCCACCACGTCCTTTCGCCGCATGCTGGGGAAGGCCAGCGTGTTGAGGCCCACCGGGCACTGGGGCCGCGCGGCGTTGATCTCCAGCCTCAGGGCCTCCAGGTGCTTCAGCGTGGGGGTGCGTGACAGCCCCTCCGCCGTGCGCCACAGCAGCGTGGCACCGCACAGGTCGATCAGCGAGCCGTCCACCAGCTCCTGGGTCTCGTTCTCCACCTGTGGGGGGCGAGGAGGGGAAAGGCATAAAACTCGGACCCCGACTCACCTGGAACTCGGCACTGCTCTCAATGTCGAGCTGCAATCCCTCTATTCCCCCTCTAGATGCCGCTAGTTTCCCGTACATTTCTTAGCGACGCCAGTGGTGTAAATTTATGGAGTGGAAGCTATAGCTCTGGAGCAGGTGAAAGTGAAATGGAACAGACATTTTCCGGGGGGGGAGTGAGAGGCAATGCCAGCCCTTAGTGGAAACATCCTCGAGGCCCCTAACACCTCAGCACAATATCCCAGCGTCGTTTCACCGACCATGTGCAGAATGACCATCAGAGACTATCAGTGAGTCCAGGGAGCGTCTGAAAATTCCCCGAAGACAAACAAACACAACCCATCTCCAATCCCCCCATGTTCCTTTTTTGCTACATCTAAAAATCACTGCAGAGACGCCGCACCGCAGAAATATTTCAGCAATGCCTATTTCCCTTTGACGTTTCTGCTTGTTTGCATTTCGGAAAAAGAGCGAAGACAGTTCCATAAACAGCTACTTGCATACGCCGAGCTTAGGGAAGAGCGGAGACTGAAGCAGCCACTTAGGCATTAGCCACAGTTCCCTGGAGTAACATCTGCACCGCGGAGCGGAGCTCTCTCCACCCATGCACAGGAACCCGTCCAGCAGGTCCCGCGCCACAGCAGCAGATACCTTCGGTGGAGTCGCGTTTCATCCAAAGGACATGCGCTCACAGTAACATCTGTGTGGTTGCCACAGGAACCTCAACCAAACAAAACACACTGACGAATCCAGCTTATGGCTTTGAAATCTGTCTTGCTAGTCAAAGGAGGAATTTAAGAAACGGCGGGTGGGGTCACTCTACAGGAAGGAACACGAAACCCCCCTGCCCCCCTCCCCGCCCCCCCAGCCTCTTCAGACCCCTAGTGACCCATCAACAGAATTTCCTATTTGGAATAGAACTCATGTTTCGCAGCGCAGAGATTTTCCCAAGTTCCGCCTGAATCCGGATTAAAATCCGCCTCCTGCTTGCAGAGCCGCCCACACCGTCTCGCCCGCGCCGCCCGTCTCGCCTGCGCCGCAGCCGGGAGCGCCCGCATGTCACGCTCACCATTTTACCCCTCTGCTGGGCGGAGCGGGTCTCGCGCAGTGTGAAGACGTTGCCGCAGACTGAGATCTCGCGCCACACGCCCGGCTTGGAGTCCTCAGTGAATCCGTTACGGGGGTGCATCACCAGCACGCCGTTGGTGGTCAAGCCGTCCATCTGCCCGTCCAACGTCTTCCACTTTGCAGCCTTCTCCTGGTGATTGGGGGGGAGGACACAGTTTAAAAATGTATTATCCCGACATCTCCACCTGCCCCCCAAATTACCTGCTCCCAGTCTCATGGTGCCCCATCTGCATTTGTGGCCCCCCTGCCCCCCCCCCCATTCCAGCACACCTCTTAATTGCTCAATCAGCAATATGGAGGTTCAGGTATTTCTGGGCCTTTTGTATTTATGAGCAAGTGCCAATTAGGGCTGAAGGAACCGGATCGAGCCTGAATAAGACAAAGATCCTGATGGCTCCACCTTCGCACGCAGACGTCGACTTTGAAACCCGTGAAACACCGGATTGGGCAGCTTAGCTGAAGATAAGCTTCCATTTAAGTTATGAAAACACATCAAGCAGTCAAAAGCACAGCAGAATTACTATGGCGAGATCGTTTTAGGTCACATGTCCTGCAGGCCCCGCCCACCATTTCAAGGCGCTCACCCCCAGGAAGATGTTCTTTGATGAGTCGAAGCCGGCGGCGTAGATGCGCGCGGTGTGGGGGGGGCTCCGCTGGCACATGATGCGGCAGGCGAAGCGCGAGATGGTGCTCTGGACGGTCTGCAGGTCACCTCCCTCACAACTGCCCCCACCGGCCGGGCTTCCAGGCACCGTGTCCATCACCACGAAGTCGATGGGGCTCTCTGTGGAACGGCCCACCTGTGGACCCCGTTCAAAAGATCAGGGTAACTGTGCTGGTAAAGTACATCAAGTCATCAGGTTGACACATCAAAGTGATGTCATCAAAAAGCATCAGAAAGGAAGCATGGAGCCGACTTGGGCCGTTTCTCAATACCAAGGACGCAAAGACCGTACTTGTGGTCTGGGCAAGAACAAACTTGGGCTGCAATGAATAATGGGATTGGTCTCATTCGGCGAGGATGCAACTGATATATCCTTGATATCTGGAGTAGGGCAAATACAACATGCAGGGGTTTTTACCGTCCTCTATACTTCTGTTCTTAGTATCGGAATTGGTCTTCGGCAAAGGAAGATGACATAAAACGGGTACACAAGAACACAAGTATGGTCAAGTACGCATATTGAGAAACACCCTATAAAAACATGGACACGTTCAGAAGGTGACAGGGGACTCTTAAGTTACAAAAAATAGCCAAACTGAGTTTAGTGTTTTTTTTTTGGATATGGAGTACCATAACTGGTATTGTTTTATTTCAGGGAATGAAAAGAGCTGCAGGGGTGGATGATATTAGTCCTAACTAGGCCAGCCAGGATGGTCAGGGTGAAAGGTCACAGGCAGAGCCAGCAGGGAACTAGGAAGCCATTCACGGATCGAGGTCATCTGTGCGGACATCACCTGGAACATGTCCACACTGCTGTCGTGTGTGTACTCCACCACCACCGTCTGGGCACGGGACAAGGTGAAGGAGATGCTGTGCTGGTCCTTGTTGCTTATGGCCTGGGGGGTAGCAGTGGGGGGAGGGGGGTGTCCCTAACAGTGGACCCTAAGGCCATTCCGCCTAGGTCCCTAACACCTAAAACACCCCTGACACAGCCCTAAGGCCATT
>JABFDZ020000066.1:7612112-7630968 GCA_019775955.2 Pollimyrus isidori | reverse complement strand
CGGGGGGGGGGGGGGGGGCGCGGCCGGGGGCCCCCCCCGGAGGATGCGAAGACCAGGGATCCTCAGGGCTCCGTCGCTCAGCGCTCCTCCTTCATGGCTCCTGTGCAAGGCGAGAAAACACAGGCGCATGCGAGTCAGCAGCTGTGAGGGGAAGCATCGACTGACACATGCTGATGTGCGGGACGAATCACTCCCCCCGCCGCCCCCATCAGTGTTCCCAAGCCTGTTTACTGGAGGGGGGGGGGGGGGGGGTTTAGTTCCAGCTCATAGCTAATTAGGCCTCAAGCTGGCGATGGACCAGAAAAGCAGGATTGGGGTCACTGTTAAGGAGAACGTACCCGTTAACCAATTTCAACCACGTTCAGGTGAATTTCTGTTTATAGAGCAATACAACTGAACCATTCATTTTGCTGAAAATGTGTCTTTTAGCACTGGAACAAGCCCAGAATAGCTTGCGAAGATTAGTGGTTAGCACAGCTTGTTATTTTTACATTTACAGAGATAGTGTTTTTATTGTATAACATTAATTCTGTAAGGACAGAGGTTGTTTTCTGTAATTTAAACTGGAAAAGATTCACAAGCCCTGAACTATTAGGCCATCAGCTGCTCATCAGTCCCTATCCATCCATACTGAGATCCTGTTTGAAGGCATAGGCCTGGATCTCCCATCATGCACTGCTGCTGCCTGCCACCGGTACATGTCCTCCCAATGGCTCACAGACACTGAGACAGAGACCCCGCCTCCTCAACATGGCCGCCGCTCTTCTTGAGAGGAATTCCACAGTCTGACTTGGTCTGGGCCAGCCCCGGTGAAGAGGGACCACCGAAACCCGTGTTAATTACGAGGCAGTACTTTAAAAAGCCTGTCAGAATGAAGAGCCGGGATTTGGAAGGACCTCGTGACCTCAGATGATTCCGTACCACACGGCAACCTCCCGAAAGCGATTCATGGCAGACAGGGAGAACCTCATTTTAAGAGTTGAGCTGCACCAGGATCATTTAACCTGTCAAAGGTGAGGACTCTGCAGTGTTCTGGCTGTGCCTATTCATCTTCCAACTGCTCATTCGAAATGCAGTTGCAGGGGTAGACCATGGAAGAGATGCCAATCCAACACACAAAGGAGAACTGGATGTATTTATATAAAACTGTTTGTATGACTCCACACACACACACACACACACACACACACACACACACACACACACGAACCGGACGCAATCGCGAAAGAGGACCAGGCCTCCCGATTACCGCAACCACTGCTGGGAAAATACATCTTGCTTTATGGAAGATCCAAATTAATAGCACATGCTATATATTTGTCTCCTTTTTGCATGTAACATTATACAAAGAAAAATATGGATTTTTCAGCATCCCGGGAAAAAAAAAGCAACTTTAATAGTGACACAGTAAACCTAACGATCATGTTCTCGATTACGAGTGACAACATCCATCTCAACCTACATCGCTCCATAAATCACACATTTTTCTCATGCACAACTTTAGTAAGTGGATCAGAAGCATTATTGATTAGCTATAATATTTCATTACATGCCCTGTATATTCATTCATATATTCACAGATCGATCTTGCGCTTCTGCCTATGATGCGATTCCTTGAACTTGGGCAAAAACACAGCAGCCCCTGAAATCTTGAACAAAAAACACAGCACCCAAATGCTGGTGAAAAGAAAGACCAGCTCATCATCCCTGGGGGCCCCTGGACCCCAACTTCTCAAAAGGCACCAAGGGAGGAGCAGCCCAGCAGTGTTGGTGGAAACAAGGTAAGTGACACCCAGTTACAAATTCTTTAGGCTGCATTTTCTCGCAGTTTCCTGTAGCACGGCCTGCAATCACGAGTTTGATTCTTCATTTAAGTGGCCGTTACTCCGATAAGAAGCTATAAAACCAGCCAAGTATCGCAGAAAGCTCTGTGGGAATGTGGGAATGCCCCCCCACCACCCCACACACGCCTAACATTGAGGCTTTATGACTGAACCAAAACAGGATGCTGCACCGCTTATGTAAATAGATATTTCTTAAGCACTTACTCTAGAAACCAAGCTGGCTTGTGAATGTTATCAATCACAAAATAAAACAAAATAAAACAGTTTTGCTGATTAAATGCAAATTCAAATTCGCATTTTACCACTAATGTTCGACTGTCGCACCATTCTGGCAGCTACAGGGGTGTTTGATTAAGCAGCATAATTTAGCAGAAGAAAAACAAATTTAGATATATTTTATTTTTGTCTATGCAAAAACATCATTATATACTTGTCCTGTATACTTGCCATGCTTTCCAGACATCATAAAACTAACATTCAATAAATAAAACGTCAACCAACTGAAACAGTTGTCCATACAAAAGGGAAAGGGAGATTCTTTGTAACTAAACCCCTTAATTTCTTTGCAATACTGTTTTCTTTGTTTGTTCAAATGTTATTTATTGGAGTGGGGAGGAGCTAACATTTTTTGTCAATGAGTGTGTGAAGGATCTTAAATCTAACAAGGCCACGCATATCTAGTGCACAAGCACACAAATCAGAAAGATTAATGATTGTTCAGAAAGGGAATGACAATTATACAAGTTATAAATTATGACAATCGCACGGCCTTAGGTGGCATTGCATAGAATGCTGTCACATGGTTGGGATGAGCCAGCCACAAGTCCCTCAAAACAGTAACAGCCAATCACAAGACCTTCATAACATCCATCCATCTATGTTCTGTAACTGCTTATCCTATTCAGGGTTGCAGGGGTTCTGGAGTCTATCCAGGAAGGCTATGGGCATAAGGCAGGGACCAACCTACCAGAGGGCACATGCAAACTCCACTCACATGGAGCCGAGGTGGAGACCCGAACGCTGGTCTCAGAGGTGTGAGGCGACAGTGCGAACCACCGTGCCGCCCCCCATCTTCATGACGTCAAAGCAAAGTGCCCACGTCAGTGTCTGCGGCCCTTAGGCACTTCGCAGAGAGACAGTAAAGGATGCGGACTTCCGATGGCCGACCATGGATGAGTCAGAGAGGGGCCAGCATGACTGAGGCTGGAGGGGGTCACGTCAGGGTCAATAAGGGGTGCAGTGCTCGACTCAGTATAGAACACCAAACCGCAAGTCTGCGTTCAACCACGTTTCCATATGACGTGGATTCAGGAGGTGGTTGGGGGACGGGGGGTTGGGCTTTTTTAGGTTTTGCCTCCATGGTGCCCATGTGTAGGTGCACGAAATACCACTTCCCAGCCTCTCTGTAGGTCCTTGTTCAGGCATGGGGGGGCCCGCATCCATTCCGAAGAGAATGGCAGAGGAAAGAGGAAGCCTGTGCGGTTTCACGACTGGATTGCAAAAGCGGCACACCTGAAAGTCACGCAGAACACCCCTGGTAAATATAGCCGCGGCGGCTTCTCGCTCAGTTGAGCTATTTTTCCCCCCCCTCTTTCAATGGAGTGGTTGCCTAAAATATGCAATAAATGCAGAACTCTGTACATTCAATTAGATCACACACACAAAAAAAAAAACAGACCTCCAATCTGGGCCACTCACACTCAACACTGACAGGCCCTGGACCTACCACTAAAACCCCACAAAAAGAATATGGGTGGCTTAAGCTGTTGGACCCTTGAACAGAATCCTTACAGCTTCCGAAACACAAAAAGCGTCGCGCCTTTACATCACGAGACACCTAGGCTGTACACAAATACACGTTTAGCGCAATCATAATTGCTCCATACGCAACGCGATGACAGGAATTCCCGGTCACCGTAAACAGGTGTTGTCTAAGAAGCAGGGCCAGCAGGAAAGCCTCTGTTTGTTTTCCCTGTTTCCAGGGCAAGAGTGAGATCAAGGCCATTGGCTGCTGGTCACATGCGAAAACGAAGCTTATCATGCTGGAAACACCAAGCAGGCAACTCCTGACCTCGGGAAGCGGGAGAAATTGAGCGAGACCAGCTCACTGCAACCTCATACCAGCTCGCTCCGATTTTGGGGCACCGAGTGCAAAAAACGCCTAAAGGATCCCTAAATATGCGATCCTTTAGCCCCTCCCTCTGCATTGTGACACCTGCATCCTCAAAACTTCACTCTGCTCTCCAACAACCCCTTCTGATCCCACGCACCAAGGACCCCGCTGCCTCCCAACTGAAACGACACATAAAGCGATTAAAACCAAGAGAGATGAGATCAGCATGCGCCAGAACAATGACATCACTTCCCCCCCGCTGCACAAATCCCCCTCGGCCGAACGGGGAGGCCAGATGTCCTCCGTCAAGCCGCTCGGCTCGCCCCAGTTTCTCACAATGCCAAACGCCTAGGAGTGCCACAGACAGCATGCGACACAGACCGGCAAACTAGCTTTCATGAAGAAAAACACACACACACACACACACACACACACACACAACAGGGAAAAGGCACAGGGACACAGAGGACTGCTAACACGGTGGAACTTGGCCGAAATAACAAAGGTTCCGCAGAGAAGACCACTGATCTGCTGGGGTCTACCATGGCTTCCTCATCACTCACTGTAGGGTATAAAGCGACTCGGGTCAAACCCATGCCTGTCACATGTACGACTAGAGTGCCATTTGGAAAAGACCTCCGATGACACAAAAGCTGCATGAAAGCCCAGAACGACCACGAAAACTATGAACCTGAGCAATCAGGAAGCGGGTAAGGCAACCGGAGAGATAGACAAAACTCACGAAGGCACGCCTGCCATTCCAAACTGCCCCTCGCTCAGCCAGCAGATCAAATAAGACCACGCTGGGGCTACCGGAAGCATTTCCAGGACACATGCTTATCTGGGGGTGGGCAGTCACATACAGGGTCAGACACCCACCCCCACGCCCAATTGTTACCGAACGACTGTAAAACATTCAGCAAATTCTTCCGAACAAGAGCTATTCTAGAGCTCAAAGTCTGTGAAGCACCAGTTTGTTTCCGTGGCGATCTAAGGATTTTGACGCTGGGGCACGGGGTCAAGTTATCAACTCGGAGAACATCTTGTGAAAGCGTGCGTGTGCCTGGGGGTGCTGGTGGTGGTTGGGTGGGGGGGGGGGTATGTTTAGAAGCATCAGCCTTCATAAAGTCATAACAGAAATATCCCCGCAACGTCAAAATAGAACAAGGAGGAAAGGAGACTCCGATTGAAAGGGAACCGCATCAATGTCAGGGTGGCACAGAGCCAGCTTCAGCCACAGTGCCCCCGCAGGTAGCTGGGAGGAACCACACCCCACTGCACCGGACGGCCCACCCTCAGGCAACCAGGGGCTGAAAGGAGGGAAAAAAACGAGAACAAACAGCAGCTGAAAACAATTTCAGTAAAAATGAAAATGTCCCTAAATTACAACCCCAAAGTAGTTATGCTACCGTGACAAAGAGAGGCCAGATTCTGGAAGAAAATGAGGCGAAACTGACCAAAACATCACGTACTTATTCCGATCGCTTACACAACAGCAGCCAGGAAACTCCAGCTTCTGACTGTCGATCACCAAGACAAACAGCCCTAAAAGCTCCTCCGCCCTGTCACTCCTAAAAATAGGAATCCACCCACATTTCATCACGCTGTCCTCATATGTCGCCACTTAATTACTTAATTGAAGTGACTAATAAGAGAAGGTCATTTGACCTAGTTAGTACCGAAACCAACCGGCTTTTGGGAAGCTTGAGGGAGATGGAGGGAGAGAGAGAGAGAGGCGTCTGCCTAACCACCTACGTGATGTGCAGTTTATGTAAACAGAGGAGGTGGCTGCTGTCGCTCAGAGACAGTCCCGGGCTGCTTGCTGATCCAGCGCCATACCCAAAGATGGGGGTTAGGGCAGGAGCCCAGGGAGGAGAGAACAGCGGTATCTGGGAGAGAACCCACACACACACCCCCACCCGCCCCGCCGGGGTGTAACTGTGCAGTGAAGAGGCACAGCCAATGTGACTGGAGACAGGGGAAATTTAATTACAGCAAGTATCTAGAGGGACGGAGTGTGTGTGTGTGTGTGTGTGTGTGTGTGTGTGTGTGTGTGTGTGTGTGTGTGTGCGCGCGAGTGAGTGAGAGAGAGAGTGCAGAGGACAAGGTGGCGATGACTTCATCCACCTGACGGTGACAATTACATCAGTTCCATTCCACGGTAGCACCAAACCAGGCTCCCACGCCAAAGGTACCACAGAGAGCTCCACAGACACCCACACCACCCAGAATTTACATTTTATTTGCTTAGCAGATGCTTTTACCCAAAACAACGTTTTGTTTTTTTTTGAAGCAACTGCCATTTACGGCCCCAACGTAGAAATCACTGCCCACCCTGGAATTGGACCTGACACCCTTCCAAATGCTAGCATAGTGTCTTAACCCACCAAGCTACACCCCCCCCCCCCCAGGAGGGGCAGGTAACTCGGTAATCTTCAAAAGAACCACAAAAAGAACGAAGTCTGTCTTTATCTGCAGGAAACGCAATATAGGGTAAAGAATTTCACTTCCAAAATTCAATTTCCTTACTTTCTTGGCTCCGCAGTCGGCCGTTTAAAGGCATCACCCCAGGGTCTGCGGGTGTCGATCGGACTGGGAGGTGCCTGTGGTGGGGGGGTGGGTCATAAAGTTAAAACAGAC
This sequence comes from Pollimyrus isidori, assembly GCA_019775955.2. Classification (NCBI taxonomy): domain Eukaryota; kingdom Metazoa; phylum Chordata; class Actinopteri; order Osteoglossiformes; family Mormyridae; genus Pollimyrus; species Pollimyrus isidori. The sequence goes on along the minus strand of JABFDZ020000066.1, from coordinate 7,624,371 downwards.
CATATCAAATGGGGGGCAGGAGTGGTCCCTCCAACACGCACCATGGAAACCAAGAAAATAAAGCAGACAAGCTGAGCTCACCTACTATAAAAGCCAGTTTATTAACAGAATGCAAGGGCCTGTTTGTTCGTCACTCTGGATATCGTTTTGGACCCGTCACGCGTCCATTACCACCAGGGAAGGAAGCTTCTCCTCACACAACAAAAGTCATTTCAACAAAAACAGTTCATACGCAGGAGGGGAAAAAAAAATAAAAAAATCACATAGAAATTACTCTGATAACTTGATAAGATGTTCATCTGAAAAGAGATAATCCTCCCTTATTACTCACCTTCCTGGTTAGAAGTGACCGTTTCTGAGCAAGCCGTCAAAGTCAATATAATGCTTCTGTATAGGAAGTGGTGCATGGATATGGAAATTATGACCAATATCGAAATCAATATGTTTTTGTGAGGTGAGGAATGCAGGTGAGATTAGCGGAATGACTTTACGCGGTTTCTTTGGTCTGTGAAAATCGCAAGATCAATCTGCAGGCCAGATCTAATGAATTAAAAACCTGGCGTGCAGTTTTTAAAACAAAAAAAAAAGGATTGTGGCAGCCATGTCTTTTGCACTGATGCTGCCCACTTTTAATACTGATCAAGTGTAAATATCAGTAAAAATATCAGACAGGAATGGCGCGACAGACCGACACCTTGATTTTTAACAAATGTCGGCTGACACAGTTAACAGATATGTCATGCATCTCTGTTTAAATGCACAGTTGGTTATAAAATCGGCAGAACTCGACACGCAGAAAGGTCGGGCAGAGACTGGCACCAGTTACAACGACGAGGATCTTGACACACTTCCCGACCCCCCGCAGTTGCCGGGGGAAGCCGCGTTTAGCTGCACAGGAAGCCTGATTTGGAGGCAGTGAGACACGCTTTTTACGGCTTACCGCGCACCCTGCCTCCCAGACAGGCGAACTTCTCACAGGTGGGCAAAAGACGTCTCCGACTGACAACAACCTGCGTTTATTAAGACTGACGAGTTCAATAAACCTAACTAATAACTTAGGCAATGACCTTTCCTGTTTTCAACAGCTCAGCCAAGAGTGGACACTAGGAGGACACCAAGTACGCAGAGATACACAGCTCAGGAACTAAAGCAGCACAAACAAAAATTTAAAACAACAAAAACGTGGTACAAACGACTGAGACCAGTTTGGCTAAAATCTCGAACGTATGGGGGCCAGCTTCACAGAGGTTGGGCATCCTGCTAGGCTAAGGGCAGCTAGCCATGTCCACCTGAGCCTATCAAACTATGGATCTACATCACACTTACTTAGATACTTTGATCCAAAGTGATGTACAACTAGGAAAGTAGGGCCAGCCAGTCCCTAGAGCGAACGGCTTGGAACTATGGGGTTAAGGACATTGCTCAAAGGCCCAACAATGAGACCAATCTGCCAACACTGGATTTGAACCAGCGGCCTTCCCATCACAGATAGGGAATCCTAACCCTGTGAGCCACACAGCACAGGTGTACTTAAACATCTCCCCCATTACAGGAAAGTGTCCTTAGCGCACAGGCCCCGGAAGACAGACAGTACAGAAAACCAAAAGCCACCATTAAAACCTGACTGACAAAAACCGAAACGCCGGCTCAGGTTTTGTACGAACAAACATTTAGGGGGTGAAGTTCTTCTGAAGCACTGCGACGGAAGGAATAAATTGACAATCAGAAACGCATGGGGATGTCAAGAACGAGATCAGACAAAACGCAAACTAGTCCTACGCAAACTGAAATAGAAAGGTCTCCCTACTAATGGCAGACTGTGTGGTTTAGAAAAACAAATTAAGCACTTTGGGACACCCTGCAGCATGGACGCTCCCACTTGCAAACACCTAAAATGCAATGATTCAACATTTATACTACACACAACACGGTCTACGGAAAATCACTGTTCCTGTTAACAACAACATCTGTTTCATACCTCAAATACTACCCCTTATATGGAAAACTACCATGAGATGGTTACTAACTCCTCAACCAGGACATGACACCACTACCTCTGGAATATCACGCGGCAGATACCTAACTGCATGGACAAATCCATTCATTACAGCAACTTCAATGCACACTGCACTTTGCACACTGTCACCTCGTGCGTCACCACTTGCCACTTTTTTGTATTTTGTGCATGTTGGATTATTATTATGTTTGGAATATTTTGGATATTTTGTCTGCACTTTATATTGATATTTATCTGCACTTTTTAAACTCTTTTTGCACAGTCTCTGGGTCGATCAGGGTTCATTTCACTGCATGTTGTACCTGTTATAACTATGTACGTGACAAATAAAGAATCTTGAATCTTCTACTGACCAACTATCCATTCTTTAACATCTCACCAGGTCTGCAACAATCTTCACAGCAACCAGGGGGGTTTCAAAGGTTCTCTGTTCCACCCTTAAAGATCTATGGACCTTAGCAGCTACTCAAAACACACTTCGGCTGGTTTCTCTCCACCTGACCGCCGAGGCGACCGGAAGCGTGATAGACTTAGCGGATTCCGAAAGTATTTTGGGCAGCTAGCTGGCAACTGCGCCACCCCTCAGCTGGCAGAATACACAAGGGCTCCTTCATAATTAGTTTTCCAGCTGAACTCCACCCCCACGGGACGTAATCGGGACCAGCAGCACTGCCCGTCTGCATATCCAAACTGATACACAGCGTCGTCCGAGGCCAAACCGCAAAGCACCTTTGTGAAGGCGGGTGGGACTCGAACATATGACCCGCAGCCGGCGGCAGGCGAGAGGTTCCCTGCACGGCACGTCCACACGTGTGGCTCCACCCAGAGGGCTTCCAGGGTACCAGACAGCATGACTGCCACTGCACCTCGAACACGTGGTTTGTTTGTGTGTGTCATACATAAATTATGATCGACAGCAAAATACGAGCCCGGAGGGGATTACCCAGAACATTCAAGAGGCAAAATTCTCTTAGGTAACCTTCCGAGGAGATTCAACCCAAGGACTATCAACTAATCTATAGGAAAACAGCATCAGAGGTCGTATCAACCACCTCATTCTCAGGGCTGAAAGCTATAATGGCTACATGCTACGCTAATTATTCCTGTGTTTTTCCTGAATGACCTACAGCACCATCTGGATGCAAAATAAAAACAAGGGGCATTTAAATATGGCACAAAAAAGGTGCACACAGAGAGGGACAAGCGAGAACAGCAGACATTAATTAAACTGTCCATTAATTGCTTCCATGGGGCAGAGCCCAGCTTTCATAAGGCATTAGTGAAATTAGCGGCATTAGCTGCACCCGCAGGTATGCGTGCCAGCGGGGGTGAAGGGGGGTCAGTTTTAGGCTATTCAAAAGAACCTGCCAAATTGTTCATGGCCAGGAAGTGACAAGGAGGAGAAAAGACGCCAAGGGTCCGACGTTTTCCAGACAGGGGGCAAGACATTAACCTTTCCGGAGAGTGATCTGTTGGCCCGAATCATCGGATGGCCCAACAGGTACCTCCCGCTCCAGAACCAGCAAAAGCACAGTTTATACCCACTGCATGGATACCAAATCCCCAATGCCGCGGCATTACAAGCGCTTTAGAAAATGAACTGATCACTGTAAAAGGAAGCAAAAATGTGTCCCTTAACCGTAGGGTTTAAAGCATTAATGTTTTATAGCTTTATACCAAGGGGCACCCCCCCCCTCCCCCCCAGTAACCTACCCCAATAACAACCATTCTGGAAACAGCATGGACTTTTCCTGGAACAGGAAATACAAAGGAACAGACCCAGTGCAGTCATGATAAGGACGTGCGCTGATACCGAGTCACAAGTACATTGAACCTTTCGGTATCGCGACACTTTCCTGACAGCACAATACACAGAACCTGGATACCCGCCCCCTTCAAGGCCGACATTACACAGACGTCACACATGAGGCTCTCCTTCATTAGCAAAGGAAGCCTTTAACGCTCTCAAAACCGCTGGCCAATGAGCAGATAACGGGTGGCAGAGACACCCTGACAGGATCTACAGATGAGTGGGGGGGGCGGAGATGCTGCTGCTTTCCGGAAAACTCCCCCAATCAGCAGAATGATTGAAGAGTTTGTCGATGTGTTCCGCCGGCGGACGTGGGTGTAGTACGTCTTAGCTCGTCCAAAGGCTAACCCTCCCCTGTTGTAGTTTGCATATCCCCCCCCCCCTTCCTTTCCCAGCCCACCCTCCCCGACACAGCACCGCACGTGCCCACCGCCTGACCTACTTTCCACATACGAACAGGCTTCCTGCAAACCCGCCTGTGACTGCTTCCTCAGCTTGCCCCCCCCGGCACAATATGGCACAGCTTCCCAGGGCGGCCTCCCCAACTCACACCCACTCCCCTTAACCACCATCACCTCCCAATCCCACCCCCTCATATCACGAGCAGCAGAGTGCCACACGACATCCACCTTCTAACCCAAAACGCACTGCAGCCTTGGCTTTCAACACGCATACACCCTGCTGTATAAATACCTCAAAAACTGCCACTGCATCCAAAAAATAAAGTCAACAAAGAAAAGCACAAACCAGCACAGAAGAGGCAACACCCATAACCATGGCTACTCACACACAAGCCGGCGTCTGCATCCCACCACGTGGAAAGACCTCGCTTTTAAGCGAGGCAGGAGAACAGCCTTCAATCAGAGGCCCCCAGGTGGCCCAAGTGCAAAGCTCCCCCCCACCCCCATCGTACTCAGAGACCTAGGACACAGAATTCCATAACGGGACGTGAACCCAGAAGGCTGTCTGACATTTCCTGCAATACCAGCAAAACCCTCCATTTGAAGAACTACTGTGCCACAGACTTTGTTGAATGCCAGTTAAAAAATACATACAGACCAGGTTTGTAAACAGCTAATAAATTTTAAGACTTTCCTAAAGCTTGTGGTTCAATAAATGTTTGAAATATGTAGCATTACCTTACCTGAAGTAAACGATCTAATTTTTCAATTACAATCAATAAACTACTTTAACGTTGCAAGAGTTCTGGTACCACGTTCAGCAGACAAATCCAAATGACAAGTCACATGAATCCACAAGTCGATATTCCATACAGCCTGGACCTTCAAAACAAAACAATAGTGAAATAGTGAATACTCTGACTTAGAATGTCCCCGAGGCATGCCTGACATCACCAGCTGCTGGATCCAATTGGTCCACGGGAGGAAGTGACATCACACAACAGTCTGCCAGCTGCTGACAACTTCAAAGCTATGACCCACCAGCTGGGTGCGAAGAGGGTCAGAATCCACACACAGCTATGGGGTAGATGTCACCTAAGCTATGTTGTAACGTCAACGTAGAAAATGATACACAGCTCTGTGCAGACTGGGATGGGCCAACAGCTCTGCATCATTATTCAGCGCATGTGAACACATGTACAGCAACACATCTGACCATCAAGATCATTTTACAAAAGAGGAACTTTGCATTTTTGGGCTCATCCATCAGAAACAGGATATCATCTCTCATGCCACACACACACCCAGCAAAAGTCCTGTTCTGTTGGAGGAAACACGGCACCCGTTTGATATGGGGATTTCATACTGCCCCAGTCGCTCGACATGACCGACCCTGTGCTGTGGTGTAATTACACCAAATCACACAACAGGACCCCATTAGATGGGAGCAACATCGCTCTGTGATACCACTCGCATTTCATGGAATTTCTTCCATTATTTCTTCCTTCCCTTTCATCAAGCCACATTCTACACAGTTTTTGCACCATGGGTTGGGGGGGGGGGGGCGTAATAAATGTATTACAGAGCCAAAATCCACACCCCAGAGAAAAATTACCTAAGAAGGTTCTGTTCCCAGAACATACAAGTTGTGTATCTGGGATAGGAGATTCCCAAACATATCAGACTGGGGAAATGTTAGGTCATTCCAGGAATGGAAGTGTGACACTTCTGTATGGTTATTCATAACTTCTCACCAAAACCATAAAAACCCAATGAAGAAGGATCGTTACAGATGAAGTCATGGTCTCCTCCAGTCTCAGAGCAAAACGCTGGAAGAATATGGGCCTGTCAGTCGTTTTCTGGAAAAACGAGATCAGCCTGCCAATAGGGTGTTATACACGGCTTACTGTTATAAAAGCACAGGGCACTTCCACATACAGCAGACTGGGGGGTTCTTCACAGGAGCATGGGTAAATGCGGAGGACAGTAATAATAGGCACTAGAGCCAAAACATCACGGGATCCGGCCAGATGTTCACAGGACAAGACGCTGGCAGAATATTCATTAAAAATAACAATCTCCTGAAAAAAAGCATGTGCAGAAATATATTAGCGCTGTCAACACCGCCCGAAAAGTCTTGGGAAGTCACAAAGCGGAGGCGCAACACGAAGTGTTAAAAAAAAAAACAACTTTAAAATGCAGACGGATTTCCTGCAGGTGATGCGGTGTCGCCAAACCTCGCAGACTTACAGATAACGTCAGAACACTGATGAAAATCTTTTTTTAAATGTCAACGTAGAACACTTTTTCCCTTCTGCTTCCAACGGCGAACAAAACTGATTAGCAAAAAAGTAACAAGAAGTGCGCTGCGTGACAATATACGTGCGATCTGCACCAGTCTGTCCGGCAAGTAATCATGTTATTTGGAAAAAGTCCGTAAAACGTGACCCGAATAAGCACTGTACTTACAATTGTAGAAATGTTTAATGGCATACAGTCATCTGGCAAGCTAAAGCCAAGCGGCTGGGAAGCCGGTCATTCTCTATGAATATATTATAACAACAAACTACGAGCTCCACCAAGCACCAGGTCAAGGTTAAGGAATATTTAACTGGATACTTATCAAACAATGATACCACTAATAGCAACGCCTTGTTATCACAAAACACAATCACGGTGGACTGAATACCTGCAGATTAAGCTTCTATCATGCTGTCACCTGCAAGGTGGATTTAGAGCATTAACGCATCCCCACATATAATCCAAGCGCTCTTTTTACGCGTACCCCAAGTAGACAGTATCCGACGATTGCAACAAAACGAGGCACATTAGGAAAAGAAAAAACAGGGAACCGCTGCCGCTGGGCACGGTACTTACGGCGGCTCCGATCACAACGTTCCCGGGTGATTGAGTCGGTGCAGCTGGACGCTCCGAGTAAAACCAGCGGACCGGACTTGACGCGCCGATATAACAGATAACTGTGGTTATAAAATCCCGGGGCGGTTTTTCAGCACCACTCGCCGACAACAGATTTACTGCGAACCGCTTTGTTTAACCGTTTGCTTTAATTGCATTCACCAGCCGCTCTGCACAGTAAAAGCCATCTGATCATAATAGTAACTGCCCCCTAAGGTTTATAGGCATAAAAACCTGTCGCGTCAGAGCGATCACTTTGGGGTGGTTATGGGTACTGTAGTTCAATTTTACAAGTGCCGGCGTAGCCGAACAAGTTTGCGAATACAGTTCCCATAATGCATCGCATCGACACATCGCCTTCCAACTGCTTGATTGCACGACGATGTGACTTGCTTTATCTGTAATTATATGCTCCGATGCTGGAATGAATTAAAGATGCATTGGTAGTGACTGATTTTACAGTCATCATAAATAATATCACAGTTACAGTAAATCATTGTAAATCATTGCTCGGCGTATATTAAGTTAATATACTGTATGTGTATTGTATTCTGTAAAAAGGCACACTTGTTCCCTGAAAGCCTGATAGAAACCATTGATGTCAGCAAAGAATGTTCTGATTGTTGGAGAAAAGTCTGTTTATTAAAAATTTTATTCTTACATTCTTAATCCTCAACGAATGACACTTTGTCTCAGGCATTGTGCAATTGCTGCTCAACAGGCTTTTCACTGACTCATATATTTTAAAGCGCTTTAAACGAGAAGAGAACTGACTTTAAACAATTGTGTAGCACATGTTGACAAAAAATATTCTCTATTGACAATAAGCTACACGCAACCCGTGAGTCAGTCCTCATATCCATAGTGTTTTTTCGCTGTAATTCTGAATCAACTCTGACTGCATTTTTGCTCAGCTATTCAGTATCGTAGTAAAAAGTAGCATAAACAGTGAATACAATATACATACTGCTTTCTCATTGTAATGAAGGGTTAGTGTGAGTTTAATTTTGCTCGTGTCAATGTACAAAATACTTATAGTGAAAGCTCGTAAAAATTCTACTTTGGCAGGAGATTTATGTCCGTTTCAAACGAGAACAGAACTTGTTTTTACGCGTCAATATTAAATCCTTTGAAAGATGTTTTCTTGTGAGGCGCTGGTGCATTCCTGCAGTGGATGACTATATAACTGTAAATTCAAAGAGTATATAGCGTTCATCAAAAACAGAAAAATAGAAAACACACACTGTTTTTTTCATAGTTTTCTTTTTGTTTCACATATTAAGACCAGATGTATTTATTTCCCTGGGGACAGAAGGGAGGTCAGGGTTATACCCAGTGATTGAAACTGACGCGAAAATGAACGATACACGCTATTGAAACCATTGGGATCTTTCATCATATTTTACATTTAGGGAGAATTGTACTCAATATTATGGCAACCTTCTTCTTACACGGATCAGAAACCTTAAAGTCAAAGCGGAGGATTACATCTTGGTTTATGCTTCGACAGATAGGGAAATCATGTTTTCTTTTTGAATTTTCACCTTCTCCATACCGGACTAATCTTTTAAATATATTTTGTGGGTTCTGAAGTATGTCCATATGATCCTTAGAGAAAGGCATCAAGGGAAACTGTTAACACTCGTTCGTTAAACTAAATAATAAACTAACTGCTAAACGTGCAGTTATCTGAGTCGTAAAAACTCCGCTTGACCGTCGAAATAAAAAGTTCCGATAAAGCAGCCCGTGATATTTCCGAGCAGGCGGACAGATGGCTGTGTGCACGCGGCGCCGACGCCGAAACGCTCCCCAAGAAAGAACACGCGCTTTTATTTCTGCACCTGCCTGTGGCACATCGGTCACTTGTCTCCTTGGCAAATCAGTATCTCAGGGCCGGGGGGCTGCCCGAATAGCCTCAGACGAAAAAATACTTTCCCCTAGTCTTCTTTACAGATACTCTCGAGTGAGGGGGGGTCCAGCCAATGAAGGGTCACGAATCTTGCTTGTGCACCTAAGGATTGTTGCCACCAGATTGTCCGCCTCAAAGCGATGCTGATGCCCCTGCAGTCCTGCCCACTGGCTGCTGCTCCCCAGTGAGCAAACCTTCTGTCTCCATCGTCTGGGGTTTGCGAGGTCAGAGGCCAGCCGGAGTGCTGGGACATTGTAAACCCCTCCTGACCTGCAGCTGTTTTTCTGCCGTTTATAATGCAATTCTGCACAGTAAAAAACAGAGTGTCAATTTTACACTTAGAGAGTTGATTTTAACTCTGTTTCAGATAACATTTGGTCCCACTCAAAATTAGAGTAAAATTTACTCTATGGCCAGTGTTAACTTTTTAGTGTTAATTCTACTCAGTTTAGTGTCAAAATTCCGCGTGCGTCACAGCTCTCAGACCGTGCACGCCTGCGGACTGGTACTAATCAACACTGTGTGGAGTTAAGTCTTCACTTCGTTCCTACAGAACTTTACACTGACTTTTAACTCTGACGTTACACCTGGTTTACTCCTCACAGAGTTGTAAATACTCTCTCTAGGTTAAAATAGGTTTACACTGAAATATTGACACTCCATTTTTTACTGTGTGCCCTTAGCTGGGCTCCATCAATTTGGTTTCTGCCAAAAAGGGCTGTTTCGGTCCATGTGCTTGTTTTCCCAGAGAAGCAGCCCCATCACCCAAGTTTACAATAATGAAATATAAGACGAAATGAGGGTCACATCACTGTATCGTGTTTTGCCACACACTAGGGAAATTGTGCTGAATGGAGGAGACAAGAGAAATTAGGCTAATTTATATCAGAGCAATGAAGTTGCGAGCAGCATTTGCCAGTGGTGGCTTAATGGTTAGGGAAGTGCCCTTGTAATGGAAAGATTGCAAGTTCAAATCCCTGACTAGCAAGGTACTGCCCAAAGCACTGTCCCCTGGGTGCTGAATTATCTGGCCCCTGCTATGTCACAAAGCTGCATATGGGGTAAATGTAGATGACACATTTTGTTGTTGTGTACTGTGACCACTTAACAATTACCACTTAATTCTAATGACATGACAGACTTAACCAGAACATAGCAGAGATGCTTGAAGCTGGCTTACTGAAAAAGCAGGGGCCTATAACACGGGGCAGCTGGATGCGTAGCAGCTTCGTGTTTTAGAGATCAGCTGCAGGGTCTGGTGCTTAATTCCTTGCACTGTTATTTTTTGTTTCTGGGGAGACGGTATCACATCAAGTAAAAGTTTGTACTTGAGTTTGAGACTCTCCAATCCTGTGCCAGCAATGACCCACTATGACCCATTATGCAACATACCCTCACTCACTCACTCTCGCGCACACACACACACACACACACACACACACACACATTTACGGCCATAGAATCTGCTGTATCACGCTGCCTCTCCACAGAGTGCCTCACCCTCGCTTCGTAATCTTCCTTGGCACCAAACTAGTTGTCTTGTGCTTTTGTTGCCATGGTCACAATGTTCCAGCGCCTTCACTGTACTTTGCCAACGTTCTCACCTACTGTAGGAGTTCCAGAGGAGGAAAAATCCCCCCCCAAGCTCACCAATGAAAGCATGGTCATGATGATTGATGGATGGCAAATGCGTTTTGTCTCTAAGTTGAATAGTTGAAGTTACATCTGACATACAAGCATTGGCAGATCCAATCATTTAAACGAATTAGTTTCTGTCCCTCGTTTATGCTGAACTTTAATAAAACAAGCATGAAATCAAAGTCTTGCATTTGTCATGTGCATGATGAACAGATTCATCAAAGTTCCCAATTTCTTGATTCTGCACCAAAAACGAGGCCTACCTAATCACCTGTGTCTCATGTTCCGTGAGGGTTGTAGGTATTTTTAGCCCTGCAAAGGATTATTTTCATAGAGACATAATGTATGCAAGTGTGTTGTTGTTGATTAAACATAAAATAACATAGCAACAGCCACCTTGGTGAGTTAAGCAGCACAAGTGGGCTGGCGGAGGGCGAAAGCGCAAAGGGCTTCGCGAGGTCAGCCTGGGTGCAACAGGACTGCAGCAAAAAAAGAAAACAAATGTTGCTTTCATGCTGAACGAAATACTACATTCGGCAGCAGTCGAGTGTTTGCAGGCTGGCCTGGCTGCTGTTGTTGGGGAACCGTGGTAACAGTAACCATGTACACAGACGTGTTTACTGAATGTTTGAAATATCACAAACTCGTTGGGAACGGGGAAAGCGGACGGCTGGGATTTTTATGCATGAATACTGCTGGCATGCATGTGTGCATATGTGTGTGTGTGTCCGTCAGTTATGTATATATTACATTGTGGGGACCAAGTGTCCGCACAATATAATAAAAACCTGATATTTTGACCTTGTGGGGACGTATTTTGGCTCTCAAAGGGGAAACTCAATTTTATAAAATCTGTGAATGCAATCAAAAAGTGCCCAAAGTCTTGCATATTACTTGGTTACTTGTGCTCAAAGTTAGGGCTGCATAGGGGTTAAGGTTGTCAATGCTGATTAGTCTTCCCTATATAAATTGAAACTTCACACAAAGGTATGAATAGAAATGTGTGTATGTGTGTGTGTGTGTGTGTGTGTGTGAGAGAGAGAGAGAGAGAGAGGGGGAGAGAGAGAGAGAGAGAGAGAGAGAGAGTGCATGCTAGATAAGCATGAAAAGTGTAACTTTGGTGGTTTTCAGGCTAGTTGCAGTAGATCCCACTGCTAGACTAATTGCCCTGCATCCTTGTTGTAGATGCATGGAACACAAAAACTGTATTGTTTCCTTTAGCAGATTCCAGACGCTCCTCAGATTTATTATTCTTGGGTTGTGGGTCTAACCAGGCGCTGTGGACCAGGCGGGAGCTGCACAGATTCTGCTGGCATCAGTACAGCAGCACGCCAGCGATCCCACTGGTGACCCATTCTGTCTGAGGATTAGCACCACAGGTCCAAGCATACATTTAGCGACACGCTCACTGGCAAACGGCGATGATAAGACACCCCCGTGACTCCTGCAGGACATTGTGACACAGGTCGTGTCACCTGGCAGGTTGGGTGGGGACCAAAACTGCCGTGAGCTTCACACCGGCGGTGGGGGGGGGGGGGGGGGGGGGGGGGGGGGTGGGGGGGGGGATG
>JABFDZ020000066.1:7553249-7578735 GCA_019775955.2 Pollimyrus isidori | reverse complement strand
AAAACCACAAAAAAAAAACTCTTCCTGCTTTATTTTTTTTATCTCAAACAAAAACCCCCCCCCCCCCCCCCCCCACACACACACACACACACACACACACACACACACACACACACAGACAAACCAATCACTCCAATTTGTAATCTGGTAACTCCTATTCACCTTTGTGTGGTTTTGCATCATAGGAACCAGAGAACACCCCACTCTGCCACAAGGAGAACATGCAAACCCCACCCACATAGAGCTGGGGCAAGGAAGCAGGCACTGGTTTCCAGTGGTGCGAGGAGCCCTCAGTGATCACTGTGTCATGCTGCCCCACTTACTGTACACTGCATATTTTTGGCATACCTTAAAATTAATATATTAGGGGATAAATAATTTTATATCGAATTTGTAACAACTATGCAAATTCACCCAATTAGAAACTAGTCAGTGAATGTAGTGCAACAAACACTGGAAAAACAAGCAGACTGCAAGGTTCCAACCAGATCTGAACTTGAAATCCTCACTCTGTTAACACATGATATTTGCTTATCATCACCTTCCCATTTTTTTTATTAAGTGTGGAAGTAAGACTCCAAGCCTCAAATCTTCTAAACTGTTACGTTTCAACCTATAATATACGTAGTTCCTAAACACTGAAACCAATGCAACTGGTTAAGTGCAACTGGTTGTCAAATTTCTGCTTGGAAGAGGCATCGTAGGTAATAAGCTCATGATAATTATAATAAAAAGTAAGTTTTAACTACATAAAATATGCAAATGACGAAAAAATGCTTGCGTTTATCGATCTTTTAGCTGGAGTGCACCTTTTCCCATCTTCATATTAAGCCTCTGTAATGGGTCTTAACGTTATCATTAACGTTATATTACCATCCAGTAAAAAAAACAATAGCTGCTAAAACCCCATATGTGGTGAATGTCATGTATGCTGATTTTTTATTATATTCTTATATTCTTTTTGTTTATTTCTTCTTTACTCCCTGTATTGTTACAGTGAACTATATCCTAAGACATGTTTGTAAAAACATATATATTATTGCAATGGGAAAAAAATACTACGCTCAAGTGCTCACCATCCTGGACAAAACGTCAAAAGAACCGACGCAAAGGAGGCTTGGCGTCAACCGGAAGTGACGCAGACCACGACCCCGCCCACTCCGGCGTTTTTGTTTGTTAAAAAGCTCTTGCGTGCTGCTTAATCAAACGATAGTGAGGCAAACGAGGAGCTTGGATGGCAGGCTGAGCGGACATGAGCCTGTCTTCGCCGATCCTCATTCACCGCGTCAGGTGCACTGTCCTGAGCCGCAGCCTATGGCAAGGACGACATGCATCTCTGTAACCTAGCACCCTGCATTTAAAGGTAACCCATAAATTAAATGGTTTTTTATTGCTCTGTCAACCCTAGTTGGGATATTGATGATGGTAAAAGGACTATGATATACATAGAGAGAGAAATGCAAGCATTAAGCCCGCTGTCATACTTCTTTACTGTATTAGAAATGAAGTCATACATAATGCAGAATATTGTATTTTTGATCTGTGAGCCACTGTGTTATTATTGAAAATAATTCTGGTGGTGATTATTTTACCTGAATATATACGTTTCCACTTTGCATGGTGAAATGTGTTTTGCGGTTCGGTTTTTCGTGTCAATACCCAGCCGACACGGAGTGCAGGTTATTATGGCCTGTGCTAACTCGCAGACACGGACCCGAAGAAGTACTGGCTGTCCGGCCTTAGGTGTCTGTAATAGCGGCATTAACGGTGCAGAGTGGGAAACATGAAATCCCTTTTGACTGTGATAGTGTTAGTGTAATGCACACGCCTCGATCGGCTGCCTGCGCTTTCGGGCTGAGAGATTAACCAGTTTGACAGCTGTCACTGGAGTATCCCTGCCATGTGTTAATGTGTTATAAAACATAATCCTGTAACGGTCTCTGTAATCCTCCTCTGCCCTATAGTCGGATAAGAATACTAGTACGATCGCGGTATCTGTGCAAAAAAACTGCATTCACGTACCAAGTCTTAAGATGCACAACCTCATAATAAATGTTACGTCCTACTTCCCACTAGCATAACGCTTTGTCAGCTTAATTTTCTGAATTCGCTGTTATCATACCACTGAGTGGTGTTTACATCTCCGGCTTCCCTCACCATTTCCTGCGTAACATGGGTGAGGTGCTTGATAAAATCCCGATAAAATTACTGACAAACTGCACCGTAGAGGACTTTGACAGCTGCGATTTCACAATGTCCTCCAACAAGCAGCATTATTTTCACAGCAGTTTCACTGCAAATGATTTTGTCTTGCAGTGTACACAAATCACAATCGCCTCGCGATTTCTTGTTTGCTTGGTGTAGTATTTACTGTAATACGGGGAATGACTTTGTATTGCGTTAGAGCTGTTTCGCTGAGGGGGGTTTTGTGTACCATAAGAATGTGCTTTGATTTTGTAAAAATGTTTACCCTCTGACGAGATTATTGTCATGGAAGAGCAAGGTGTAAGGTACGCCCCCACCCCAAAGTTGGGAATATGAGTCACACTCCATGTCGCCCTGCATGCATTTGGAGTTTCCATGTACCGCTCATGTTCTGTGGGTTTCTCTGTCAGGTACACTGGTTTCCTCTCAGATTTAGGTTCCGTATTGTGTTGGCTATTGGATGACTTTTTTTATTTTACAGTGCTTTCAGAGTGAAAATGATCAATTTTACTCCAAATACTTGCAAGACAAAAACAGTGAAAGTGTCTTATGGTAATCAGAACAGTAGTTGAACAGCAGTAATTTCTAATCATTCATAATGGAGTCCTCAAGTGTTATTCCATTTCCCACTTGTCGTGATCACTTGCACTTTATGCTGATGTCCCATTCCTATGCACTCATTCACTCAAGGTAAGGTTTTAACGGACAGTAGCTTGACACATGGGCGCTTAAGCTCTTGAGGAAAAGTGCCAAGTGCATAGTGTGGCGTCAACTTGACTGATACTGACGGTAATGGAGATAAAGCGATCAAGACCTTTTTGATCAGCTAAACGAGAACAACGCTTCTAATTTAGTTCCTGGATATCGCTGGGGGAAAAATTAGTCTATCATTTAATCTTGGGTGTAAAGGAGCGTCGGGTGATAGCATTTAACGTGCCAGGTCCGTCAATAATTTAACAAATTACAAATACCGGCGGTGATTCTGTTCCTTGTGCCAGCGTATGTATTGCACTGGCAGTAAGTGCTGCGTCTTTATTCTGTACCTCTGCATCTCTAGAATAACACACTTCAGCCCTTGCCTTTCCAGTCATTTGAAATTAGATTGTGGAAGTCAATATTCCATATAGAGGGTTTCCCCTCTCAAGGAAAGTACTGAATAGAAGACTTTGTGTTTGTTAGGAAGTCGGCACAATACTAAAAACGCTGGGGGGAAAAAATCTGATTTGACAACTGCAGAAAAAAAATGTAAGCAAGTCAACAGAAAAAAAAAATCAAAGTGCAGGCACTTGTAACAGTTGTTTATGTATTTGCATGCTGTGCGCATGAACACTGGGGGCCTAGGAGTAGTGTTCAAAGTCAACTTTATAGACATTGCGCACATACACAGCGTAATGATGTAGTGGGCACTCTCAGTGCAAACCTCACACATAATAATAGTGCTTAATCAGACAAAATAAACTGAATACATCACATGACATGGTACAGGGGAGTTCATCTGGAGATCAACATATGCAGAAGGTCTGTGAAGGCAGGCCTCTATTTACATTCTGCAGTTGAATGATGATGTTGTCGTCCTTCTGTAAATCTCAAGTTCCTTAGATTTTAATTACAATCAAATTTTGGTTCTGAAATGCACATTGAATTTAGCAAAGCCCCAGCGGTTAAGGGTTTAGCTGAGCTTAACCGCGTTCCCTCTCTTTTTAGGCGTGACTGTGAGGCTGAGAGCGCGCCCGTTGCACTATGGAGCCAAACGTGCGAGGCGTGTATTCCTCGTCTCCACCCGCCCTGGGCGGGGGGGTGGAGGAAGACGACGAATTTGGAGATTTCGGGGGCTTCTCCGGGGCCAGCTTCACAGAGCTTGACATTCCTCTTGGCTTCTGCGATACCCACCCGACAGAGTCTTGGCGTCTGGATCACCTTGGCAACGGGATAGCTGGGTTTGCGGGTGTGAGTTCGAGGCGTCCCTGCAATGGGGATGATGTGGAGGTTACAAAATCGTGCACGGGCAACATCCAGGCCTCTTGTCTGGGTTTCCCCCTGCCCAGGAAAACCATCCATATAGGGGACTGGAAATGTCAAGTGGACCAGCACATTCCTAGAGGAACAGAGGTGAACTTCAGTCAGGGTGAATCCTGGACCTGCAACGGTGATGTGGTCCACTGTCAGGCCATCACAAAAGCTTATGTCCATGCCTCCAAACGTGGATGTACAATCACTCACCCCAGGGAAGACCGATGTCCATCCCATCCTGAGGAAGAGTTTGTAAATCTTGCTTCTCACTCTAACAGCGGCTTGTCATCGGGGGTGCGACCCATTTCCAATTCTGAAGAGAACCCAAATTTGGACAAGGTGGAGAAGGAGTGGGCCAAAGGGACAATCCTGGGAATGAATGGGCTGAGGAGTGTGAGCCACATGCCGAGGGCCACCGTGGCCCTGAGCAACGGGTACGGGGAGGGGCCCCAGCCAGAGGGAGATGGACATTACCCTGGAACGACTCTCCGTCAGAACACTGTTAAGCTCTCCTGGGAGAAGGCAAGCGCTGCCAAAGAGGAGGCTGAAGCAGAGGATCGTGGGAAAAGTGAGAGGGTTGAGCTCACTGCTGGCAGGAGGGAAGGGGAAGTGAGCCGGGGGGACAGCAGGGAGACCAGGCTCCGGGACATGGAGTCCACTTGTGTGACCCGGGTCTCTGTGGGCCGGAACGCTGCGTCCTTCTCTCAAGTGGTTTCCACTGATAAGGCTGAGATCTTCAGCGACTTCAGCTCTCAGCATACAGTGGACTTGAGGGTGGTGGAGGACAAGAACTTTGAAAACTCCAAGGACACCGGCTTGAGCCAGGCAGAGTCTGCGAGCCAGACGGCGTTAGGGGATCTTTGCGCCACGCTGTCAAGGGAATCGTCGGATGTGGGGCGGCTCGTAGGGGTGGGTTTTGGAGGGGAGGGGATGAGCAACAGTTCGGCAGGCTTCCCTGGCAGCGACAGCTTTGCGGACTTCAGCTCTGCGCCCTTGGGGGCAGAACCAGGTCCGGAGTGGGATGCTTTCGGAGAGCGAGACAGGCTACAGGCTGGGGGTGACTCTTGGGTTGCATTTAGAGTGGAGGAAAGTGCTACTGCTTTCTCAAAGCACAGTAAAGCAAGTTGGCTGGATGTTTTGAATGCTGCCTCCACATCGCCCTCTTCTGAGAGCCCATGGAACTGCAGGAGGGCCAGTCTGCCGGTACGTGTAGTTTCCGGCTGAGCCATGCAGGCTGTGAAGCAGGCGAGCATTTACCTGTGTGTGTATATATGTTCAGCAATCTGCTTGAGTCTCCTTGCATTTTCCAGTGCTCCTCCAAATGATCCCAGCTTAGCTGTGACCATCACACACTTGACATTAAGGTTGTCCAGTTTAAAAAAAAATAAAAAATCTGAGTTCTGCCGCAACAATGGTGCCCCCTTGTGGTCAAGGGTGGGCAGGTGTAAGGTTTTTTTTTTTTTTTTTTTTTAACTGCTGTTTATTTGTTTTTAAAATCTTTTTTTGGAGCACCTTGTGCCTTCTGCATTCCTCAATGATTTTATCTCTCCATAGCCCCCATTACCCAAAGTTATGTGGTAAACGTGATCACTTTAATAAAGCAGGGGGGGGGCTGTATTTAAGATCTTCTTTTATAATAACCATTAGCAGGATAGGTGGACTTCATGAAGTATATTCAAGCAAAAAGGAAGGTATTTCAGAAAAGTGATAGGACCTCTGAACTATGAAACAAGCATGCAGATTATAAGTGGATGTGCAGGTCATTGGCACTTTGACTTGATCAGATCTGATCTGATGTGCTGGCCTGCCTCAGGCGTCTCTCAGCAGCTGCCTGGAGCGGCTCTTCCAGACCAGCTTCCCAAAGGTCCAGACGGCCGAGCCCCAGGACACGGTGTCTCCCCTCGGGGCCTTGCTGCAGGACGCCGGGGACCAGCAGGCCACTGGCAGCCCTCGGTCAGACGTCGTCTTCCCACAGTCACTAATGGATCTGAGGAATGGCCGGGGACGCGGTCAGGCAGGTGACCGTGTGGAATGTCTTGCAGGGCACCATGGGACGTGTGGCAGCGGCTGCGTGACATCCACGGTGCCCTGGGCCTGCGGCACCAGTGGGGCGGTTCCCGTGGCAACAGAGTACTGCTGATGTCCCTGGGCATGGACACCAGGAACACTGTAAGATCCACTGCCCCCCTCCCCAAGCAAAATCCTGCAGTGTTTGACTGTTTTTATATTTCCCATGGCCCTCCCTCCAATCTTCGAATTTTCCTTACCACGCCATCCCCCCCCCCATTTCTCTTCGCAGCTGTTCGCAGACCAGAACCAGCAGCCAGGCACAGTGTCCTTGGCTCAGTTCGGTGGGGGTGGGGGGGGGGGGGCAGTTCTCTTGTCAACCTGTGATATGGCTATTTTGATCAGTGTTTGTCTTACATGACATGGTGCCGTGTGATCCAGCTGAGTGCATAAAGAAAATGATCCCTCCCGCTGGACACAAATTATGGCGGTGGGACATTCATATTTAATGTGCTGACTTGTGAATGGAGTAGCCAAGCCCGCCCTCTCCGTTTACCATCTGTGGCGAGGTTAAATGTGCTTTCTCTTGTTGCTCTCGTTGACGCTAGGCCGCGGCGGAGCCCTCCAGAGAAGCCGTCAAATCAATCTCTGCGACGGAGAAGATCCTTTGTGCAACACGGGCGCCATCTGTGTCCCCGGAAAAAAGCACTTCCTCAATAGATTCAACACAGGTGAAGAAGCAGTTAAGACTGTAAGTTTAAGTCGATGGGAAGGAATGTTTTGGACATATGCGATGCTGTTTGATCCTCCCCGCACTAGGTGGCACTCCCACAAGTCATGTTCAATTGGAGCAGTAGTGGCCTTACAAATCCTCTGGGCGGTACAGTCCTCTGTGGTGCAGCCCGCGATCTCCAGTCCATGCAGAGCCCCCACTCCTGGCTTATTCTATTTAATTATTTTTGCTTATGCGTTGCCGCCTCTGAATGAGCCCAGGTTCCTCCTCATGCCAAGGTGGCGCGCGAAGGTGTAATCGGCACTCGTTGGAGGAGCTTTGTGAGACCCTTAAGATTTCTGCTTCTGACTTGCCGTGTGCGTTACTCTGTAATGAACTCAAGTCCAAAAAAACAGCACAGAACCTTTATTTGCCAACATTTCCTTCATGCGTGTCCACGAAATACAATGGCGTGGTTGTAGCATTTGTCTAAATCTGAACGGAAGACGGAGAGACGGGCCTCCTGTGTGTGATGTATCTGATGTCTCTTGAGCAAACGCCTTTTTCAGGGAAGCGTGTTTCCTCCGACAGCCTTGAGGAAGTGAGGGGAAGTCTGGGGTTGGGGTTGAGGTTGGGGGGGGGGGGGCTCACCGGCCAAGTTTTTTTCTGTTCAAGCTGCTGCCTTGTGCTCAATAACAGTCTGTTTGCTTGCGCTCTGTCACTTCATTCCTTCTCTGAAACTGAAGGGAAACAATATTTAAATGAACGAATTTCGCCGTCAGTCTCTACAGAAATTCTGTGGAAGAGAATAAAGGTGGTTAATCTGCACCTCTGTGTGTGTGTGTGTGTGTGTGTGTTTGTGTGTGTGTGTGCGTGCGCACTCCATCTCTGCTGTGGGATTCCTCTGGGTAATTTGGTGTCCTCTTGCAGTCTGACGACTTGCGGTTAGGCTGATTGGCGTCTCTAGATTACCCATAGTGCTTCTATGCATGCATATGCCCTGTGATGGATTGGTATCCCATCCAGGGTGTACTCCAGCCCTGTGCCCTGTCCCCTGTGACCCTGTCTGGAATGAGGGGTTAGAAGATGGGTGGGTAATTCGAGTATTATTTCCCTTTAATGATCTGAGTCTCATAATGAAAATGCTTTTCTTTGAATTGCAATAAACTCCTCTTAAAAACTGCAGCATTGCCTCAGTAATTTTGTACAGATGTGAATAAGAAAGATCAAATAGCGCATTGATTGAATGTCACTCTCTGTCAGCACCAGTATTCCCATGGCGTAATATAATGGATCTAACACAGATCCATTCAGTTTGTTTATTCCTTTTATGTACTTATGTCTACGATGGGTGAAAGTCGTTGTGGTTTGGGTTAGAGTCACTATTTCCCGTTGGGTTATACGGCCAACCACATAAGGAAAATGGCAGGATTAACCAGCTGGTGACTATGGTGTTAAAGGCAGTCGGCAAACTGGTTTTCTTAGCCTCGAATCTCCTACCACTTCTTGCTGTGTCTGTTTCCACAGTGGAGGCTTGTGGGAGTTTTACTTGCACAAAAATGTTTTGAAGGGAAAATGATTGGTCATCCCTCCAAATCAATCAGATTCTAGAGTAGGTGGATCCAAGCAACCGATAAATTGTCTTGATCCCACCTCCTCACCTGGGTAGCACCCATTCTCCCTTCTGCTCCCAGAACATTCTTGTGTAAGACTCCACTTTTGTCCAAAGTGATTTCCATACTTGCCCTCAGCTGCCTAACTGTCTGACCTTCAGCTGTACATCAATTTGGACAAAAGTGTCTGCTAAGACAATTTAATTATTTCAGGGCTTTAAGTAACATGTATTATCTTGAGGACAAGGAAAGAGTGGTGTGACAGGTGACTTGCCCCCACAATCCCCCCCGACCTAATCCTATAGAGCTGGTTTAGGAGGAGTTGGATCGAAGAATAAGCCAACTTGTGGCCAGAACTTGTGGAAACTCCTTCAGGACTGGAGAAGCATTCCAGGTGGAAGCTGGTTGGAAGAACGGCAAGAGTCTGCAATGATGTCATTGGGCTATTTTGAAGAAAATATTGAGATATTGAATACATCTCTTGATCCTACAATACTTCATGTGTTACTTTACCGCCTCAAGGCCTTTTACCATAAAGTGAATAATATACAGTGCTTCTTCTGGATTGGAGAATGCCTCCAAACGTGGGGGGGGGGCAGATGGACACAGACAGGATTCACGACGTTCATGTGTTTCCTTTAACGACAGCAGTCAATATAACAACTGAACTAAACATCAGAACATTTCTTTTTATGACCATTATCCACAGTCTGCAGCTTTTGAAATACTGCAGTCTATTTCTGTCTGCTTTTCAGGTGGTTGGTGCGACATATTTTCCGACGTGCCCTCTGTCCGCTGGTGGGACTGTGCTAACCCGTGTGTGTGTGTGTGCGCGTGTCTGTGCGTGTGTGTGCGCGTGTCTGTGTGCTTCAGGGTGGAACTCCACCACGTGTGATACAAAAAGCAGAGGAGAATTGCAAACGCGCGACCGTGTAGAGACAAAAATGACAAGCTATTGTGTAAATACGATAACATAAGGCCATTTAGTTTAATAAAAGGACAATGTATAGACCTGTTCTATAGGAAAGGTAATCTTAAATGACTTCTGTTGTGATCTGGCACTATATAGAAAATAAAAATAAATAAATATAAGGGTAGGGGAAACACTGATATAGCTAAAATAGAGACGTGGGTAGGTAAGTTTGTTTGTCCAGACTTTTTACTGGTACTGTATATATGTATTCTTTGATACTAAGGCCTGTGCAGGACACACACAGGGAAATACTCCCGTCTTGGCCGTTTCTCACACGTTCCTCCCTGGGGCTCAAGTTAACTGTCCTCTGTTTTTAGTTACAGTAAAAAGCATCTGAGGTTTTCAATCTTCAATTTTTCCATGAAAGAGATCTATTCTCTGCTGAATGTCCCCCCCCCCGGCCCATTGGCTCTTATCCTGGGGAATCCCCTGTTTTTTTTTCCTGGTATTTATTTCACACTGGATTGAAGAATCACACGGTCAACATCCAGTAACATCTGGAGTGTGTACCCTTCACTTATACCTGGAGAATTCATCCCAGTTTTATCCTGGAGCCAAATGTTTGTCCGGTCCAGTGAGTTTTCGTGAACGATGAGAAAAGAGGAGCCACACCAAAGTGCTTCAGTGTGAACGGGAGGGGGGGCAGCAACAGGCGGGGCTGGACCGGGATCAAAAACCGGCCCCGCACTTTGGGGTCCCCCTTGACCCCGGTTCAGCTGAAGGGGAATCCCTATGAATAACTTTTGCAGAGTGATACATTTTATCGCCCGGGGGCGGGGATGGGACCCATGACAAATTTTTCCGGCCCACATGACCATCTGCCCACCAGGAATAATGCCCGGTGTGCCAGATTGCCAGTGCAGCCCTGTCGTGCCAGGGATCATGCTAGGACCGGTACAGTTAGCAATAGCCTCAGTCACAGTGGCGGCTTTGTGGCACTGCCCTGGCGAGGGGGTGAAGGTGTCGGCCGCAGCTCCATGAGCCGTGCAGTGCAGCCAGTGAAAACAGCGGCGGCTGACCGGGCCGTCCTCCAGAAGACGATCACCTCATCCAGCAGCTCAGCCCCTCAAATGCTCGATTTCACTGCTCATTTCCTGTCTGCATAACAGAAGCAAAATTAGCAGTGAAATAAGTGAAAACTGCCTGCTAAATCAGTGATGATTCACTGGGGGTGCGGGGCTTCTATTTTTCTCACCATTTGTGCCGATGTACTTGGGCCTCTTTAAGGGGAAGTGGTGGAACTAGATTACAAAGGGGAAAGACTCTTTGGTTGAGGCGAAGATGAACTGGAATTACTATAAGAAGCCAAACAAGAAGTAGTGGGGGGCCAGTGGATAACTAAGCTTGGTTGAGGGTGACGGCTGTCTTGCCCGGACCTTCTGCACCCCTGTGCCCCTGCATATGACAAGCAGGTATGGAAAATGGAAGGATGAATGCATTTTATTTTAAACATCTCCGATCACAGGACGCAAGCAGCCATCCTGTGTTGGTACATCTGCTAAACATAAAGGTATCAGAGCTCTGTATTGATTCCATCTGTGATGGAGGCTTGGTGCCAACTTTTACTCAGTGTACCTCTGTATATGGTTTTTGTGAGACTTTTATGTCGAACAGGGAGAAACATGGTTTGCTGTTGCCCTGGACTGTACAGCTGATTGTGTGGGGTAACTCGTACAGAGAGCAACCTTTAACTTGGAACGCCTGTACCATGGTGGAGCATTTTTATATTTTAATATCTAAATTTGTACAAAATAAAGTACTTTTGTTTTGGCTTTTTCAGTGTATTATTGGGACAGCTGGTTAGTTGAAGCAGGTTTGATTTTCAAAGGTATTCACAGTATCACCGGATGAGGAAGACCGCCTCGCCTTCATCTCCATTCCTTTGCAGTGGCGTGTCATTAGACATTCATGGGCGTGCTGGAATGAGAATGAAATTCCCCCCACCGGGGAGAACATGCCTCTGTGAGGAAGATGTCCACCCATCAGGGGAAAGGCGAATGCGTATTATACTGCCAGCTGATTCACAGATGGCTGTGAGACTAAACCGCAGGACCTTTATTAGAACAGGTCACCATGAAGTGACTGTGTGTGAAATGGGCCAAATTTTAACAGAAAGGAACTAAATGCAAGTGAGCCGGAATCAACCTGAAACGCCTACTATGGTGCCCCAGAGTGCAGCCTGATATATACTATGTATCACCCCAGTAGCCTAATGGATAAGGCACTGGCCTCCTCAGCCAGGGATTGTGGGTTCAAGTTCCATCTGGGGTGACTCAAAGAAAGATATCTTACCTAAAGGTGTACTTGTGGGTCAGGATAAATGCGTTATAATTAAGATATTCCTATGCTATTTACATTGCTGCTCTTGCTCAGAATCATCCACAGCGATCATCTTTTCAGATAACAATTTTGTGGTTAAAGAGTGGGCAATAAAAACTTTGTAAAATTCGCAGACAATCCCAGTCAGTGATGCGCGGGGTTGATCCAAAACGAGCGGTCACCCACAGTCACCCGCGGTTACAAGTTCTCCAAAGATATTTTTAATGATATTCGGTCGCGGACGGTTGGGTCGGTTGAAATAAAGATGCCAATTAAACCTTTGTAATTTATATGGTACTAGACAGGAAGCGGGTTAGGTACAATATTATCTTTTTTTTTTGCGGTCCGAGTTGGGGGCGGGTTAGTTGAAACCGTCGGTGGGGTTCGGGTTGTTTATACATTGACCTGCGCATCACTGATCCCAGTGCACAGTGCTGGACCCCTGGGGACAGCCCTGTGCTCCTTTTCCTCATGGTTTTGCTCTTCCGAAGTGTCTCCGTGTGAACAAACATCCCCAAGACCTTCTGCTCCAGCTAGGTCACCTATGAGGTTCATTGGAGTTAATACCACCATTACGGTGTCGTTCCCATTATCCAGGGGAACTTTATAACACAAGGATGATCCATCTTTGCACCACAGGTGGGAATTATAATGTCAAGTGATTAACCTTTGTCCTGGGATGAAAACTCTGCTTGCAGAACTTCCCCAAAGAAGCATAAGGAGGATACGGCTATATGGGTTGTACCAGCTCTTATTTACTGGGGCATTCTGGGTAATCATGCTAATGTTACTCATTGAGCGCATGACTCTGCTTCCCGGCCTGCTACATACCCTGCACTGGGAACCCAGTCCTGCTCCCTGGAGTCTCAGCATTCCACCGCGGGCCATGAGCATCTTCCTGAAGGACGTTGGATTACTCCTGAATGAATGAACCAGGTGCCTTCTGGATTGTGGGAGGCTTTACAATAGTTATATTTGTATTACGGGATGTTAGCATAAAGGTATTCTAGTTAGGGACCTTACTGAAGAGTATGACAGGAGTAACTCCCCAGGAGAATTTGGTTATGAGTCACGGCCTCTACTTACCATCCTACCTGCAGTGTGATTATGTGGTTTAATGCTGTTACAAAATCTGTTATTACACAGCCTGGCCGGCCCATCCTCCCCCCTCCCACCCCAGAGCTCCAGTGACAATTACTACAGTAGCTGTTCTGCTATTTGGTCCAGCATGGAGTCCCGCTAAGTCCCAGGCTGTTGGCCGCTACCCTGTGCACTCACAGAGAACCTGCCCGCCCCAGCTAGTCTTCTGCCTTCTGCGACAGCACTGGTGGACTCGTAACATTAACTCGGGGACGCACTTTAGCACAGACCTGTGAAGACAGATAACCACACCCCCCCCCTCCCCCTCCCTGGCACAACAACGTTCGTTTCCCCTTCTCTTGGTGATGTCATTCACATTCCTGCCATCTGGGGGCAGTGCCGAGCAGAAACGTGCATTACATAAAATACAGCTGCTGAGTTGGGAGTGTGGGTGTGTCTCTGCTGCCTGGGTAGGAGCAGAACGGGACCATTCAGACAGACGTTGCACGAAGAAAACTCGACAATCAAGGAGGGGGTGGTTTGAATGGGGTCAAGGCTGAGAGACTCATATAATAACCAGTAAAATGGAGGGGTCTTGTGCCTTATGGGAACAGGACAATAATTTCATTTAAATGCCTATGCCTGATTTTTCACAAACATGGCCGGAATGGCAAGGCATGGCTGCTCTGGACCTAAAGCTTTTGACACATGACAACCTCAAGCAGGTGGCTGACAGAAAGATGGAAATGGCGTCAACTTCCTCAGCGAGCCTCTTCCTAAGATTATCGGCTCATTTAAAAAAATAATACCCGCGCTTTCCCTTTAAGAACACGAATGGCGGTGTGTGGGGGCACCCTGGGGTTTTTGAAGGGCCTGTCTAGACAAAACAAGTCCCATGGCGGACAGTTAAAGGTGCACCCCGAGTCTCTAAGTGCAAGGATGCTAACTGCACACTGACAAGCTTTTTAATCCAGAAAATCACACTGGAATGGTGCGGCATCTGTGATCGCTGGGTTTGTAACACGACTGAAAACACAGTCCCCACCTAATCGCCGTGGTCTGAGGGAAATGACATCATCATCACCAGGTGATTTTCCACTTACATATGAAAGAAATCGGATTTGCTTGATCAATTTTCATGTATTTCAATGGTATCAATGCTTTTACAGTACGAGTTAAAAGTCTGGGCGCACCTGCTTTTAATACATTTGTAAGTATTTTAGCTGTAATTCATTGTGAAAGGTTCCGTGGCAATGAAGGAATTCGTATCAAATATTGCAATGACCTACAGAAGTGTTCCACATGTCTCAATTTTCTCAACTTTTAGACTCTTCAGAACAGCCCCCTTTTGGTTCAATGACAGCATTACAGACTTTTGGAATTCTTTCAATCAGCTTCCGGATGTAGCTACCTTTAGGTGGGGGGCCTGGGGGTGGGTCATCTGCCACAGGACTCCATCTCTTTCTTTGTTCACAAGATAATACAGAACTTACATAACCTCGAGGTGCGCTTAGGGTCGTTATAAACCTTCCTTTAGAGAACCCACTGCCTCTAGAGGCTCCCTCAGATCCATTAAGGCAGTTGCAGGACCTAGGCTTCTCTAACCCGCTCTCTGGCAACAACCAATCAGCTTAGAAGTCCATATTTCAAGCCAGCATGCACAAAAACTGAAGGTGTTTTACTGCACTTTTTGCTTATACAGACTTGCCAACTTTGGTCAGCTGGCTGGCGTGAGATGTTCAATTTGACACAAGTCTGCACACGCATTTACATGTATGTAAGAGTTTCTCTACCTGGTAAATAGTCTGTAGGGTTTGCAAACTACCCTAATGCTTTTGATATAATTAATTATAGGTTTATAATGGAATAATATAGATTTGCTGTAAGATTTCTTACATGAGCCTGAAAGCATGAGAGTCACGGCAGATAAGTGAGAGTTTGCAACCGTGCTTATAATGAAGCAAAGCAACTGACATATACACAAATGAAAGGTTTAGGTTTATGATTACTAGCAAAGCCTGTTCTGGGTGAGCTGTTAGGAGAGCGCCTCTGGTAGGTGTAGATTTAACAGTTACCCGTGGAGCTATGGTGACAAGAGACCGGCCTACGACGAGGCAGGCCACCTCACCTCCCATGCTCTGCAAAAACGGGCGGGCTGACCCACCAGCCCCTCCAGTCTTCCCCAGCCCCTCCAGCTGTGCATTCCCTCTCGCCTGCTAAAAATAGCACGTCCCAGCCATTTTAAATTGCGTGCAGGGCCCTGGGAGTGGGAATCACTGTGCCACAAAGTCAGGAGGGGCAGCACTTGAAGGGCTGGAAGATTCAGTTAATAACACAGGCAGAGAATGCTGTACAATTACAACGCAAGTACGCGCTAATATGTACAAATTTGCACCAGAATTGACCAAGCTGTTTTCATTGGTTTATTGAATAATATAAAACTACAAAAGTAAGAGTAATTCAAATTCAGACACGCTCGTCCATTTTTAATACGTCCAACAGTCCAAAATATGACGTGGATACAGCGACATGACATCGCGAACGATTGTTGGTGATGTCGATTTTCTTTTTCCGATCAATCGGTTTATATATATTTAATTTGTATATATTGCATAGAAAAAGGCACAGCGCCCAGGTCTGGAAAAACACACACCCCTCTTCCCACCCCCTCGTGTTGCACACAGTTACAGCGGCCGCAATAACCACCCCACCTTACTGCATATTGCCTGTACAGCTCGCAGCTGAGACATCAGTAATAACGACTTTAAATGAAATGCAATCAGTAAAAACCGAGTAACACAACAGACCAAACAAGAAGTCCTCAGAACAAAAATATGCTTGACTAGATAGTATTTCTACATAAGCTTTGGATTCCAAACCTGATGTAAAGGCCCTTGTCTTTTAAAAAATACATTACTGGATACCATAGCTCTTTCCACAGACAGGTTCATGGGCATAAATAATCATCAAATCAAGGGGAGGGAGACGTTAGGAACCTCCACCTCATTTAAATCCTTAATATACATTCCTACAGTGCGATCTGTACAAGTTACAATCCCCATGTTAGCGTCACATGAAAAATAAATATATTTACAATAGAAACAAAGAATAAATAACTGAACAAAACAATCACTGCAAAAAAATCAAACATTTAAAAATGATCATTAATTATGAATTAGTCACGCTGCCTGCTCAGCTCTCCCTTGACCCAAAGCCCCCTAGACCCACAGACTCCGTGTCCCCGCTATGGCGAGCGCCGGGAATAACGCTGCATCCCCGTCAACTGTACATGCCAAAAGCGTTAGATAAGTGGAGCTATTAACGTTTTGATTTCTATATTTTAAAGAAAAAACTCCAGCTGTGGTCAGGGCAGACGCAAATTTCACGATCGATTTTTGGTGCAGGTACAAAACGAGCATATTTTTTCCTTATATTAGCGCAGCTCCTTATAAGGCCGAGAAACCCAGTGCTTTCTGGCCTGAAGCCGGCGTTTTATCGGGACTGTGCAGACAGCATATCGATCCGGCAGTTCGCACAACCGTTTTGCTAACGATGCCTCGGAATGGATCTGAGGGACAGTACGATCTGAACCGCGAAAGCAAATAAAATGCATGTGCATTTATCATAAAACATTAATCTGGTCCCTGGAAACATTTCTCTGAGTTGGGGACTGACCTTGAAAAATCACAAGCCACAAGGCTGCGCTAATAGTTTAAATTACGAACGCGCATCGTGCTGTGGCACGTGTGGCTTCAAGATCTGCACATAATTTACACCAGCTTACCCCAGTGGAGCAAAGGCAGCTGCACACCTCGAACCGAACTGGCCATGTTTCGGGCGCCCAGCACCCCTGCAATTAGTAAATGCCGGACGAAACTGATACAGGGAAAGAGCGGAGAGCTTTAATAGTGGCCGGATGACATACTGTAAAAAAAAACCAACATGTATGTAAATAAATAAATTAATTGAACGGATATTTATACAGTCAGAATTGAGATTTTCCCGATGTCAGAGGTTTCACGTACCGGCGAAACCATCAAAAGAAAAAAAACGAATCGGTAGGGTAGGATTTCGGCGGGTTGTCGAACTTTTATTGGATGGATTCCCGACGAGGGGCACAGCGTGACTCGTTCTTAAAAGTTCCCGAGTTCGCCTCGTTTCAAGTTCCTTTTCCGCGCAGCGTACCGGGCACTGTCCTGTAGTGCTCCAAATGCTGGAAAGCATTTTGATTAGTTTCCTGCTTGAATAATAAAATGCCTTTAAAAGATTAAAAAAAAACACACATTTTCTGCTTTGGTTGGGAAAAAGAGTTACATATTCTGGTTAGTGTACTGTTCTGTACATATATCATTAGTTATGGCTATTTCAGGTTTATGGTTATTAATAAAGCCTATCACACTGTGTTTCTCTTAAATAAATATTAAATTTGAAAATGAATCCAATCTAAATGGGTGCATATGGAAAGGATCCCCCCACTATGGATAGGTGGTGATATGCACAATTTATCATGCATGGGTGAGCAGGAATCTTCAAGGAGAAAATGTTTTTCTCAGAGTTTCAAGGGGAGGCAGTACCACGTTCAGTCACCAGAGTGAGGTAAGAATTGAGCTGTATCATCCATCACCCCACACAGTACCAGGATGGAAAGGTTGGTCATGTATTGGTAACCAACTTCTGGTGCCCAGTTGAGCCATCCCAGAATCCCCTGCTCCATCTCCTGTCCACATGACGCTGCGTCAAAGTACAAAACAGTGTAGCACGCAGCAACAGAAGATCCACATAGATGGAAAAAAGCAATCCCACCCAAACATAAATCTAGTACAGAGCCAAATGTCTCTTTCAGGGAGCCTGAATACTCATCACCAGGAAATAAAGGAAGACAAAAGAAAGAAAGAAAAAAAAACACTTGCGTTGATCATTTCTGAAAAAGGGAAAACATAATATCGAAAAAACATGCAATTTCCCCCCCCGTATAAATATTTGTGCTTGACAAGTAAAAAGTTTATTCTTCCAACAGAAGGAGGTTCTCTCCTCAAGAAGCGACTAAATGCATCAGCGAAAGTACGATTCCGCGGCGACCGGAGGAGGGAAAAAGAGAGAGAGACAAGAACAAACAGTAGTTCACAGATCAAGGCACCGGTATCTTCCAGGAGCCGCCGTCATGCCGCCATTCCTTCATGTGGTTCGTTCAGAGCGGACGGCCGAGGGGCAGTACACGAGCACCGTGTTATCAGCAGGTCTTAAAAAAACAACAAAACACTTTTTAAAAATACATAAAAACGCCTATTTGTTCTCGTACTGGAATTTGATTCCTTTTGCGCAGTGAGGGAAGAGACGGGCAGGTCAGGAACCCACCAGAACCTCCATGATATGGTCCAGTTCTGCCAGGTCCATTTTGAAAGGTTGGTTCGGGCTGACCGGGGCGGCGGGGGACCCCGATCCGGCGTATGGGGACAGGCTTTTTAGGAGGTCGTCGGCAGTCACCATGGGGGCCATCTTGCCTGCACCCCCCGAGGCAGACGCGGTACAGGCGTCAAAATCGTACATGGAGGTGTCGATGTCCGCAAACAAGACATCGTCCAGGGTTAGGTCGGTGAGGAAACCGGAGGAAGAGGAGGAACTGATGTCCAATCCACCTGGGAGCTGGGTCTCCATCAGACGGGCCTCCTGCACCCCCGCTGCAGGCTGGCCCTCTGACAGCAAGGCCGACACCCCCAGTTTTTGGCTGCAGGGCTTGGCCCCGTCTTTGGAGTCTATCCCCATAGGGGCCACAGAGGGCAGGTGCGGCAGCGCCCCCCCAGGGCTGGGGGGGGAGGTAGCAGTCGGACCCTGCGTCTCACAAAGGTCCTCAATCTCATCCAGGGCTGAAGAGAAACTGTCTTTCGCAATGATAGGGGTCGGCCTCTGGGGGGCGCTGGTGGGCAGCGGAGTACATAACAAGGGGGTGTCATCCTCCAGCAGAGAGGCGGGGGTGAGGCAGGAGTCTGGCGGCACGGGTGCGAGACCCGCGGGCGGCAGGAAGGGCGTGCTTGCGACAGGCGGGACCCCAAAGGCCGGCTGAGCCTCACGAAAACCCTCCCCTAGGGGGTGGTGCTCAGACGGGGGCGATGGGGGGTGTAGGAACAGCGCCTGCGGCCCCCCCTCCTGCTTCAGCTCCTCCTGGATGCGGCGTAGCACGTTGTTGACCAGCAGGCGGCGCTCCAGACTGGGCTCGGCCAGAACCCGCGGGTGGTACAGCTTCATCAGTGAGAGGCTGAGCACCGTCTGCCGCTGGAGGCTGTAGGACAACTTGGAAGAGGGGTCCCCCGTGCCCCCCGGCCCCCCCTCCACCAGCACTCCCTCGACCAATCCTTCTTCATCTTCATCCAGTTTCCTCTTTGTTCCTTTGCCCAACATATATCTGGGGGGGGGGATATAAGACAGAGTTAATAGCTGCACTGCAAGGGAGGCCCCCTCCCCAGACATTGTCCAGCACCAAAACAAGTTTTACGTTCACGAACAGTCACTGAGCTTCAGAGAACTTGCTTGGACACACAGATGGTTTTTCCCCAGTGAACTCTGAGTCTAATCTGAGGTCTAGGGGAGCCACACCCGATGGACAGAATGGTAAGCAGTAACATATCCCAGAAGCTTGGGGGGGGGGGGCATGGATGGAAAAATAATGGAACAAGCTTGCGAGGTGGGGGCAAGGGCTTACAAAAATTCTTGGGTAAGGACGGCATCGTCGGCAGAACTCCCCATGCAAACACGTCAGGCATTTGCTCTGCAGCTGTGGCACGTGTGACTCGGAGTACGAGGACAGTGCCTTCCCTCAGAGGGACGATTGCGCGCCAAAGCCAGGGCGCTCACCGTCTGACCACAGCATGCACCCGTGCCTCCGCACAGCATATCAAATCCACCGTAAACAACATAGGTTGTAAATAGTTTACAGAAAACCCCTTTCAGTTTCATTCGGGCTGGGTGGGGGAATAAATAACAAGAGAGCCAGCAAAGAATGGCTGAACTCCACCCAGGGGGAACAGCTCTGGGACATTCCTGGGAGAGTTCGGCTGGCAGGGGGAAAGCAAAGGAAGTCCACTCTGCCCGGTGTAGCCCCACCCCTCTAGTCAGAGCACCGCCCTCAACAAACTGTGATTGGCTGCCAGGGTACTAGTAGCGTAAAGAGGGAGGGGCTGGTGGTATGCTGCTAGAGTGGCCATTTCAGATTGACAAGATAAAATAAAAAATAAAAATAAATCCCCCACCCTCAAACTCAGAGGGAAAAAAACAAGTGTTTTAAACGACATTTTTGTGAAATGTATTGTGCAGACAGTCATTTCCTGTAAACAGCTAGCACATACTAAACTAAGCAGATCATACGACTGTTGAAGATTATTTATTTATTTTAAAAGGTATCCAGCCAGAATGAGGAGGCCAAGCTTAAGTCACTTCTCCCTAGTAGCATTTGGTAAATGAGAAAGTGACAAATATCTGACCGCTGGATTAACTGGGCCAACACAACCCTGTTGGGAGTATCAGGCGATACCTTAATACCGGTTATCACGACGCACTTGATTGTAAGTGCTTTCAGTGACAGGTCCTCCATTCTGTCCCGTCGAAAGGGCCAATAATAAAACAGATAATTATTCGGTTCATTAAGGGACACCGGCCAGCCTCCCTGTCGAAGTGTAAAGAGGTGGGCAGCACACAGAGGTTCAGAAGATCAGATTCCCACTGATATTTTGATCCTGTAATTGTATATCCATGTCGCCAGGTCTGCGGCCAAGCCCTCAGCTCGGTGCTGTGATACTTCAGGTAATAATACACGCAAACTCACGCGTACACACACACACACAGACACGCGTACACACACACACACAGACACAGACAGTACGCTAGAGCGCGAGGGAGAGAGGGATGCATCGTCTGTGCAGTGCAGAGGGGGCTGAAACAACAACCTTCCGGCGTCATCTTACAGTGAAACAAGAAGGCCCCCCCATAGCTTCCGAACCCGTGCAGAGGGTCCGGAACTCACAGCAGGATTCCCCGCGGGCCATCAACGACAGAATCCCGAGCAGAGCGAGACTTAGGATGTGGGAGGAAAAATAAATAAATAATCTGCCTACTGGAAAGAGAGGAGGGCGACTCAGTCTCGCACTAAAGCCTCGGAACTGCGGAGGCGTGCGATTAAAAATAACGGATGAATAATGGATAAACGGACGAGCGGCGGTGTGTTCTGCACGTTTCCCAGAACAGGACAGGAGTCAGGTTTGGTCGAGGACCAACAACCGAAAGCTGAAGATCAAGAGCAGCTCCATGGATGAGGCTGCACTTCCTCCATGCAAGCCAGGGCCTCCATAGAACATAGCCGGAGGTACGACTCAGTTGCACTAATGACCCAGCCAAGAGTACGCTGAGTGGCCTGGTCTCTACACATCACACAGACACCCACACACTCCAACGGAAGGAGGAGAGGTCTAGGTCACTGTTTGAAGGGGACTGACGCAGCACCAAGCGACGTATGGCTTGGCGGGGTTAGGGTGCTATGCCTGTGGTCAGGGAGGTTGTTGGTTCGAAACCCAAAGTTAGGAGAATCGTTTTACCACTGGGCCCCTCTGCATGGCCCTCAACTGCAGTTCATGTTATATATATTTACACTAGTGGCTAAAATTGTGGAAACACTTCCAATTTTTAGAGACTGCAGAAATGTATTCAACTGTTACTCCAGTTGCTAATTCAAATCGCCCAATATATTTGCAACATTCGTTGACTGTTTATAAAAATTACTGCCAATATCCGTGTGAAACTTCTGGGTGTTTCCACAATTTTGGCCACTAGTGTACATTGTGTAGATACGGTTCTGCAATCTAAGTATGATTTAAAGTACATGTCAGGTTGGGAATAGGTGTATATGCAAAGTAAATAGGCACTTATATTGGGTCCTGAATGTATGCATCTTGGGAGTAGAATAGAATAGAATGCTTTTTATTGTCACTGTACACATACACAATTTACATTATATACATGTGCGGTGAGAATAAGTATCATGGTGGGTTGGGAACCAGTTGACCACATAACTGGCAACTGGAGGACTGGCACTTCAAACCAGTCAGAGCGGTGGAACTAGTGGCTGGGCGTAACGCAGGGTACCTGGCAGACAGGTAGACACACCTCTGCTCTGCTGGTGGCCTCAGGCAGCGGTGGTAGTGATCAGCACCTGGATGCAATCGCTCTTTAATGAATCATTTGTCGCGTGTCACCAGTAAACAGTAAAGAAAACATAAAGGCCAAATGAAATAAACAGATCCCTGTGTGTGGGGGGGGGGGGGTTGAGGGGGCAACTCACTATATTGCCTAAGGTCTCTTTGATCACCCTTTGAGCTGGTGCCCAGTAAGCTGAGGAAAAACATATTTACATGTTATTCAATAATCATGCTTCTACCTTCACCACCTTAAGCCTGCAAAGTGTTTGCCAGATAAAGAGTAGGTCCCATACCAGCCCCCCCACCACCACCCACCCAAGAGATGTCTGTCAGAGCAGAGACACTGTGTGCCAGACTGGAGGGAACACCAGCTGATTGGTGTACAATGAGCTCACCCCTGTCCCCCAATCAGTGGCCCAACGGTCCTACAAATCACTTATCACAGGTGCTCTGGAGATAACCTGCACGTGTGTGAGCCCCCACAGTAGGACTGGGAGGGGTTTCCCCGTCCGGTCCTCGGGGAGCAAACGTGTGGACTGGCAGGGAGCTGGGAGGGAGCAAAAACATGGACCGTCTGTAGGTCCCCGAGGAACGGATTGGGAAACACTGTGCTAAAGAGCAGAACTGTGACTTGGCAGTGGCTGGAACTACCCTAAACTCTAGGGAACTTCACCTTTGCAGCACATAACCACTAGGAACAGAGATAGGAAAGAACCTCACGCCCACTTATGGTGATTGACAGCTCTGCAGCCTATGGGGAAAGTCTTTAAGTCCAGCATACAAGGTTAGGAGGGTGGCGTTTTACACAGACGTGTGGGAGGATGGACCCTGCCCCCCACTCACATGTGTGCGGCATGATTGCTGAACTATGACACCCAAAGCCTGGTGACAGGAGAGGGAGGGGGGTGGGGCACAACCATGCAGACACCATAGGCTGTAAAAACCTCAAAGTACGAGGGGGGGTGTTACCAGACAAATTCACCAGATCCAGGGTACATACTGCATAGCATATATCCTGCAAACTGAGTAAAATCCATTTAATCGGAGCAGTAATAATAGGTGCCTGTACTTGGCTGTTGTGGTCTATGGTCTACCAGGAGGAAGAGTCGTGTGGCTTTTTAAAAAAAGGAAACACCATGACTTCTCTGTGATAGGATGATTCAGAAATATTTTGTAGAAGCTGTCTTCCAAATCACTTATCCTGGTCGAAGTGATGGTGCCTGATCTCGAATGCAGCAGCACATCCTTAATGACTGCAGTCATCTTTGCGCCACGATCATCCATGTCTCTCGTAAATGGTAAACTCGAGACTTCACGGAGTATCACTAATACAGTTAGCTGAGAGACGTTATAGCGTGACGACTAACAGCAAACCAGGCGGGGATACACCTTATTCCTGTTAATGTATCTGGTTCAACATTCTCCCTTCATTACTGAATGAAAAAACTTACTTCTAACTTGCCTTGCGGGACTCAAATGGGAGGAAGGGAGGGAGAGCGAGAGAGAGAGAGAGAAAGAGAGTGAGAGAGAGAGACGACAAAGCAGTCATTAACCATTTTAATCATAAGCACTCCTTATCTAGGGCACGTCCCTTCTAATACATTATCGTTAACCCTAAACCCATTAAACTAAAAAGAGGCATTTCCAAAAATTGTAATTATCTTCTGGTTCACAGGAAATTCGAAAGAGCACAGTCTGCTTCAGGGATGCCGTTATATTTGCGAGTTTATGGGCTTCGCAAGCCCTGATCTTTCGTGATTTCGAGATGCAGAAATGTGTCAGGGATTTAAGCGGCATGCTGACAGGTTTTACTGAACGGAGCGATTTCATTACGGTTGCATTAATGTACGCGGGGAATTTAATAAACTGCACTCACTGACTAACACCGAATGTCATCTTTGTGCATCACACACACACACACACACGTGACAGTTCGGCTGGTTGGTTAGCTGGTTAGATCAGAGTTGATCGCTTCACCGAGACCCGGTCAGCCGATCGCTTCCCTGGGTGCTCAGGCAGCTCAACGCGGAAGTTCAATCCGAAACCATGACCGTAACGTCAAAGGAGATCCGATAACCCGTGTGCGACACTGACCGGGGTGATCAGCTTCACGGAATAACATGAAACCCCCCACAAGATCAACGAAATCCAGCCAAGAAAACAAATCACACTTTCCCCAACAAGATCTTGCTTAGTTTTGGTTTTAAGCGATATGTGCCGCAAGAAACCCCCACGCACCGTTTTTAAGTCAAAAGTCATAACATTTAGTACCCCGATTTCCCCCGTTTCATTCATAGGTTGACTTTAGGGCACCTACTCACCACATCTACATCTAGCAGGGATCCTAAATGAAACATCGGGGTCACTACATCGCCAGTGTCTCCACAGTCCCCCGGCTCCTGGAAACCAGCGTCGGTCAGAATCCAGGTGTCACTTTCATTTCCATCCGCAGCGTATGGAGACCCCCCCCCCACCAAGCCAACTCCGCTCTCGTTAGGGGGGACGAACCGAAATACCCCGCAAGCAATTTAAAAAACGCCGAGACGGAGCTGCCAGCTGCCCCGGTATCGCGACAGAGAAAGAGTGACGTAGACTGAGTCTCCAGCTACGCTACAAGCTGCGTGCTTTCGCTGAGGTCCGCCCCTCATCCTCTCTCTCTCGCTCTCTCCCCAACCCCCACCCCACTTACTGAGTTTTTCCTTTTTCTCGCTCCCTCCTTGCACTTGGCAAGGGAAAGGGACCCCATGCATCAGCATCAACAGCCGGGCAGCGATCAGTGCGTCCCCACTCCAGCGTTTCTAACACATTCCCGTCCCTGCTACCATGACCGTAAACTAACGCCGGTGTCACCGTGTTACAGGCCAGATATGCACTTTACAGAATTGCATGGTCACTTTGTCACCAGCTGTAGTGCAATGGCAGGCAGCAACGAACGAGGCACATCGGCCACGAACTACCCTGCAGTGCGAGCGAAGCGACCGCAACTATGTCAGACATCCTAGCGATTCGCTGAACCGAAAGCGGGCAATTGTATCTTACTCCGCCAGTCGACAGCGTCGCCGTTTGTCATTCAGACTACTCGAAAACGTTATTTTTTTATACATATATATCTACACGCACACACACGAGTAGTCAGAGTAATGTGACACAATGTAAAATGTCCGCTGCTGCAGCAAGGTAATGTGTAAGAGATTGGATTACAGGCGTGTTGCACTTTGGACTACAGCGTGATGATAAAGGCAGAGGAATCTGTTGTACCTTTGTTTATTTGTAAAGGCTAAATCTGAAAATATTTTCCAGATATAATAGTGGATAAACAAACTTATAATTACTAACGTGACACTTAAGCACAATTTTAATCCTCGTGTATTTTGTGTGCGTTTGT
>JABFDZ020000066.1:7530977-7545912 GCA_019775955.2 Pollimyrus isidori | reverse complement strand
GGGGGGGGCATTTACAGGATCGGGACTCAGCTCAGAGGGTTGCCAGGAACAGACCGGAGGCTGTGGAAGGCGGGTGGCCAACTGGCCGGTCACACAAGTAGGGGGGGGCTTTCTAAGTCCTCATTAACATACACATCCAGGGACATGCTGAACCCACAAGGCACCAGATCCCCCATTTTCATCCACACCATCTCTCCTGTTCATCAAACTCAGCTCACTAGCGGCCAAGGCGTGACCCCCTGACATAATAGCACCTAGGGCCCCCTCCAGTAAAGTTTACCAACAGAGAGGAGGGGGGGTTTAATGTCTTAATGTATAAAATATGTGCTCCTGTACCTCAACAAGTAGAGCATTGTGTTAACGATGTGAAGGTCGTGGGTTCGAATCCTAGGAAGCAGACATAAATTGAAACCCCTCCCCTTCGGAGAAAAGCGTCGGGTAAGAGGTACAAATTGTAACGTTTTCAGGGGCAGATATAAAACGCTGAACCCCCAGAATCGGCCAGGATATACATGCCCCCCGATTAGAGAGTGGTCCTTGTTCCCTTAAAAGTGTTGGTAATGGACGGGCCCCTGTCAGACTGGCCCTCACAGCCTGCCTGGGGGGTGCTGGTAGGGGAGGGGATCAGGTCAGCACTGGTCTATATCAGATTTGATTGTGGGTGAAGGCCAGTTACTGTTACACAGTGGTTTACAGTTACCCTTTAAACCATCAATGCCATGTAGATCTGCTCCATTAAAGGCTGCCTGCTCTAACGCTCCACACTGGCTCCCTCCGCCGACGCCGCCATCCGCGCTGTGCTCTTCCATCATTACATCAGCACCGCAAAACCACATCCATCCGGACTGCGCAGGGCCGCGGAGAACCTGGGGCACATACAGGCACGACGGGGAACGTGGCCGGGAGCCAGTGGATGGATGCTGTGGAACCAAAGTTTTCAGTAAATATTGCAAAATAAAAGTTGTAAAGGAATTAAATCAATCCTTGTTTTGGCAGCGATTTGTCCAATGGGACCGACAGCTATCAAGCTGAAATAAAAAGCATTATGTTGACAGATCGCAGGCATTTACACTCTCCACAGGTAGCAGTGACATACCATTTCCGAAAGAACAGCTTGATGCTTTTTAGCCTGAGCGGGTAAGTCTACTTTTAATTTAGGTAATAGTCACTCCAGTTGACATCTGTGCCTTTATAACTGAACGGTAATAATCTCATGACCATCAGACGGAACCTGCATTTTAATCAGTGCAAAGCTTTATTCTCACTTTTAACCCCAACAAAGTCAACACCTCCATCCAGGTTCCTGGTTATAATAGGAAAAAAATTAATAAAATCACACGCCCAGCTTGGTTTGACCTCGTTTGGCACAATAGTGGAGAAACACCAATAGGAAAACACACGCATGTCGAGGGCATGCAAATTCCATCAATTAAGATGGTCATTTGGGACATTTAAAAAAAATAAACTGCCGTAGAGACCGCTTTAGCTGGTAAAAACTCTCTTAACCTTTGTGGCTGAGACGGACATGGAGATGGTCACTGAGTGACACTTAAATGGCTGCAGAATAAAAAAAATTACTGAAGAACAATGACATCACAGCTGCTAAATGGACCCAAGCCCTTCACCAGCCCTGTTTCCTATGAGGGCAATGCCCCCCCCCCCCGCCAGGCCACGCCCAGGTTTGATCAAATACCACAGGCCACACCCCTTCCAATTAAAAACAAAAATCCCCCATCAGTGTCAACTGAGGCCATAACCCAGGCACCAACACTGAGGATACAAGCCACTCCCACTCCATTCCTATCAGCCAACCAGAGTGCGGGTCAGCGAGAGGGGAGTTCCCGGAGACAGCGGGCTGATGAAACATGGAGCAAGTAGGCCATCAGAGAGACAACAGTCTGAGCTCACTCTCTCACGCCCCCTGAGAACGAGGGGGGCGCGAGCACCCCCCCCCCGCCGTCGCCCACCCAAACTGTCAACGGCTAAAGGCGCAGAAAACAAGCCTGAGGGGAGACTCGATTTATTCCACCTTCAGGGGGCTCTGTCTGGTCTGGCGTCGCAGGCAGCCGGGGATACAGGGAGAGACATCCATTGTCTGCTGTGACTAGCCGACCTGCGGGGCGTAATGAAGTCTGGACGCGTGTGCAGCTTTGTATCTGCCAGGATCGGGTACGCAGGCAGGAGCAACTCCATGACACCGTAACGTCCTAATGGCCGTGATAAATAGCAGGTTCCGCTAATCACCCCCCGTTAACACATTGCCGCCATCATCACAACCCTGAGGACGAATTACCACAGGGGGAGGAGCTTAGCCACTAGGCCACCCGAGCAGTCTTCCCAAGGCTCCCTGATTTACATGTTTAATTTGATTTTAAAAATCCACGAGGGCCCACGACACATTATTACCACAGAGACACAACCTGAAATGAAATGACAACAATGAAACTCAAATTTACTGCAGCCACCCGAAAGTTCCAAATTAGAGAGATCTGTCACGGCATGTTGACTTTACACCACGCTAACTCCATTCCAATTAATATGGGGGCCGACGTAAAGGGGGCTCCCTGGCGACCCAGACGCTGTCGTCTGTTGGGAAATCGAAGCAAATATGTCCGGCTTCTTGTCCGACACACAATATAAAAGCTGAAGCGTCTTGCGTTATTTGCTACGCTCTTCCCCACTTCAATCTCCTTCTACACGCCGAGATTAAATCGCATGCGGTACTTCAGCTACATTATCCGAGCGCAGACTGAGTAATCGCCCTGCAGAGCTCTATAGCCGGTCTCTGACAGGGGGCGCTGCCATACATCTCCTTAATTAAGCATCCTGTTGCGGGTGACCCAAAAATCCACCCCGCCCTATTAAATCAACTCAAAACATTGAAGAATTACCAACAGCAACTGCTACTCTTTCGCACAAAGAGGGTGAGATGATTCAGCTCCTCAGAAAGGAGTAGGTGGCCACAGAAAATGGCCCAGTGACCTCGGCCTGTCCCCAGTAGCACATCTGGGGTTGTGTGCTGGAGCAGTTTGCAAAAATCATGGAAGGATTCATCTCCAGGATCTACTCAGGATTCCAATTCACCGATCAAGTGCAGCTTCTTTTTTGTAAAGTGATTCTGTGGGTCAGGAAGAGGAATACCGGCCAGGTGAGGAACTGTAGAGACGTGTCACCATGGGCTGGTCCAGTTTCCATCTTACCTGGTGGTCGGGACCCTGGTCACACTGCCAATGACCATGGTGTGTGTTGGGTCAGCAGACCACGCCCTCATAACCCCCAGTCCCTGGGGAGGCCTGCAATGCTCATAAACCCTTCAGCTGGATTAGCAGTGAAATCAAATGCACCTGCCTTATCCTGCACCATGGGTCCTGATAGTGACCCTTTGATACAGAGCCACTCTCACACACAAATTCATCATATGGGGGCCGGAGCATCAATGTGCTCTTTGGTGACTTTCCACAAAGCTCCCATGTCATCATGTCACTGCCATCAAGACGCTGCCCCCCCCCACATGTATTCCTGCATGTAAACACAAATCCTAGGGGTGGCCAAACACAGGACGGACACCGCTGCGTCCCGAGACAGTGCAACAGGTTTGATTGCAAATTCAACTTTTACTTTAAACAAAAGCAACTAGCCAAAAATCCAACTATGGAAACCGGGTCCATTGCATCCAAAGCCGACACCTCCAGTCAACACGCACAGCCTTGTTGGGAATTACATTCCCAGTAACGGACAGCAGCTACAGTCTGGGATAACTGACAAGGGCCCATGTGGGGGCAGGGCAAAGGCGCCCTGGATCGTACCACAACACAGACACGATTTTCGCAGCACACGGAACCAAACAGTCTCTCTCAACTTTTAACTCCCCTGGGGCGACAGTAGTATAAGACCAGCAAAGGAAAAACTATTTCATTATTGTGAGAAACCACAGCCTTACAAAACTTTGTTATATAATAGTACTAGAGGAAATGTGTCCTGTTTTCACGAAAGAGGGGTGAGAAACATGCTACCGTGTAGACAGAGATGCCATGCATGACATCAGAAGACCAGTAATAATCCCTTTATATTGGTTTAAACCTATATTTCAGGCCAGCCTAATTATATACACATACATACAGTTCAAGTGCACTTGCGATCTGTTACATAAAGCTCTACTGACAGCGTTTGTGAACGTTTACTACTTGTCTAAAACATTACTGTCCACTCCGACTAAAATTTTAAATACAGTCGACGGACCTGCGACTTTTTAAAAACAGTCACACGAACAAACATGGTGCCCCCCCGCCCGAACCGTACCCTCCCGTCCCGTTGTAACTACTTGACCCAAATCGGAATCAGACAACACCGGGATGATGCCCTCGTAGATTGCAGGCTTCAGTTACTCACCCTTTCGGAGGGACGGTCCAGTGTGAATACGACGCAATTAAAAATAACTCATTTAAAAGAGAGCAAACAAAAATACCACGCAGCGCTCGCAAAGTGGCACGGAAATACGATCCTATTCGATGTCCTGCTGTATGTACCCGCTGGCCACGTTTTTTTACATTAAAAGCACTTCGATCGGACCCCTTTCATTCGCTCCCCTCTACACGGCGTAACAAGTCTTGGCGATCGTATACTGCCCTGGAACAGGCACTGGCACCGCCAGCAGAAACGCAGCCAGCAAGCCCAGGGCATTTAACTTGATTGATCGATCAGGAGGCGAATCGGTTTGCTGTGTCGCCGCCTTGGGTCCCGCCCACGCCACGCTCAGGGCCCAATGAGATCCTACCGTGATGGAGCGTCTCTTAATTCAGACAGCCTATCCAACTCCGCTCGAAAAAGCCTGCTTCTTTCTCCCCGGCTGTAATTTAAAACGTACAGTAACAACACCGATCACCCTCTTGTATTGTACTGTACCGAAGCGCACTGAATTTATGACAAAGATTATAATATATTACAAAAACAGCGGACCCCCTTCTGGCCTTCAGTTGAGGGTTAAGAACGAAAAACAACGAACTAGCTATGCGAACATTTAATACAATTAAAACCGAATGTTTTACTGCTTTAATAAAGGAACTCGAAACTATTCATTTATAAGTTAATTTGGGCGCACATGTTATAGGCTAAATTTACACACAACTAGTGCCTGATGTAAGTTCATGTAAGGTTCATACTGTCAATTGGTTATTTTAAGCATCTTACCCAACCAGCTGAAAATACAGTATGAGTTTTAGACTTGCTGCATTAAAAGCAACAGTATGGCACTCTTTCTGTAATCGCAAGATGTGTAGCCACTTGTCTTGTTTACATGCACGCACTTAGTTCCTGAACTTTGCCCTCTGGAAATTTCTATTTTTATCCGCATTGTGTACTTCCTCCTTTTAACCGAAAGTATAAAGCTTTATTTGTCTGTGCGTTTCTGCGATTTTCCAAAATACATTTTAGACAGCCCAATACTAGAAAGGGCTGTTTATTTAAATCACAAACTTGTCTTTCTTGCACAAGCGGCTGAGTCGCACTGGATACTCCCCGTTATGATTTTGTCTGCAGATCTCAGTAAACTGAGAGGTTAAAGGCGATCACGCATTCTTATAACCCCGCGTCTCCGACATGAGATCGCTGTTGCACGGTGCACAGCTGCCAGGGTACCGGCTGCAGATGCAGGGTTACCGAACACAATGCACACGACCGTTAGAAGCTCCGGAGACAGAAGAAAGACAGTGGCGTACTCTGGCTCGGTGCCCGCTGCGAGCCTGGCTCCGGCTCTTTTGTCCGTAGTTAAATCTGTGCAGCAAAGCAGGACACGTATCGCTCAGATTCCACTAGAAAACCGAGCATTTTAAAAATAAGCGTGACGGAAAAGATGTGGTGATATATTTTTTAAACCACATACCCATGATCAAATCAGGTGGTCAGTTATACAAAGGCGGGGATAAAGTTTTCTGTTTTGGTCCACGTGTCGAGTATAAGCGTATAGGCA
Source organism: Pollimyrus isidori (assembly GCA_019775955.2). Taxonomy (NCBI): domain Eukaryota; kingdom Metazoa; phylum Chordata; class Actinopteri; order Osteoglossiformes; family Mormyridae; genus Pollimyrus; species Pollimyrus isidori. Next base: position 7,539,947 of record JABFDZ020000066.1, on the reverse strand, counting down.
GGACCCAGGCATGTGCTGGAAGAAGATCGTCAGACAGCTGACAGAGAACTGGCTACGTTTTAGGGGACTGTAGGAAATTAGCAATACCTCTGTGGCAGCTGAGTTTGGTGCCGCGCTCCGTGGCGCCCTTCTAGTCGCTATTTGCAGCGCACAGTACTTCAATGCAGTGGTTAATTTGTGGAAATCTTGTAGGTTCGTCTAGCGGAAGAATTCCTGACTATTGCCACTTTTAGCAGAATCAAGATTAATGCTATTATCAAATGAGTGGGCATGGAATTAAAGTTAAGTTTAAATGTTTATCTTTGTAGAATGAACTTAATGTTTTATAATAAACAACGCGACAATAAAATTACCTGAAAATTAAATAAAAAATACAATACAATAACATGTTTCTTTTAGAATTCGATTTCACCAAATATGTCTTCCATATATCGAAATAAAAACAGCCGTGCGTAGTTAAAGCAAAATTAAAATGGACATTTTTACCTCTTCAAAAACTATTTTGTTATATCTATTAATGTCGATTAATACAGGGGCAATTAAATACAACCTGCAGTAATTAAATATTGTTGTGTTAATCGAGCATTTGTGGTGTATCATTCGGTTACAACATTTCTATACAATTTAATTGAGTTAGTTTGCCCGTGCCGACAATAATAATGTAATCTCGCATGAAAGCCTAAAAATGAATTGCTCATGCTTAGCAGCTACCGCCGCCAAGCGTTTATGAAACGCACAACAGCTTTATAATTTCTCCGTTATATCCAATTCTCAAACCGGGGAGGGCAGAAGTGTTGCGCCTTTCCAAGTTGAGAAATCGACTAATTCACGTTCACTATCGATTTTCTCCAGAAAGTTAAAATGAAAGAAATCTTCTTTTTCGTTAAATAAATTGTGAATGTAGCCAAGACAGGGGATGCCGATTTAGATAAGCAATTTTATTGTAATGTAAATACAAAATTAATAAATGTGTTAAATACATTTGTTTAAAACTCATATTTTAAATTTTTAAAGAAACACCAAGCCATTGTTACCAAAGCCATTCGCAGCACTGTCGATCAAACAAAAAAGTCTGTAGCCTAATATTTAGATTTCACACTCCTGAGCAATAATTTTACACAATGTAAAGATACTGCATCTATATGAAAACGTCAGTCTATACACACACTGGTACTCAACCACTTCAACGTGTATTTCTGGTTGCACAAAATGCCAATTTATGTAGTCGGACACGGGAAACAAGTTTTGAAATAAAGAGCACTGCTAATTTACCGTATCAAGGAAAAAGGGATCTAAGGGGGGCAATTTTTCGTCCTGTTGCATCAGAGCGTTGAGAACTATCCAGAAGTGTACGCATGCGTGGGCCACTACATCCAGCACTCGCCGTCGTCTCTGTAACATTTGGCTTTTGACGGGGGAAATCTGTCAGAGATACGGAAACACTCCGCTCGCTCACATTTCAGTCTTTTTTCATACATTGCTTTCGCGAGTAAAATGGAGAAGAAGAACGAAATCAATGGCCATGCCATATCCGAATGCGCCGTACCGGTAATCACGGATACAGCCAAGGGTGATTCAAAGTCTTTTAAAGACAAGTTCGCAGTGTTTTTGAAGAGGAATCTGTTGGTAATACTTACGGTGTCTGGCGTGCTGGTGGGTGTTGGGCTGGGCATGTTGGTCCGAAGCATGGAGCTCACTCGGGCAGAGATTACTTACTTCGCCTTCCCCGGGGAAATGTTGCTGCGGATGCTGAAGATGATCATCCTTCCCCTGGTGGTGTGCAGTCTGATCTCAGGCGCGGCCAGCCTGGACACCCGGTCTCTGGGCAAACTGGGCGGAATTGCGGTCGGGTACTTTTTTGTGACCACTCTCATTGCTTCTGCGATCGGAGTGGCCCTGGCCTTCATCATCAAACCCGGCGTCGGCGCCAGTGCCCTCAACACCAACAGCTTGGGACTCCAAAGTGTCTCTACCAGCAAGGAGACCACTGACTCCTTTTTAGATCTTGCCAGGTAAATACTGACAAAGTACCGTCGGTTAGACAGCAGAATATATTTATGATAATCAGGAGGAACAAGAGTGAAATGATAAGCCGCTTTTACCAGCTAAAGTACACTTCGTGAAACGTTTTGTTTGTACTGTGAATGACTATTTTAAATTAACCTATATATTACTGGAACTATATATGTATTTGTTCTCTGCAGAAGAAAAATCATATTTTATACTTTTTTATTTCCAATTACAGTTCCTAATATTTGTATAGCAAAATAACGCCAATATTACGGTTTCATTCATGCAAAATATCTTCGTTAAACAGAAGAAAGTGTATTGTGATTTCTTCAATTTTAAGGAGGGAAGTTCCAATTATTTGTACCCATATAAGGATGTGTGTGCTCGCAGCATTAATAGGTAATAATAATAATAATAATAATAATAATAATAATAATAATAATTCTAACAAAAACAATAGTTGAAAAATGGACTTAGTCCTTTGGACCCCTATTAATTGTGCCGGTAGTTTCCTAGACTTAAAATAGGATATTTATTATAACCGTGGGAGAAAATATATATTTAAACAGACTGGGACTCGGCGCGTCCTTCCCAGCTAAGGGAAGCCCACCAGCTGTTAAAACACTGAGCTGCTGTGATCCGTTGGAGCCACGACCCTAGATAGCGAACAGGAGGCCGGGGGGCGGGGCGGGGCGGGGGCGTCGCCACGTGGTCGGACAGGCGCGAGACAGAAATAAGCACGTGCGCACGGTACCCAGTCCCTCAACGACAAATGCTGCGAAGTACCGTTTTGCGGGAAATTTTATAATCATTGAATAATCATGTCATTGAACCGTGGATCACTTTCTGCGTTTTAAGCCACGTAATGTCCAATTTAAACAGCTTTAAATTGGGTAAATTAGTTACCAAAGAAAGTTTTACATTAGTAACTGTTTAGTATGGACCTCTTGGAAAAAAAATGCTTCCTGGACCAACCATGTGTGAGGAGCTGAAAGGAATCCCGTTTCTTTGTCATGTGATGTGAGTGGGTATCGGGTAGTTAACCAGTGGGTATGGGGAGGTGGGTGTATGCCCACACATGTCCTAAAAGAGGACGTTCATGCGCTTGGAGTCCCTCCCCCCCAGTGTGCGCATGATGCAAATCAGTTTTCTCTTACACAGACAGCATGTATGTACCAAACAGCAGAGATTACACATCACATTTACACCAGGAATTTAGCATTCCTGCGACACCATCATGAACATCGCCCTTTCCAAATACACTTAACTCTGACGTTAGAGTGAAGGAAATACGAGCACGGCTGTCTTCCTTCCCAGGGATGTGTGAGTGGTCTGGAGCGTGACTGACCTATTAGCTCTGCCTCACGCAGTTCCAGAATTCGTTTGGTGCCAGCGAACACGCAGCTTTAAGGGTTAGAGGCTTCAGTAACAGTAAGAATGTGGGTGTTATCATAACCATCTTGAGTATAATGAAAATGCACTTCTTTATTTGCATGTTTGTCTCCTGCCTTAGGAACCTGTTTCCAGCCAATCTCGTGGCTGCTGCCTTCCGCACGGTAAGACACCGGCTATCTGATTCCTCCGCGGACGGTCGGCCCGAAATGGGTAGCTGGCCTAGGTGGTTCTTTGCACCTCCCGTTTGCTGCCTCATTCACTGCCTGTCACTTAAATCAGCAGCTGATTCCCCCCCTTCGATTCTGGCTTCTCTTTACCTGCCGTGCGCCGCTAGGGAGATATTCTGTTGCCGTGGCAATCTGATTCCACTGTGCTCTTTGGCTGGCCTTTGATGTCCTGCTCGCCGCCCCCCCTCGGCGCCCGTGACATCATGAGCTCGGTTAAAGGGTTGTGAGCGGACCGGAGGGTCTACCATGTGACCGGCATGTGTCTGCACCCTGTCTGCCGATAGATGCCCTCCGGCAGGAAGTTCGCCTCACTGCTAATATCTAACCGGGCAGTGACAAAGCCTCAGCATTTTAGCCCCTCTGTGTTTGACAGTCACTGTCAGGTATTGTAATGCGTGAGGGAGGAAAGACTGCAAAACAGCGTGAGGTCTATCCTTGAGATGTGTCTGACAATCGGAGAATAGTGAAAAAGGGTCTTAAGGCCTTCGAGCTGCCTCTCTTCAGAGATCTTGCAGCAATACCAGAATGTTAATGACCAATCTCCCCCCCCCCTACGACATTCCGGAGAGCTCGCATCTCCACAGAAGACTGGCCCACCGATGATGCATTAACAGGACAAGTGACCGCAGGTTTTTTGTTTTTTAATCTCGTTGATAACAGCGGAGGCCCGGCGTAATCACAAGCGTAAATCTGGGGAGTCACGTCCCATCTTGGGTCTGCGGTACTAAGAGGAACAAGAGATACCACATTGTTTGTGAAAGGCGCCAAAAAAGACTGATCGTCTGCTTGGGCTAATAACAGAGTTGCCACATCCACTGAAGTCCCTTTGGAGGGCTTGTACGATGTTTTTGTTTCTTGCAACTTACTTTGCCTCTATGGGCGGAAGCCCTCCTCCCAGTGCAGCGAATATCTGTGGCCAACAGGCGCCCCCCCCACACAAATGCAAGGTTTGAGTGGTAGCAAATGCTGTATTGAAGGTGCTCCAGGTCATTTTAAATTCTTTTCTGTGGAACAGTTTCCCAGGCGTTATTAGAACAGCGTTCAGTTGCACCTGCTGTGCTGCGGCTTTAGCTAATATCCAGCCAATGTTGGGCTAACATTAAAGTCCATGTTGGTTTAAGCAGCCATAGATCTCACCTTTCCCTCTGAATCAAAAGAAAACAGAACCGGTGTAGCTTTAGGGTTGAAACATCTCTAGTTCCGCAGTCAGCGTGGCCCATATTGGTTGGTAAGTCAAACAAACACACGAACACTAGAGCAGATCTCTGCTGCGGGGGCTGGGTGTCACACCGCAGGGAGGGGTGACAAGACAGTTCAGCTTTCAGAGAGAGAAACTGGAATCGGACTGCCCTCATCCAATGGGTCTTCCACACCATTCCCTCAACCCGCTTCCAGTTAGTCCAGTCACAAATGGGTCTCTGTTCCCAGTCTGGCCTGGAGCCACCAGAGGAAAGACCTCACTTGAAAGGAAACGAAACGAAAGAAGACAGATTCCAAACCTCCGTTTAAAAATGTGGAATGAAGGAAGCCGGGATTCAGAAAACCACAAGTAAACAAAGGAAAAATCCTAACAAACGGCTGGATTTGAATTTCACTCCCCCTAACCCTAACCCTAACCCGTCTTCCCCTCTCTGTCGCTCGTCTGCAGTATGCGACTGATTACAGGATGGTTGCTGTGGGAAACGACACCAACGGAACAGTTATCTACCAGAAGGTGAGAAGAACACACAGTGTGTATCAGCACCCCCCCCCCCCCGATTACAAGCTCCCGATTACACTCAAGGATATGAAAATAGAAGAGTTGGGTCGGTGAAGCCTTCTGGGCTGGATAGGAGAGATGCGGGAACAAGGCATGTGGAGCTTGGGGTCAAGGAGATAACAGGAAGGGGCTGTCAGCAAGGTTCAAGGGTGGAGGTCCTGTTGCAGGACTTCTTGGGTCTGTATCAGGTTGGGTGTCGCAATATCGCTGTTATTACCGATTGCGAATGAACTCTAACATCTCTGTCCAGCTGTGATGGCCGAATCTTTTGTTTATCGACTTTGACAGCGTACGATCACGCGACCTACCGTGCTGAGAGCTACAATAAGCTCTAGGGTTTTTGTTCAGTTCCGTATGTTTCCACAGCGAGTGTAGGGCCTGTTTTCTCAGGCTTACACAGTGTTCCTGCGTTTTGGCCCCGGTTGTCACCGTTGTCAAACAGGCGTTCTGTCCGTTTGTATTGGGACGGCGTTGGCAGGTCAGCGTGTTCTGGAACAATCGGGCTGCTGGCAGGGACGCGGCACCACAGTGCCCTTCTCACTGCGCCTTTTCCGAACTCCCGCCGTCTCCAAACAGACCTCTGGAGTCCGCTGTGTTTCTCGGCTGAATGTCGCTCGTGGGAACGATTCCCGGAGGTGCAGAGAGCTCCCATCACAGCGGAGCCCTGGATAACTGAGGGATTTCACTGCAAAACAGCACTGGCCCCTACAGTTTCCATCACGCCTGTTGCGCTCGGCACCTTGATACGCACCGATAGCCGAGGCTAAGTCCCCAACCTGGGGCTTTCATGGGTGACTGACCCAGACCCCACAGTGTAATGCATGGGGGGGGGGGCAGTACCCTCACTGTGCATCACTGACTTTCAATACTGAATATAGAAATAGTTGGAGCTCTATAAAATACAGACAATGAAACTGACACAATGGAAAAATTATGTTTTCATAATCATTGTCCAGATCATTTTTACAGATGTATTAGTGTGTGAGTGCTGGCTGGGTTTGACTGGTTTAGGATTCTTCTTTAAATAGCTACCTGCCCCTCACCACAAAGAGCTGCTACGATGGGCACGGAAGTGATCTCACCGTCATCTTCACAATGACCTCTCGCCCCCCACTCTGCCCCGTCCTGGCGGGGCGCAGGTACCGTTTGGCATGGAGTCAGACGGCATGAACATCCTAGGCCTGGTGCTCTTCGCCATGGTGTTCGGGGTGGCGCTGAAGAAGCTGGGGGCCGAGGGCGAGGAGCTCATCCGATTCTTTAACGCCTTCAACGAAGCCACCATGGTGTTGGTCTCCTGGATCATGTGGTGAGTCGGCCAGCAGGTTCACGTCGAGCTTTTCTCTCATTCTCCTTGAGTGCGACACATGGCAGCCTCTAGCAGTGTTTACCTTCTCTTCTGGATTCATTAGACTATACTCGCAATTATAAAAGGCGTGCAGGTCATGTGACAGTCACCTCAAAGATGGCAGTATTTTTAAGTCTGTTGGTGATACTGGGAGTGATTCTGTGTAACTGAGTGGTCTTGTGCACCAAAGCCAATGCACCGATCTAGTGTTGCAAACGGATGCACTCGCGACACTCACTGCCCCATCAAAAACACTGCTGTGTTGGCCGTTTTCCCCTGCGGCACTTAGATGTAAGCCATTCACCGAGCAGGTCTCTCTTTGCATTGACCTTTGACCTCTTGTAAAGCATTATAACTCCATGTCTTGACCCCTTGTAAAGCATTACATATCCGTGTCGCCGCTGCATCGTTGTCGTCCGGCAGGTACGTGCCTGTGGGCATCATGTTCCTGGTGGGCAGCAAGATCGTTGAGATGGAGGACGTGGTGCTCCTGGTCACCAGCCTAGGAAAGTACATCTTCGCCTCCATCCTGGGCCACGTCATCCACGGGAGCCTTGTGCTGCCCCTCATCTACTTCGCCTTCACCCGCAAGAACCCCTACAGCTTCCTGTCCGGCCTGATCACCCCCTTCACCACCGCCTTCGCCACCTGCTCCAGGTGGGGCCATTGTAGCTGGGCAACAACAGAGCCCCCACTTCCCTGAGGGATGCTGGGTAATGGCGGGGTGCTATTAGCTCAGGAGACAATGGGCGTTTGGCAACACTACCGAGAACGCGCAGACTTGTGTTTTTGGTAAGAGCGATCTTGCAAACTTGCCTCCCAAAAATGAACTTGGGACGTAGTGAATCATTGGCAAGGGTGCAGCCGATGCGTCCTTCGTATTTGGTGCGAGGCAAGAACGTCATTCGGGTATTTTACCCATCCTCTGTACTTATGTTCTTGAGTATTGGAGCTGTACTTCAGGAAGTGATGTTAAACAGGTATGAGAGAACCCAAGAACAGGCAAGTACATATATCGATAAACATCCAATGACTTAAATTTAATTAGTATTAATTGCCTCCACTCTGAAAACAAATAATTTAATAATCTACATTGCCGATATTACCAATTCCTTAGGGTCACATTTTTTGGAACCCAGAAACCAACAATACGGTACACAAGAGTCCTTGTTTTCCTCCTTCCCAGCTCCCCTGACATTAATTAAGCCAGTCTTGTGCTGACAGCACCTGACATCCTTACAGCGGTGGAAAGAGAGTGCAGAATACCCACAGAGATGCAGTAGACGAACAATACTGAGGGATTCTGATGAGACAGCTTGTCTTGGGGCTCAGTGTTGCTTTGGAGATCCAGGGCTTCTGCTGAAGATTTACGGGTCTCGATAGAGTGTTTTTTTGGCCACTCCTGCAGCTCGGCCACGCTGCCATCCATGATGAAGTGCGTGGAGGAGAACAACGGCGTGGACAAGCATATCAGCCGTTTTATCCTGCCCATTGGGGCCACCGTCAACATGGATGGGGCGGCCATCTTCCAGTGCGTAGCAGCCGTCTTCATCGCGCAGCTGAACAATTCGGAGCTCAACGCAGGGCAGATATTCACCATCCTGTACGTGAGTTGAACTGCAACTGGTGCGTAGGCTCCCCCTAGTGGCCGTTCGCGACAAGTTGATCCAGGACTCATTACATTGTGTTTAGAAACGTAGTTGACGCAAAATTAAAGCTATTACGCTGTTTATGCAGCCAGATATTTTACTGAGGTAATTCAGGTGAAATATATTGCTGAAAATAATTTATGGATTCTTGCTGGACTTGAACTACCAACCTCCACAAAAGTTTTTTTCTGAACTATGGCGCCATCTGCTGTGTAAAATGTTTTTAAAGAGGTTACAGTTTTGACTACCTCAGTGGAACACTGGTGTTAACAGGAGAAAAGAGCCTTAAATACCTGTGTGCTGAAACAGTCCAGCTGCTACCTGGTTTAATCCCATAAGACCTGAAGACACGTTGAATAGAAAGTGTTTGGAACTACTTAGGTCAGTAATATTCAAAGCTGTGTGTCTCAGTACCAGTAAGTTCTGTAACTGAACTTAGATACCAGTCTCTGGTTTCCTGTTAAGAATACGCACCACCCAAACACAATACTCACCACCACCCACAATCATGCAATGCAATGCAATTTATTTATATAGCGCATTATCACAACATTACATTGTCTCAATGCGCTTTACATTTCTGCC
>JABFDZ020000066.1:7516853-7527501 GCA_019775955.2 Pollimyrus isidori | reverse complement strand
TAGAAAAGGTGCAGCGTAGGGCCACAAGAATGATTCCAGGTCTTAGAGGAATGTCATATGAGGAAAGGTTAGTTGAGATAAATCTGTTCAGCCTCAAAAATTTTAAAAAGAAGTTAAAGCTTCACCTGCTTGTATTTTGCATATATGTTTGGTGCCTTATGGTCAGTATACATTTCATTTTATTAAGAGGAATAGTCATTTTTTAATATATATTTTTAAAGAATATCTAGAATTCTCCACCAGAAAGTCTCAAAATATGGAATAGAAGAATGGATGTTCAGATTTTAATATGATATTTTTTTTAGTCTTTAGATATAGTCCTCTCACAAAAAGTCCTTTTAGATATTATGAAATTAAAATGTCTGCTGTCTGCAAACCTTTTGCTATGTGTGGTGGAGTTATTCTGTGGTGAAATACACATTATGAGTGATATTGTTCATGACAATCTCAATGTTGTATAATTACATAATATCCCCTGAACATAGATGCTATAGGCTCTGTTCATGAGTGCTAAATAAGTATGACGGTAATATTAAGTTAGTACAGCAGTTATAGCTGGAATGATTTGAAATTGATTGTTCTAGTCAGTAGACTACAAGATTTTAATTACATGTTTAAAAGGAATCTGATGTGTACCAAATGTCTGTTTGTATGAGTCAGTGGACCTTCCGACCACAGAGACAACATATAGATCATATGAAAAGCAGGATTTGAGGACCACGTCCCAAAGGTGTGTAATATTTCCGGCGACTGAACATAAAATTAAATGTAAGTATCTCTTTGTTCATGTAGCCTATGTGAAGAACACTTGTCTTCCTTATGAAGAAGACCAACGACAAAAGTACAACTGTTGTTGTGGAGATTTTCATTCACAATATAATTAATTTAATTAGTTAATATAAGCGTCTGTGCCAGGCATGGTGCAATCAAATACGATGGACCTAAGGATGATCCGCACCTTAGTAACTGAAATTGAAAATATTTATACGCTGTTGACAGCTGTGCGTTTTATTGTAGCAACTAAGGTGCAGCGCTAAGGCCCTTTAAGAGTCAGTAGCAATGTGAAACAACCACGCATACCGGTGAGCCATACAGCTGCATGTGGACCTCAATCAGATACAGGATCCGAGTTAACGGCGTACAGCAAGCGGCGTTATCTGCAGGCAGTCGCGTGTTTGACGTGTTAAGATTCTCGATCCCTTCTTCCGGGGGGGAACAGGCGTCTCTAAAACGGGCCTCCCGCAGTTGGCAGTTACACAGCGACGTTGCCAGAGGGGATCGGGGGCTGGAGCTCAGAGGCTTTTCCGGTCGCTTCAGTGTGTCGGTAAGGCGGGTACCTCCTATCGGGCGCCGGCGGGGGCAGACTCGGCTTCGTGTCTCATCGATCCGTCCTGAGATCGTGCATGGTCGGGGAAAGAAGCGGGCTCTGAGTCTCAGAACGGAACAGAACTGAAAGGACGGAGGTACTACTTTCCCTGGCAGGGCGGAAAAAACACAATGCATTGTAACAATCGTTATAGTTTACTTTGTTTAAAACCTCACTTAAACTAGCGTAGGCTATTAGCCCGATATTGCGATTAAAGTTCGCGTTTTTCGCTGATGCTGAATTTTATATTATTCTATGCTATACTGTAAAGATTTCTTTTTTAGCTAGGCTAGTCGATGCATCTGGACGCCACATTTAATAATACTTCCACTTCCGCAGTGTGCTGATTTATACGAACAAAAAACATGCATCTGCACGAGGACTTTCTAATTCAGTTTTTAATTTAGTATGTATGGCGTTAAACTTTAGTTAAATAGTTGTGATTTTTAAATTTCTAAATGCTACATGGTGTTTTTGTTTTCTATGGGAAATGCTACACAGACCTATTAGATAACCATCAGATTCCGCGACTCAACATCTGCGAAATGTAACGGACCGGACTGGTAAAAGCTCATTTATGTGGTTAATTGGTCGGGGGGGTTCCAATCGCGGTATCTGTGTTATAAGATGCTTCCTCATCATGTGTACTTGTGTGCAGGGCCGTGCAACAAGTGGCGCCCTTGTGATGTTTCGGTAGCACCCAGCTCCTGTAATTACCATCGCTGCATTGCTGTGTGCAGCGGTACATAGGCTTCAGCCGCCGCACACTGTGCAGTATGAAGCTCGGCCCTTATCCGTTATAAATTTTCTGTTACAGTTTATTTTTGAATGCGGGTTTTACCGCGAAAACCGCTCCAACGCGGCTTGAGTTAAATTTCCCTTTTATAAGAAGTACGACAAAGTGGGCGCGGATAAGCAGGTTTGCCTGTGTTTCTTGTTGTTTAAGCGGATCTGTTCACATAAGACAAATTGTATCGGCAGTACCTGCCTACTTTGTCATATAATAGTATACATTTATTTACTTTAGAGTGTAAATTTTCTTGTTGATACTGGTGTACATTCTAGATTTTTTTCGCCAAGACAGGGTCCTATATATGGTAATATACCACACACACACATTAGGCACATTGGGCTTTAAACATGTTTAGTGACACAATACTAACGTCTTTCAAGAAGATCATGACCTCAGTTTTTCCGTTATTATGCCCGTGATACCCTGCCCACCTGTTGCTATAGTCGCTTATATTTACGCGACATCATAGTAACTTTGAATACAATGAACCAGACAGCTTTTTATTGGGTTCATGAGACAGATTATCAAAGGATTTATGGAGCATACACCTGCTTGACTCTGCTTCGCTTCCCCCATTTCATGGCCGTGACTGATGCCCTACATTATACAGATGTCTAACTGCACGGATCTGTATGGTTCTGGCTACACCTGACTGATATGTTTGTAGCCCGTGGGGGTTGTAATGCAGTGGTCGGCTTACGCTGGGATAGAAGTGCACTCAAAGGCCAGATTGTCACAACTAGACACAGGTAGCAACCTCTAGTGTTTCTGAGCTGATCTCGCTACCCCCCCATGTCACGTCCTTGGGTGTCCGGCGTGCAGTTCTGTTCGGAAAGGAGTCTTTTGGTGCCACAAAGAAGACAGGACTTGGCACTTCCCTGTAACGCCTGTGCTCTGGTATTGCCAGGAAGCTTCGAGAGCTGAAGCTGGTGTCTTTATACGAAAGTACAAGCTGACTTTTTAATTTTTTTTTTTGCGTAAAGGTTGGATTCATGGCAAAGGGTAAAGTGGCAAGCAGGTAGGGTGTTGTCTCACTGCATGGCATGGCACTTTGGTTACCTGCAGTTGCCCGGTACCTAATGGACCTGGGTCAGACTGTGGAGAGTCCAGCTTAGCTTGAAGAACACTGTCGTGGTGGATTGGAAGGCGTCTAATTTTACACACTTATAACAGAATTACTTTTGTAATGTCTGGTTTCTTTATCCTTCCTGCCAGAAACCATGGATCAGCCATCAAAACAAAGCCTTTGACTGGGAGTCCATGTTTATCAGGTTCTGTGTTATGAGTATTCTGATGGCACCTTCCTGTGTTGTCATGGAAACAGAGGATGGTTAAAATAGCCCATCATGATATAATAGAAGCGCTGTGGTGGAAAGCCCTTGTAGAAAGAGAGTCGTACACATTGTGGATCAACAGCGTTTGTACGTGGACATAGAGAGCTGATGGCCACCTGATGAATAGCGTTAATTACGTCTGATGTGTATCTATGTGGCTGTATGGATTGGAAATGGTTAGGAAAAAGTGTGTAAAGACATATATCACCAATAGAGGGCAGACCTTCACTTACATTGAGTGTTTTTGTTTAGTTTTTTTTCTCGCTGATCCCTTCTGGAGATTCATGGTGTATCATGGTCATTGTTGTTTCAGACAGCCCTCTGTGGTGCCCTTTTGAAGGAAGGTTTTTGTTCTCTCCAGGGGAAACAGTAGAGGCTGTGCTGTCAGCATGAGGAAGCTGCTGCAGGTTCTCTGGGATACTTCTGTCAGGGAATGTGGTATATGGGGAAGGGGCTAGGAATGGGTGAAATCTCTGTTGCAATGGGGTGGATTGTTGGAGGATGTGGTTCCTGTAGCTGTTATTGGACAAAAGACTGTTCTCTAGGTCTGTGAACAAGTCTGAACAAGCCCTATTAGTGACATTACAGAATTTAAATGGTGTCATCGCAGCCATGGAGTGAATGTGCTGTCTTTTTGTCTGATCTTACTCTGTTGGGTAGCAGTTTTGGTTTTGTTGTTCATCATAAAAATAGTTTAACTAGGAAGAACATTATTTTTTTTAAATGGCTTTCTCCAGAAAACGCGTATGATTTGTTATTGTCTACACTACTCCATGGCTTTCTGGCTGCACGCCTTTGATGACAAACTTCCACAGTTAGGAACGGTGTTGTGTGGGTTTTTAAAAAATTGTGATCCATTTGGGTGTAACAGTAACAGTTCATGATTATAAGCAGGATTCAAATGGAACAATCCGGATACGTGGAAACAAATGTTTGACATCCTTGATTTGCAGTGGTGACTTTTGGGCTGGTGATGTGTGGTGGCTCCTGACCGTGTCTCTATGGCTCTGGATGTTGATGGGAAGCTTCTGGACCTGACCCCCCCCATGGAACTCCAGGCTTATGGAAGGAAACCGAGGGGGATCATGGAAGCTGTATGCAGCGGAGGCACCAGACCAACTTCCCGTCCCTGGGCCCCCAGACAGAGGTCAACAACGACCCGGTTCCTACAGACTAAAGATCTGGGCCAAGAGAAGAGTAGCCGCAAGAAGACCGTCACTATGGCGCCAAGATCGAGGTATCTCACAAGTCAGAGCCAATACTGCATCAGGAAGCCGCTGTTTGTCACCGAGTGTCACGTTTCAATCTTGAAGAAGCCCGGCCTCCCTGAGCAATCCGAGCAGGTAAGATGACACGTGGAAAACAGACTCCTGCTTTGAATTGGGCTTGATGGAAAATGTTCAGCTGCTGTCTCCGTCTCTTAGGTAGAGCAACCCAACAGACCGTGTGAGCTCCCTTCTGAGGAAGTGGAGCCACCATCCAGCCCTCAAGAAGAGCAGACCTTGGGTATCAGAACCCTCTTGAGATCGGATGCTTCTGCTCCCCCTGGTGGTGGGGAGGACTATACCCTTCCGCTGACTGTGGCAGAACTATGTGACTGGCCTTCGTATGAGGAGCCCGGCATGGGTTCCGACTTTAGTGCTGGAGGCTCCCACCACCGCAGCCCCTCTAGCCCACCGTTGGACATCCACAGCCTAACGGTGCCCCTTCACCCCAGATGGTCTACTGCTCAGAGGTCTCATTCTCTGGATGCCTTTGGTCTGTCATCACGGCCCTCCTGGAGGGGTGTTGCCTCAGACCCTGGGTCTCTGCTAGTCAGTAGCCAGTGCCGAGCTCCCCCCCTCCACCAGATGTCCCCTCATCAGGCTAGGTACTGGGCGTGTGCCATCCCCAGCACAAAGCCACCGTCCCCAGACAGGACATCACCTAGCTGGGACCCAAATAAAGAGTATCAGGCTCTCCTGGATTACACCTACCCCCTACGGCCTAACCTGCCATCTTCTCAAGACTCCATGGGGCCTGGGTCACTGTTGTGGACTGACCCACTGGTAGAGGACTCTGGCATTGAGATGGACCGTTTCTGTAGCTCCACTACCCTATCATACAGTGAGCTTCCTCCTGCAAGTGGGAGCAGGGATGGCTTGAGCACAGTGCTGAAAGACCAGGAGCACCAAAACCTGCCCCTTAGAGACAACTTGCAGCCCAAGTCCCCAGATTCTAAACTGTCCAGTAGTTGGCAGTCCTTGGTAGACCAAATTGAGTTATCAGCAGACAGCCTGGACAGCGATGGGTCACGGACCTCCCACTGGATGCACAATAGCAAGCCGCGTGTCTATTCTTCCTTCAGCATAGCTGCCACCTTCAATCAGAGTGCTTGTATCTTGCCCCCTGCTGGGGCACCTTGGGACGGGGAGGAGGAGTTTCACCCCTTGCCCGGCCGGCTCAGGGAGTTGGAGGTGCTCTCGCAGCATCTTCGTGAGCTCTCCCTACAGGCTAGCTCAGAGTCTCTGCTGGAGGACCAATCCCATGCAAGAGCAAGAGCAACACCACCACCTCTGGGGGACAAGAGGCAACTGCCAGTGAGGGAAGAGTGCACCTCTGGACCAAGTGTTGTTGCTGGGGAAGAGTCTGTCTCCAGAGCCTCCTGTAGCCCAGAGGTTTTGGCAGCGAGGGCTGTGGGCCTGGCAACCAGTTTGGAGAACCTTAGCAGGGAGGTGGGCAGGGAGAGCCTGAAAGCTGCTGCTTCTTACATGGATCACCCAAGAGAGGCTGAGCTCCCAGAGTTCCACAGGAGAACCAAATCAGGCCAGGGGGACGCACAGACCAAAGAATCCCTAGTCCAGCACATCCAGGTAATTGGTGTCAATAGGGTTGCTATAAATGACCAGATATATTAAAATTTCAGAAGGCATCGTCGGGTAGAAATACAGTAAAATGTAATTATTTTGGATAAAAGGCAGGTTTTTCTAAGCCTGGTCATGGCGATCTTGCTATATGCAGTTCTTAATTGACCTTGATCTTAACTGTTGATGGAATGTGTTCAACGATTCTAATGCTTCTTTTGGAGACTCTCCATGTTTGGTTAACTCCATTCCTTCACCTACAGGTGTTCTGCTCCAACCTCGAGCAGCTCATTTTGTGGCTGTACCGGGTAGTAGATAGGATACAGAGTCTGACGCCAGCCACACCAGACATCAGTAGCGTCAGGTCCTGCCTTGCCAGTTACAAGGTTTGCTATCACATCCAAGACTCTGTGTGGGGGGGAGTTGAGAGAACGCACTTCCAACCGTTTCAGCTTGCCATCTTACCTGCCGCCTTTTCTTTCTACCAGAGTTTCCAGAAGGACATTAGTGCACGGCAGCCCCTCACCACAGCAGTATTGAAGACCGGAGATGCCCTACTGAGCTATTTAAACTCCACCTCTCCCGGTAGCAACTGTCCTCTCCTGTGTTTGACCAACAAGGGTTCATGAAGAGGGTACACAATGTTGGGGGCCGAATGACTTGAAGGTTTCATGAGGGGGCTGGTTGGGAAACACTAGTTCAGGAGAGGATTGCTGGAGAGCTTAGCAGGCCCATGGGGTCACTGGACATCCCACCAAATCTCCCCGTTTGACTCTTCCTACTGGAGTTGTAGGCCAAAGTGGCTCATGAGTAGTGTTGTGGCACCTTTCAAAGTCTAGGTCTATCCATAAACATGCAATCTATCAGCTCACAGCATCAACAAATTCTTCACCCATGTCTGCCTTCACATACCAAGGTGTCGAGTTTGCGCATGGAATGACCTCCTTTCTGCGTGGTCCCGAAGTGGTTGAAATCACACTGCCCTGACACACATGACTTCTGTGTCAAATATCAGCATTTTAGAAGCTCCTGTAAACCTGTGTAACTGTACACGCACCGGCCTGCCCCCCCCCCCCTTCTGGTAACAGGAGATGACGGATTGGACAATGCAGTCAGGCATGAGCGATTCGGGGCAAAGGGATCATCTTTCCTGATGTGGAGAGCATAGCTTTTTTTGTAATCTTAATTATTAGTGACTCCTATTGATGAGCTGAACGTCCATGTAACACTAAATGAACCTCTTCTGGTGCCTTTAAAGGGTCACTTGCAATGTTAAGGTTTGTAAGTCAGCAAGTATAAATGAGCTTACATTACAAATAGTCATGTTGTAATGGGGGTCAGAAAAACAGGTTATCCAAACGCTGATTGTCCCAGCATCTGTGGCAGTAGCTGGCTTGCAGCACCAGATGACCTGTGCTGATCCGCCCACAGTTTTAAGAGACACCCTGGCACTCATCGAGAAGCAGTCAGAAGCCCTTGAGACCCACACAGATCACTTCTTCTCTTCCATCTTGTTGGCTATGGACAGTCTGATCGATCCACAAGACTCAAAGACTGGGGCTGCTGTCCAAAGGTGAGCTAGATGGCGGTTGAGGTCACCACAAGGTTCAATCTGGACCTGACAAAACCAGGGGTTTGGGATAAAATTTTAAGGTGTGTGTTTTTCCACACTTAAAGTAAGAGTCATTAGTCCTTTTTTAGACAAAAGGTTAGGTCTTTAATTAGAGCGGAACTTTGGTAAACAGGTCCTATTAAGGCTCTGTGTTTCCAGAGGGCAATTTCTTATCCAGGCTGGGAGGGGAGATCTGTGATCTTTGGATTTCAAAGTGCTCCCTCTAGTGGGTTAAATATGCCTTGCACCAAAACTGTTGATCCAGTTCTCCCTGGAGGCAAAGAGGATCTCAGAAGGGGTTTCTCTGGCCTATTTGGGAGGCATATAGAAGATCTGTATCAGAACTGTTCTAGTTTTCGTTGAATCGCTGAATGTGGATTCATGCCGAGAAGCGCAAAATAACTTTGTCTTTCAGAACCAAGACCTGACCAGTGGAGAGGAAGCACCCAGACCCACATATGCTTTGTGGGAACGTGCCTGGCATCTCCAGCGGGCAGGTGGATTTTCTCCTTGGCACTCTGAGCAAAGCCGCTTTTATTCCGGGTGCCGCCGGGGGCCTGACCCCAGTGACACACTCCGTGTCTATTTCGATACTGAAACCTTTTAACCTGTGCGTGTGCTGCAGAGTTTTTTTTTTGGTTTCCTGTAACCCATCAAAACATGTGGTTTTCTCACCTGAACTTCAAAACAACCCGACGTCCTACGCAGGAAGGCGCTGCTGGATATATGAACACAGCGACACTGATCTGTTTTCATAAATGTAGCATGATAAAGCTCACAGCCTCCCATCTGAGAAAGATACCACCATTACTATTTCATTCCTATTCCAGGGTGACCCTCCCATGTCTTACATTCCGCAGTCTAAAGTAACAAAAAAAAAAAAACATTAAAAAACCTTTGGGACAAAGGCCCCTATAGATATCTCCGTATAGAAATCCTCATGTGATAGACCTGCACAAATCTTCTCTTGCACCACAAAACTATGTATTTTGTATCCTACATCCTCACTGCTGTCACCCTGCTGAACAAACATAAGTACATGACTAACAGCGCGATTTGGGCTCAGCTGTCCAAGTGGGATAAACACATTTTTATTAACGTTTTCAAAGCGGGCATTTCAAAAGCCGCACCGCCATCGCATATCAGATTCCCACTCCTCACATGAGTCATGTCAGTGGTTAAAGTGCTCCCATGTTGATACAGACAGGAGCAGGGTTAGGAGTCGTCCACAGGCGTCCTGAAGACACATCTTTACGTCTGCAGTGGATTACTGCCTGTGAAGAGCAAGAGGTGCGTATTTTGCAGGTATTTTTTAGGAAGCAAAATAATAACGGCAGGGCTCGTAAAGAGCTCAATGACAACTTCCAAGCAGTGCTAGGGGCCAGGATTTGAACTTTTAGGCCTTCAGCCAATCACGGAAGGCGACGTCATTGTCCATTTTCCCCACTGTGATGCTGCAGCAGTCAGCAAAGCCAGGATCCAGTCAGGATTGGGTAACATTTTACCAGCCTGCATGAACCAGGAAATGCAGTACACCCAACCCACATGAAATGCTTATCACAGCACTGCGATTGTAATCGTCCTACAGTGTGAATAAACTGTATGAGAAAACAGCTGATTTGTATCGTGTCGCTCGCAATGCCGGGTCACCTTTGGCAGGCAACTCGTGCAAAAATGTGGAATGATGATGCATTTGGAAACTAGTAGCAGAGTCACACAAGGCAGAAGTAGCACAAACGATACAATTCAAAGTAACCTGAAGTTCCAGCACGTCGCTGCTAATTCCACAGGTGTGTGACACAGCCAAGCGTAGAACCGGGCTGTTTCCGTTTGGGATGAGGTTCGATGACCCAGTTCCTAGACTGCTGAGATGTCCTTGAAGACACCATCTTCATGGAGCACATTAAACACATTATACAGATGCTTTGCTCTCGGTTTTATGGATTTGTAAAGCAGCATAAAATGTCCATTCTGATTCACAAAAGCACACTAACACCAATATACAAGCCAAGGAGTTTGAGCTGAACAGTAATCTACTGCATGATGAGAATCTAGTGTCACGTCTATTGAAAAACAGACTTACCCAGCTAATTTTAAAACTGAATCCAGTTGCCTTTATTATGAAAAAGAACATAGTGTTTCATTTATGCAACTCTAACACTGCCACTTGCAAATCAGGTATTCCACAGGTAATGGCCAAGTTCCGAACAGATTCTAAAGTACTGGTACAATGCATCTGCCATATAAATGTAGAATAAATAATTAAAACACGCACAAAATGATTCTACATATGCCACTAAGAATTGCAGACAGTTTTTATATCGTACAGTCTGGTGGTACAATATTTATTGAACATTTCCTCTGGTTTGTTACATATTATGCAACAAAATTACAATAGTCTGCAGCCACAAATTATATCCAGAGATGATCAAGTAACTATTCATCAGATAATGTAATTCTTTTACTCTACAGGACTTGCCAATCAGGTCTTATATATACATAATATATATAATGTTACATATATATTACATATATACCTTGCTTGAACTAGACATTTGACACAGGACAGTGGGACCGTTGCGCTCCAAGCTGGTATGTGCTGCTGATAGCCCTGTGTCAGAGACAAACAGAACTGCTACACATGCTCATGTAAGTAGCAAAGTAATCAAAATCCTGGTAAAGGGGGATTGGGGGGGGGTG
>JABFDZ020000066.1:7492130-7516733 GCA_019775955.2 Pollimyrus isidori | reverse complement strand
CCCCCCCCCCCCCCCCCCCCCCCCCCCCCCCCCCCCCCCCCCGTTTTAGTTTCATGCCGTTTTCCGTTTGCATGGATTTTAAACTTTTTTTCTTGCTGAAAAGTGCAGCTATATACAGAACATCTCGGGAAACTTTTATAATAATTTCTCTGGCTCTCGGTGTGGCCCTCCCTGACTGTCAGGCATGTTACATTACAGACTCTGGGGGAAGGTTTGCTGTGTTCAGGGTGGGTCAGTGAGAAGGCCTCAGCAGCAGCCCCCAGAGGAGGGCTTGACCGGAGTGCTCTGGATCTTGACATTGGACTTCTCTGCACCGCCGGCTGTGGCCCCGGGGCCCATTCTCTTCTTGATCTCAGCTGCCATAGTCATGAAGGCCTGCTCCACGTTGGTGGCATTCTTGGCGCTGGTCTCCAGGAAGGGAATGCCCAGGGAGTCTGCGAATTCCTGGAAAATCGGGCGACGCATCAGGACTGTGCGGAGACTTTAGCGATGCTTGGAATGACCCGGTAAACACTGCCAAGAGGAAATACTAGAAAGAGGCCCTTCCTACGCCTGTCAGAAATCTTTCAGACTTCTGATGCTAAGCTCAGATTACTTTTGTACCCTGCATGGGGCTCCGATGTCCCACAGCTTCCTGGATGCCCAAGGCAGGAAATGTGTGCTTTTGATACACGCTCTGCCAGGTGGGCTGCTCGCTTTACACATTCCAGCTGCCAGATCGCCTGAAGGGGCATGTGCTGCTCAAACGCCACCCCTCTGCATGACCCAGTGCTGCAAAGTCCAAATTTCTGTGGACACCGGTCTCCTTACCTTTGCCGTTGTGTAGTCCACAACCTTCTTCGTTGTCAGATCACACTTGTTCCCGACCAACAACTTGTTCACATTTTCACTGGCGTAGCGGTCGATCTCCTGTAGCCACTGTTTGACGTTGTTGAAAGACTCCTGTAGGGGAAAAGGACCAATAAAATGTAGGGAAAATGGGGAAAAGCAACAGGGCAGATAAACGTCAACGCGTAAATAACTTTAAATTTATTTTCAAATTTGTGAAAACAGCGAGGCAAGCTACTCACTTGGTCTGTAACATCATAAACTACAATAATGCCATGGGCTCCCCTGTAGTAACTGGACGTGATTGTGCGAAACCGCTCCTGGCCCGCTGTGTCCCACTGCGAAACAAGAACATTTCCCATTGGACGTCAGGCTCTGAATGGACAAAGGTCAGGCACCCATGTCCAATAAGCACCAGATTCACTTGGAAAATTAAGAAAAAGAAAAAAAAAACCTGTCACTGCAGGAGAGAGATTACACTAAAACCCCAGATATTGTTTGAAATGCTTATAACCGTTAGCAACCCCTTGACTACCAGAATGAGGGGGTGGGAAACCCAGTGTGAACTATATGAGTTTACTTCTGCCTTTGTCAAAAAAAGAACAGTGCCTTTGTTAAAGTGTGCGCACACACGCACACACACAGAGCTCCAAACCATACAAGCCATGTGAAACAACAGTACAGGAACCACTTAAAAGATATAAAATAAATAAAAACCACACATTCCCAAGTGGGAGGAGGTACTCACAATCTGAAGTTTGATCGTTTTCCCATCTAGTTCGATGGTCCTTATTTTGAAGTCCACACCAATAGTGCTAATGTAGCTTTCTGTGTATGTGTCGTCCTGAAGAGGGAGAACAAGGCAAGCACATTTCTACAGACATCCTGGAGCTTGCGGTCACATCCTGTTCAAAGTGCAATGCAAACGAAAGACGACACACACACACACACACACACACAGTTAAGCAAGCAAGCAAGCTACGTCTTAATAGTAGTCTTATTCAAGAAGCATCATTCAAAAATCCATGTAACATCAACATACAAAATGCATTCGTAAGTCTATATACACAAGTCATAACGTCCCCCCAGTAATACACAAATCAAGAAACCCCTGAAACACATTCAGGGAAGTTTTTAGCTTCCTTTCAGTGACAGGGGACTGTACCAGAAGAGACAGAAAGAATGAATCGTCATCTTTCAAGGGGCTACCATTAATGAGACCCCACCAGGTACTGGGAGACAGGAAATACTCACTGCAAATCGGAGGAGAAGGCAAGACTTTCCAACCCCGGAATCACCGATCAGAAGGAGCTTGAATAAATAATCACTGACAGGGAGAGAAAGGAGAAAATTGTTAATTTTTTAAATCTGCTTCCTTATCTTCTTCAGTCAGATTTGGTGGGGTTCCTAAGCCACACAAATCCATACGAGCAAACATCCAGAGCCTCCCATGAATAATAAGCTAGCAGACTGATATGTATTTATGCAGTTTGAATGACTTGTGCCCCCCACCCCATCAAAAGTTAAGCGGACATTAAAATACATAAACTGAAACTTACTGTTTGCCTCTTCGACTGTGACTTGCCTGTGCAAGCATCATGTGACATGCACCTAGATCTAGGTCACTGTATCTGTATGCAAGACTCATTAATACCGGCCCCCAAAATGTCATCCATGTTGAATACAGTGTGCTTTTCTCCCCTTTCTGAAGGAATTTTGACTTAGCAGGTGCTCAGCATGACAGGAGGAATAACTGGGAGCCTTCCTTGGATAGTCTCCCGACTGATATTTCAGATGCACACAAGAGTCCACCTTCCAGCCTTCATGAAGAGGAACAAAGGAATACCACCATGACACACAACCACAGACAGGAGTCCGTTTGCCCAAGAATAAGACAATACAACTCGATGCAAAATTAAACAGGACAACAGCGAGAAAATTATCCCCAGCCAAAGGCACGGTCCTGAAAAGACTCGTGCAGCGGGCAGCAGGCAGCAGGCTCGAGTTTCTAAAGGTCTCTCAGGCCCCTTATGAACTGGCACACTTTTTATTTTTAAAAAGTGCTGCAGAAATCAAACACTAAATTATTAAAGTGCCAGAAGTTAAGGCTTTTCCCATTGATGTAACCATTTCACATGGGCAACAGTGTTATTACAGACCGTAACTGATTTCTAGCCTAACAGGCAGTGTTCAGGGAAACCCCCGTCACAAGGAATTAAAATACGAGACTCAAAAGCTTCTCAATAGGTTTTATTGTCCCAAGAGATGCTGATCTATCAAACTCATCTGAAACACAAACTTCCCTGTCAGCAATAGTAACAGGCCAAATGATTGAGAATGTGGCCAAACAGGTGAAAATTCATATACCTACTCTATCCCCATAGTACAAGCTATTGAGACTGCTTCATGAAATTAACAGAGGGGGTATCAGTCTGACTTGCATGCACAATGTACAGCTTATCATGAGAAACCGTGGACTATATAGGGAGAGTGAGAGACCAGTGTAGCTTGCACTGCTATCTAGCAATTTTCACTGACACACATGAGTTTCCAAAGCAGAATGGGTGACCTGAGACACTGGTTGTTTTCAGGTGCAAAATCTGTGATTTGACTAAATGAAGAACAAGCCTCTTCACATATGCCTGATAAAGGTTAGGAAAGTTTTTATTTTAAAACAATTAATTTAGCAAATAAGTAGTTCATCAGGCAGTTAAATTCCAGCTTAGACACTTTCAATGCATGTTCTGTAAAAGTATACAGATGTTAAAATAATCTCATTTACAAGGAAAAAATACTGGTTTTATGTAAGAGCAAGCTAGGCATTTCATTATTATTATTATTATTATTATTATTTACATAATCCAAAATATCTAAAGCATTATTACAAACATTCTCAATCATAATGAATGAGATATGCAGTAATAAACATGCAGGGTAAACTAACAATTGTTACCCTAGTCAACAGCTTTAATTGGAAGTGCATGACACACTAAGCATAGGCAGCACAGAGGCGTTTCTCCCCCAGAGGTCGTCCCACCCATGACAGAAAACGACTGACAGCTGCTCGACAGAAAAGCATGACATCCCACTTTGACACACAACACACGCTTCAGGGCTGACGACACACGTTCAGAAACTGCAGATCACAAGACCCTTCACTGGCGATGAGTCAGTAACTCCACCCCAGATTCGACAATGAACATTCATACTGCCAGAGGAAGCACTAAGCATTGAGGTTGGGGCAAGGTGCATTTCACAACTGTGTTCAACAAGCACAAATTAATCTGTTACCTTTAGGATTTATTCCACAAATGATGCATATTTCATCTCCAAGTATGACAATTCACAGCTAAGGGAATACTGTAAGACAGGTCATTTTAGATACTGAAATTAGGGTTATCATCAAGACATTTGGTAACAACGATCAGATACTCTCCCCCTGGCCATCTTAGAAAAATTTATAGAATTTTTACAGGCTAGCAAAAAAAAAAAAGACATGACAAAATGACAGAGAGAATGACAAAAACAAATAGACAAGGTAATTCTGTAATTTTGTCCCACACTTCTGGCTGAGAATGCTCTAAACTGACCCAGGGACACAATGTTAGTGGAGGCTGGTCCCTTATTAGGCAAACACTGAAACACACATCAGACAAGGCTGCAAGATGCTGATTTACAAGTTGCAACAAGCTTACAGAGTGCACCCAAAGTCAGACAATTACACTGGGGTAAACTGACAGTGTGATTAACTATACACACCAGAAGCTGTTACGCAGATATGTATAGACAGTGAAATGCAACTCATATTTCCAACATCATACAACACTGTAAAAACAACAACACTAACTCATAACAAGGTGGATTGTGTCTTCACTCATACCCCCAAATAACAGTCAGGAGGCTCTTCAAGACGCACCTGGGGGAGGATCCTGAAAGGGTCCAATTCATGCCACAGGTTGCCATGGGAATACTGAAAAGGCCAATTTTGAAGCTGACAGACACGAACCTAGCAATGCCATGAAGCATGCAGCATCTAAGAAAGATGTGCAGATTTACACATGACGAGGCCGACACTGCGGCTGCACTTACTCTTCACATCTCTCCAAACGTAAGAAACGGTAAACAGCTCCAGCTGCCTGTCACACAAGCTCCACCACAGTCATACCAGTTGCCAACCAAGAGGAGACAAATAACTCAGACAAAGAGACACGCTGTAAGAAGAGAGCTAACCGGTGATACGTCAGCGCAATGTTAAATTATGGCAAGCGTAGGCCGAGTATTAAAAGTGCTCCAATCAACACACTTGCTGTAGGGGCTAGGCAACCTAGTAACTCAGTGCATTTTAAAAAATAATAGAAAGCTACCAAACAGGAGTAAATATACAAGCTGGCAGAGAAGCAGCAAGAGAGCTTTCTGAACCTCAAACAGGCGCCGCAAGCCAAACAGAAAGCAGGGGGTGGGGACCGCAACATAAGCAACAAATCGAAAACTTAAAAACTTAAAAATATATCTGTCTTATTAAGGTCTAGAAAACCCATTTTAAGTTCCATAACGTGTTGATTTATACGTTTTTACCCCGAGTTTAAAGTTTAAAATAACACTATGCAGCAGTCAGATAACAGAAGAATCATAAGGCTTCTGCCTCTGTGGTTTCCCTTCATAGAAGTTTGCCATTTTACACCAACCTTCAGATAATGCTTCAGTGTGTGTATGTGTGAGTGCACGCAGATACACAAATCAGCCTTGCAGATTAGGCTCTGTACCACAATAGTCCCCTGGCTCTGTGTGGGTGTGCGCGCGCGTGTGTGTGTGTGTATGCATTTATCAACAGTAAACTATATCCAATATTTATTTTGTTTTTTAGGGGGAAAGGGCAAAGCATTTATTTTTAACAATCATTTGTTTAACAGAGCAATGACTGAGGCCAGGATAAAAAAATGTAAATCTCTACACAGCCCTTTTAACATGGATCCTCAAACAAATGTGAATTTGTCACACTCCAAATAACGCTGGAAATAATGTAGTGCGCCGATATACCTCATTGTCCTGATCTGCATGCGAAGCATCATCTGACATCACACACAAACGTCCCGGCATGAGGGGACAAATGCATAACATACTGCCAGCACTGGAACTTAGCCAGCTGAGCCATCCTTCTAGGAAGGAAACAGCCTAACCCCCGCCAGCCTCCTACCCTTCCTCCACTGCTTCCACAGGAAGGTAGGACGTGCTTCATCTTCATTCAGATGGCTGGCGCACTGACTCCATTCTATGTGTAGCCACAAACTCTAGCAATTCTATAAACAAAAAAGCATTTTGGCCTGCTGTAAGTATTTCAAGGCCTGTCTATTGACCACTCACTCACAAGGTATAATTCTGCAATAAGAATATTCCAAAGCCCTCCTCCAGATCCAAGTTCAAAACCCAAGGGTCAAACACAGCTTTGCAGGCCTACCGCTAACTACACACCAGCACACAATGAGAAGTAATGTGATTTTTTACTTCTTCTCAAAGTTCACCGAAGACCTCATGCTGCTGTGGTGGTCGGCTGGGAGATGAGCTCAACTACCTACATACAAATGTTCTCGCTCAGAAAAGTAAAATATTTACTCTTTCAGGGTAAAAGCATGGATGAGTCCTTGGCAACATAGGCTACTGACATTGTGAAACTGCAGTACTGCAAAAATACAGTAAAATGAAGATAAAGATATACAAGAGTTACATTAAATTGCTTAAAGTCATAATCCAAGGTGTGTGTGTGTGTGTGTGTGGGGGGGGGGGGGGGGTACACCTAAGAGGTGGGTGTCTCAGGCTAACAGGATCAGAACTTCAATTGCTGTGTGTCTCACGACATGAGAAAAAATACACAGAGTGTCTGTTCATACCATTCAAGTACCATCTTACAAGGATAAGAGAGCACGGCTTGGCTCCCAGACAGGAGAGTAGCAGAGAAAGTCACTGAGAATCCAGATAACTCAAAGCTCTAAAAGGAATCATTTATGTATATTTTGACAGAGCTGCCAACATAGACAGTGGGAAAGTAAATGACACCAATGTATTTAGATAAAACTGCAGCAACAAAAACGTTTGCCAGCACTAAAATATCACTGTTTTTAATCGATACAACAGGAAATTATACAGACTGCTTACAAGTTTGTAACAGGGTACCGGATGATTAATCAAAACTGAATCTAACATTCATACAGACATTGCAGGGTGCTGGTATGCCCGTCAACAAATACACCCATCCTAATCTCCCAAGAAGCAACGAGCCAGGCTGAAGCTCTGAAATACTTTTGAGACAAATAAAACGAGGCAATGTCGTCTTCACTATCCCTGCAAATTACAGTAGGCTGGAGAGAAAAAAAACATTTGAATCGGGACCGCTGTGCGATATGAACAAGGCCGACGGGAGGACCAATCTCCTCGGCACGCCTGCAAAATGCGCCCCACCCCCCGGCTCCGGTGATGCCGGGCTGGCTTGCAGAAAAGGCGGCACGCTTGGAAAGGGGACGCCGGTTGCCCAACACCCGGGCGGGCGGGCAGGCAGGCAGGCAGAGCAGGAGGACATGTGACGCGCACATGACTAATGTACGGACAGGATGGGTGTCTCCCAAGCCAAGCTCTCACTTGTTGATTCATAGAAATGTAGCTCAACAGCTGACAAGATCAAAACCGATTTACACTACTGCCGTATGTAGATAGTTTAGATCCTTTTGACCCATTCACACTAGATACTTGCTGATCTCAGAAGTGTACAGCTTATAAAATCGGACTTGAATTTCCAACATAACGTGTCCCAGTACTCCATGTTTGCCTATTCGATTTCAGACACGCGCCCTGAATAATTTATACTTCCTTAGCTACCCTGCCACCTTTACCATAAGCGCATTTCTTTTACAACGGCAAAATAAACCGAGAACTTTTGATCAATGTTCCCCAGTATCAAGGACAGATGCAAGATGTATCAAAAACACTAGCCCTGAAACAAAGTTCCCACTCAGACCAAGTGAAAACCCAGATGGCCGATATAATACCAGACCACGCCATCAACCCGAATTAACGCAGCCTAGGTCCATCATCTGCATATCTGGATAGGCGAGACATCTCATTTTCACCTTATGGGGACCTTCAAACCTCATAGCGCCGATTACCAAAACAGCACAGAATGGTTAATCTGTTATTGTCGCCCGCATTAACTTCATACTAAATGTATTAAACGGTCGAACGATTTGAAGAATTATATAGAGCACGGCGTTAGCTAGCACAACAGGAGATCAAGTTCGCAGCGGTGGACAGCCTGATACCGATGCATGGATGGATGAATGGATGGAAGGATGGACGGCCAGTCGGGACACCGGTTACTTTCACACCCTGTGACTTCACGTACCTAACTAATACCAGTCAAGGATTTTCGTTTTGAGCCTGTAAACTAACGGTCTCAGTGGGCTTCCAACTGTCACGGCAGAAAAGCATTTGGTGATAACTCGCCGTTACCTTCGCTGCTAAAAGGCAGCCACTTTGTACCCGGTGTTCTTTTGTTTAGCCATTTTGCTACCAACTTAGTATTTGCTAGCTAGCTAGCTAAACTATCAACAGCTAAGATCCGAGCACTCGCCATTGTGTCAAAGAGAGACAGTGTTTTTTTTACTTACTATTCGGGATTCATTGTTGACATTTCACAGCAAACCCCTTCTTCGTATAAAAATGCGTCCCCCTTCGCGTTGGAGAAATGGACACAGTCACTGTTTGTTTTGTCAAATAAAAAGTAACTAGCAGGCTAGCTACTTCCCCCACAGAGCCAGAGGCTTTTCGACTTGAACCCAAAATGGCTGCCAGTCTAACCAGGAAATAGCTACTCCTCAAACAGATGGGGTCTACACGCGCGTAGGTATAGCTTCACCGGCTTCTCGGAAGTTGTAGTTTGACTGAAAAAGTGCCGGTATGGCTCTGTGGGCTCCAAAGAAGTACGTTTAACTACGACACCCAAATAACACTGCGCGCCTGACGCGTGCGCATAAGAACACATTTTGCTATACTAGGTGGCGACCACTAGCGCAACCTTTTTGCTTCACGTCAAAAAAATTAAGGATTACGTCAGCAATGAAACGTGGCACAACGACGGGCACGATTGGAGCGAAGCAACGATACGAGGTTTAAGTGATAGATAAGTGGAAGGAATTTATTTGATAATAAAAATGTTCACCTTCAAAATTCACCTTTCTGAGGAAGGTTATGGTGCCATTGTTCTCACAGATTTTGTGTAGTTTTCGAAGGTGGTGTATGTCAAGTGTCTGAATTGAATAGTGATTGTTTTCTGTTGGCTCAGTAATAAAACAGTCCATTTGTAAATCATTCTTCTTTATTTTTTAATGGAAAAACTGAAATCAAATTTGAAATTAAATTTTGTTGACTGAATGATCTAGATTTAATAATTGGGTTGACTTTGAAGACGAAATCACACACGTTTATACAGGTCCATCCAGTTGACAAGTGTTAAAAATGGCCAACGCACAGTCCATCGCATATGACGCGGTGTCAGTTATATCTATCAGCTCCCATATATTACTTCGCTGGGTATTTTTTTCACACGATCCGTGTGGGTGATTCAGCACAGGAAGCCTCTGAGAACTAAATCAGCCATGTAATTTATGCGTGACATCAACAGGGTGTAAATTTACACAATGTTAGATACAAACGTGACATCGTATTGTTCTAATGTAGAACCAGTAATAGACTGGCCATCCTATATTATGAGCTTCCAGTTACATATTCATGGTGGGTTTGCCATTTTAAAGATGAATAAATATAACTTTAAAGCATATGACTGACTGCAGAAGTCAGAGTTCTGAGTTACTCGTGGAGGCCACAGAGGAATTGAACACTGCAATAGTTAATTTCTGGTAGTGAAACTTGGGGTATTTCTCATGTACACCCTGATGTTATCACTCAAAACCCTGCTTTTATCATAATTAATAGTCCATTCATAATAAATATGAACTGCTGTCATTAGTTGATTCCTCTGTTATCCATGAAATGCTGAAAATAAAGTATTCAGAACCCAGAGCAATATCAGCAATTCACATATTTCTCATATCTGCAAACTCGCTAATTGGGCTCAAGGTCCAACCCCCTCCTAGCATCCATAATGACGGGGCGAGCTTTGTTCGTAACAGCTTTATGAAATTTACTCCTAAAATGAGGCCAAAGTATTGATAGGTGTTCAAGCATTTGGAACTGAAGTCAGACCATGCAATGAATGTAGTCTAGAACTGTAGGCAGAAAAAGGTACCATGGTTGCCAAATGCTGTTCGCAAACTTTGTTCGGGACATTGTGCAGATGTATAAACAACCAGAGTCAAGTCAAAATATAGCTCCCAACAGTGTCACCAAAAAGTGTTCATAGCACTCCTACATGGTATTGGTAAGTTAGCACAGCAAAGGGGTGATGCAACTCACCTCAGTACATCCCATCGGGAGTGATCAAGGACAGAGCGGCTATTAGACTTAGACTTGACTTTACTAATCACCTTGTGGGGTGGGGGGGGAGATTTCATTTGTTGCAGCAGCAGGTATACGGACATAAAGATCATAAAAAAAAGATTGAGTAAGGGAAAAGGTACATAATATATAATTGAAAATAGAACAAAGACAACACATCAGCTGTTGAAAGTGATTTTTTAAATTGTTTTATGACAAATATATGCTGAATTTGAAATCAAACATTAAACATGTTTATATGCACATACAGCAGGAGTGTAATAGACGCTGTGTAACATTTCATTGGTCAGTAGGATCATATTTCCGGGACTCCAAGAATTCCAAGAAGAGAAACGCATGTTAAGGGGCTGAGAAGAAGAATCAGGGACTTTATCTGAGGCTCAAGAAAAATTGTGGTATGGGGGAGAAAAACAACAGACAGCTGTTTCAGAATTAAGACCAGGAGAATCAATACTTCAAGTGCTACAATGAGGCTTTGTCTTAGGCATAGTTCCTCTTTATGAGAGGAAGCACAGCTCAATCTCATATGACTGGATATAAAGGAAAGGGGCCAGTCACACCCCCAGTTTAAATCAAGATTAAAAAATGTCAGTGTTTTGGACCACCTCATTATTGTCTGGCAGGAGACTTGCATGTACAATAAGATTAATTACCTAATCCGTTACATAGCTTCAATTTTTAAGTTTCACTTAAGGTCTGTCATCACAGTTCTCAGAATAGAACCCCTTTCGCATAAAGGAAAGTGAAACTAAACAGAGGAGTATTGGGTTAGTTTCCTTATAAAATATCATTTATAGACGTATAACCACACAGTGTTAAATGTACAAAGGTGCAAAGCCAGACCAGTCATTGTTGTTGATTTGCAGAAAGATTGACACAGGTGACTGGATGCTGAATGCGTTTCTCTACGGAAGCCATGCCAAAGTTCCAGAATGTGTATGGGAATTCCAAAGAGGAGGCTGCTCCCACTTCCCCCTGCAAAAAAGCAAGACAAGCGCCATTGGGTCAAGGCTGGGGACACCTTTTCCCCACCTCTCAGCTCCATCTGGAAGGACACCCAACAATGGAACGAGAAAACAGTGTGCTGCATGAGGGCATGTGATGAACGTCAAAGATCGCACGAGTCATGTACTGTGTCATGTACATGATGTCGTTTTTGTAAATTGGTCTCAGTGTTCAAGTATATAAAACAACCAAAAATCTAAGTTAGTTTGAGAATGGAATGGGTCTATCCAAAGACCTTGGCAGTGAGTCCTACCGTACTCATATACCATCTGTTAGCCCCCGCCCCCCTCCCCAGCTCCCCTCTGGGTCAATCCAGGCCCCCAGCCGGCTGGTAGCCCCGGAGGACAACCTGCAGGCTTGCAGTTGCCCACCATCTGCATGGCTTTCCTCAAGCCAAGTAGCCACAGACGGCCAGGAACTGGTTGAGTCTAAACTCAATTGCCTAATAGCCTCATGGCGTGACAAAGGGAGAGAAATTCTACCCTAACACCAGCTAAAACCTAACCAACTGGTGTCAAAAAACTGCTACGGACCCGAAAAGGGCCCAATCCTGAACTCCCTTCACTAAAAATACGAGCCAGTAGCCGATTCTAGGTGAGGAAGGAGCAGAGTGAGTACCTTGATGTTCATGGCTACCAGGCCAATCTCGAAGCCCTCGTCTGTGCTGAGTCTCTCAGCAATGTCCTGGAGGACAGCCTCACAGGCCTCTGCTGGCGCCCGGCCCTGTGGGCCCAGAGAGCACGTAAGCACCTGGCCGCAGTAATGGTGCCTTTCAGCGTCTGCCGGCTTCAGTCAAGTTGATTTACCAGCATCCCCACAACGCTCTCCTCCATGCAGATCCATCAGAGTAGAAATGTCAACTTGGGAGGTCAAATATAACCTCAACCTATCAGAAGCCTAGTTTATCCTATCCTACTTAGCAAGGCAGGGTTGAGATTGTCACACACCAGTCGAGGCGTTACCTGCTTCATCAGCTGCACAGCATGGTAACTTGGGCAGTAGGACATGATTTTATCTCCGTCACCTGTGGCTAAATGTGAAGGAGTAATATTAGGACAGTTAAACAAACAGAGGCCTACCCATTCTTGTCTTTTACCTAACAAACATAAACCAATAAATGAGCTAGAATCAACTGGGAATCAAATGCAGGGACTCATTGCTCAGTGGCTGCACTGGTTGATTTAGTTACACACGACACGGGCAGCCGCGCAGGGCACCACCTTTCCAGCGGCTGCATGAGGCGGGCGCATTAAAAAAAAAAAAAAATCAGAATGGTTACATTTGTGCAATCGGTTTTCTACCGCTCATTTGCACGTCACATCAATGGTATGATGTCACCGTGTGGGTCAATGAACCTTGTGGGAGTGAGCCCCCTGACTCTAGCTTCTGAGCTAGGCTGGTTACCACTCAGAAGCATGAGATAGGCAGGAGGGCGGGGTTAGATTGACCTCGGGTCGCCCCATTGGAATCCTGAGGTAGGGGGAGCAGGAGGGATTAATTAAACAGCGCACCTCTAACTCTGTACAGTAGCAGTCCAATTAGTAAAATTAGGTTTAGATTTGTATTGTTCCAAATGTCTTAATAAAAATGACAGGGCTGAATAGTGCTTTTCTTTGTGGGCAGGGGGGTAGGAGTGGGAGATAGACATACAATTTGTGTTGGGGGGAGCAGGGGCACTGAAGAAGGAGCTCACCTAGGATACAAACTAGAACCACCACTGATTGGCTGCTACCTGATTGAGACACGCCCTTAAGGAATGATGTCATTCGATAGCAAGAGAGTCAAACGATTGGCATATCCACCAACCTGCTGCAGCTCCCACCTGAAACAGACAATGTGCAACTTTTTAAGCAGGAGTCAGTCATCGTGTGTACTACCGTTTACACACACACACAAGTGACAGCTTATTTAATCCTGAGATGCATATGCAGCTTGGTTGTGCCGTCTTTTTCTTCCGTGCATTTTTAATTTGCTTCCAAGTTACGAGGCTATGAATTCAAATCAGCCGTGGATTGTTTCTAGGTTACAGGAACAGCTCCACTAAGGCTGCACTTTTTAAACATTTTGCAAGCAATTCCATGTGAATGGATCTGAAAAGCTGAAATGGGTTGTTGTTTTGCCAGTACGGTGCTAATTCAGGTCTTACCAGTCTTCATATGCATTTGTTCTGTCTCTCATGCTGCTTTTCACACTTATCACCTCTCATTACGTATTTAAGCGCAGAAACCAATTACCCCTCAGATGCTATTTTTACACCATGCATGCAAGTATCATGGTAAATATACAACATAAATTATTTATTATGTTTATCATACATATATGTATTTTAATCACAAGCTGTCATACTATGAAGTTATCTTCACAGATCATGGAATGTTTAGAAGAAAGAAAAAAAAGAAATCCAAAGATAATTTGTGGGTGTGTATTCACTTGCCCTTTGGTCTGCATATAGACCACAGCCTGGCAGTGGAGAGTCACCCACCCTCCCAGGGGCCTTGAAAGGCATCCCGGAACTGGACACACCTGCAGAGCAAGAGGAGGGATGTGAGATCAACGGGGGTGTGTCAAAACGAAAAGAAGGTAGCTTGGGGGGGCTAACTCACCCACAGTGATGTTTCCCTTCAGATCTAGTGCAATGAGCCCTAGCAAGGATGCAATAAAGGGGGGTGGGTGTTAAAAAGCACTTTCATCAAATGAACCAGAACAAGGGTCCTGTGCCGAACAGTGAATACCGTCTGACAGAACCGCATGGAACATTCCGGCACATACTCTGGCTGGAAGAGAACAGTCCCGAGAGCTGAACTGTGCTGAGGTTCAGGACAAGTGCACTACAAGAGGAACTACTGAAATTAACTATAGCTATGACTTAGTCAGAAGGTTAGTATCCACAGTACGTTCTGAAATTCTGCTTTCTGTGGTTCAGAAAAAGAGAAAAAAAAAAACATGTTAAAAGAGGATCAAATATTAACCTCTTGTAGAAAAGCTGCCAGGTCATTTAACTTCCCCTAAATTAATACTATTGCACTTATAAAAGCTTTAATTAGCCTTAGGAAACTAAAGCATCTCAATACGAATCTGGATGTTAATGTACCTGTGATCAGGAGTGTTGCTAGACATATTGGGCCCCACAGTCCAAACCAATTCAGTTATTTTCTAAATTTTCTAGGCCCCCTGTCACCCAGGGGCCCTTGGAATCTTTCTAACTTCCCCCCGCATTACGGCACCCCCCGCCTGTGATTCACACATCACTACAACGATGGCGAGCAAGCAGAAGCCGGCTTTTCCGCGTCAGAAATGCACGCAGCGCCCTCGTGTGAAAAACAGGCTTTACTGCACGTGAGCTCTTATTCAGTTAAAGTCCAGTTGTGGAAAAACTGCGAAATGCACGTCCAGGACAAGAAGGAACAGATACAATTACACTGACTACGTTCTCACCCAGAGTGTCATGTCCAGGGACGCTTTTCTGCTTTTGAAGAAATTCCTAGAAGCAATAAAAATAATGGATCAGAGGCTGTTTCATACAACTATACAAGAATTCTTTATTCTCTGCAAACTGACAACCTTCTGTCAGAGTCTTTATTACCTTTCTCACACCGCATACACTGTATTCGGAAGAAAATACTTTATTAAATGTTGCTGCGTGAAAACTAATTTCTCTATTAGTGCCTATTTAATGAGCACATTTAAATCACATTTAATGAGGTCCCAAAATATTCCACCCTCTCATAACCTATTTTTATCCTTTATTGTTTCCTCGTGTGGAAACGAGTAAAAGCATGCAAGGAATTTTAATGCATCAGATGCAGGATCTTTCATATGTTTTATACAAATTCACCCCATTGAATGTGTATGAAGAAAATTTGAATGGAAGTGGGTTCATACGTGCTGATATCAGGAAACGTCTTTGTGTTGCTTTTGTATCATTATTAATTATGTTACGATGATGTGTAAACCTTGGTCCTTGTACTTAAGAAGAAACACTGCCAATAGTAACGCACCAGGTAAGCGGCGGCCGTGGGCGCGCTCAGCATGCGACTGTCGGGCTCCAAGGAAAATCCTTGTTCCTGGGCGAATGCTGAGGCTCCCTGAGCGACCAGCATGCTGTGTGGGCTGCCATCCAACACCCGGCGTGCCACACGGATGGGGGTCCCCACTCTGGCGCGCGCACACAATAATCGATCGTCACCAACTGCAGACGCTCGTTCACATCCCTGGAGATTACTGCTAAAGAACCCTTCGGCAAAGTATTTAACATAATTTGCTTTTTAAAAACTGCTAGCTGCATAAATGGGCCAGGTGTTAACTCGCGAACTATTTAATTAATTGACATACATTAATATTACACATATTAGCTCAATCAGTTTTCATAGTAATCATCTGACAAAAATCTTTTCTACTCGTTTGGAGCAATTAATAAGAAATATAAGAATGTTAATGAGTCTAGACATAATACATATGCATGCTGTTTTACCCTCGTAAAGCCGCGACTGCACCAAAACGCCCAGGCGGGCCCTCCATGATTGCTGCGTCGCACTCCAGCACCCCGGCACTGTTCGGGAAACCGCCCCGTCCCACGACGAAGCGCCCGGTCTCCAGGTTATCTTCCACTTCTAGTCGAAAGCGTTTTTGCTATATCAAGACTAGTGGTACCTCAGTCCTCGAACGATTAGAACTCGAAGTCGAACCAACCAGTTCTAAATAAATGAGCTACAACTCATTCGGAATCTCAGAAGTCAAACCGCGAACGCCCACCTAAGATAACTTGTACAGCGGGGAAAGGAGCCACGCGGCAAGTCTCTCAGCAGAAACAAAGGGTAACGGTTCAGTCTCAGGCTGGCATTGGCTGTGATAGCATCCTGCATGTTTAAACTGCATTAATACATATATTCAGACAGTAAAAATATATTTAGATAACAGGCAGTAACACTAATTATTATATAATAAAATACATTTAAAAGTAAATATTATTATTAGGTAACTTAATAGGCCTATTAATAATAAATCATTAATACATTTAATTATAATAATATTATCGTTTAGACTTTAGAGTGAGACAGAACTGAGACAAAGGCGCAGATGTCAGGGGTTTTAATTACAGGTAAGGCAGGCAAACCACAGATGGACAATACAATGAGCGGACTGGGGAAACACGGACTAAATACTGAAGACTAATGACAACAACCAGAAACAACTGATCACACTGGGATTCCACACGGGGTTAACGAGGGGGCGTGGCACACGGAAGAAGCGGATCGGGACACATTGTTTTTTTTAACTTTACACATTGTTTGAATACATTAATTTTCTTACTTTATAAATTACTTTTTCGTTTTGATAAATGTGTTTAGATGTGCTTAGTACAGTATATGCTCGTTTTATCCGATTCATTTTGTTTAAATGCTAAAATTAACATATTTAGGTGTAATTTTTTGGGGGGCCGGGAATCAATTAATTTGTTTTCCATTATTTCTTATGGGGTAAAATTCGATCACAACTCGAACTTTTTAGGTTTCGATCCAGTGTTCTGAAAAGATTAAATTCGAGTTGAGGTACTACTGTATTTGCTATATTACTTTACCTATGTGGTTGCTGTCGTGGTCAGGGTCCCGCCCGTTCCCGGGCTTAAAAGTTTGCGATACGAAACCCGAGAAACGTAGCTTCGACCCACCTGCCATAGCCTCTTCTACAGCGTCGGTGGCATGTTCTCCGGCCGATATCATCCGCTGCATCTTCTCCACCGCAGACTGAGAGAATGACCACGTACCTATCGCTGCCATCCCTTCTATATGTCGTTAAAATTCCATTAATTACTGTGCAGAAATATTTATGCAACGGTACGGGTTTAAATTAAGGAATCATGTTTGGCTATGGCAAGTCAATTACTTTAAAATAAATTAAAGTTTTTAATTTAAATGAAATGTGTCCAGTTCATATTTATAAAATCTAATTTCAAAGCAAATTTCCAAATAAATATACTCGTCCATTTACAAACTTGGGGGCGTCACGTGTGTTAGACATTGAATATTGCTAGTTGACTGAAACAGCCTTATCTGCACGGCCTATATATAACGTGTATGAAACAACAGAAATTAGTCTGTCACGGAGTATTTATAATGCTTTGTGAATAATATTGGGATTGAAGCACCTCGACCAATGCACTTAAATTGTTTTTAAGCTGTTTTGGATAACTGATTCACATTTAAAGCAGCTATTCGATGAAGCATAATTGTAAATTATGGCCTGACCTGACCTGGAAAGAAAATCATAATTTAGAACTTGCACCAAGACGCCACAAGACTGAAAACTGTATATCACGTGAAACTGCAATAAGCAGCACCGCTTAAAGAACAAGTGGGGCAAAACAGACAACGCGATTCTTTAAATGCCCCAATAATATCTAACACAAACCAAGCTTCCCCGACCAGACACCTACCTATACATTTCTTTTGCTCATTCAAAGAAGCACGTAGCATAACATGAGGCCCACGTTATGATTGGATTATTCTGGCTGCCATTCAAATCGCATGTCAAATGGAAGGCGCCGCTATAAACGTGACCTGCGTGCGTGGCGTCTGATTGGGGGATGCTTTACTTCCGTGCGCCGCCGTATAGGTGGGAGGTGATCACGTGTCACACATAACGGAAGAAACCCTTTGCGGGCGCTGGAGCGGCGATTTCCGGCTTGCCGAAGAAAGTTAAGCAGGAGTGGTCTGCTGGTTCTGGGTTCTGAAAATGGACAATAAGGGAAGGAAAGTGGTTGTTTGTGACAATGGAACCGGGGTATGTCTATGGCCAAATTGCATTTTGTTGTAAAGTTTTGTTTATCGGAGTTGTAAATAATATATATTGCGAGGATAGATTAGCCTGAAACAGGAAGTAGAAGGTGCCTAAATGGGTGGGTAGGCAAAGGAATGTGTGTCTGTCAGCTTGTCATTCTTCAAAGCCATCAAGTACGTTACGTGGCTCTAGATGGGAGCGCACAATGCATGATATTTAGGAAACCCATTATATAGTTTCCATCGCGCGGCAATGCAGTGAATTCACTGCCTTCTTGCTTGCAGTAGTTCGCGCTCGCACTCTGCATTCTCTTCTAGTGTATTCATTGCTTGCAAAGCTCTGCTCAGCCAATAGCTTCTCACAGAGCTCCACGTTAGCAGGTAAAAGGAAACAAAAGAAATTTTGGTGCCGCAGAATGATCAGTAACCATGCAGCACATAACGTGCTTTTTTCATTACTAGACATATTATTCCATAACTGAAAAGCTTTACTCGGCTGAATGGGGGAAAGAAGTACCTACCAAATAGCTTGTCGATCTGGACAGTGCATCGTATGGTAGTAAGGATCCGCCCAGCTGCTATGCTTTCTGCGTCCTGCTTGAACTCGGCAGGACGTCTCCCCTCTGCCTTCAGGATCTGTGAAGGGCGCTCCAGTTTAAAATCCTACTACGACACTGGCTGACCAGTGGGTTATTTTCTTTTTGCTGCCGTAGTTTATTATTATCTTCCGATGTATAAAATGGTTTTAATATTTAAAGATATAGTAGTCGTACCGGTGGACCATATTGCATTGAAGTGCGTATACTATTTTAACAACTGTTTCCGGCATTGACATAAGAATGTCGCATGGTTAGTACCGAGACAACCCTTTAACTAAATGGACGCGTTAAAACGTTGCTAGAAAAAAATAAACACTAGCGTTTAAAATGTGATGATTATTGTAATTTTTTTTAAATTATGAAGTCACTACCTTTTTTCCCATCCGCTATATATTCCCGTAGCTTATGCCCGCAGGTCCCCAAGTGCTTGATCTGGTTATTGGCTATGAAAGTTTGCCTTTCTGTATAAAAGGAACCTGAGCAATTTGGTTAGAGACTCTCTTAACTTCTTGAGGTGGAATGCTGAAGGCTATCCACAAACCCCCATTCTTGGACACTAGGCATGCTATTTCTCAATCCAGACAAGCTCATGGTTAATTATCTAATTACCACAAAATTTGGTCCTTTGATCTCATCTCTAAATAATATTTTTCCAGTTGATGCATTTCTCCTACTGGTAAATGAAAACATTTCCTTTTGGCCCATAATATAAAACGGTTACTACTTCAAGCTTTACTTATCATTGGGTATTGATTTGATCCTCAGCTCAATTCCAATTAGTGGCTCTCTAATGGAGCAATAAGACGATAACTAGGTTCTTCCAGTAAAAGGAGTTTCTTGACAAGTCCGCTAAAACTTCTTACTCTAAGTCTTTGACTCAGAACAAGGATAAGTGTATTAAGATTAAGACATATTTCTAGTTTTCCTTGATGGTGGGGTCAGTCCTACGTTGGGTATTAGATTTCTTACTTGGGGTGGTAGCTGAGCTTCTTATTGACTTTTTAAAATCTTCCTTGTTAGAATGTGCTGAAGTGTCAGCATGAATGGATGGAGGTGCTGCTGTGTTGGCCGTCTTCACACTGATCCAGCCTGACATTACGTCAGTAGAGTTCTTGTTTGTCATGTCTGAGATGAATCTTTAACCTTAACTTAACTTTCAGCAGCTATCATAGTTTAAATGTTTCTGTGTTTAGGCTAAAACGGATTATAGTGATGTCCGTAAAGGTGATATGTTTACGGCCTTTCCTGAGGCTTATGTTCATTCTTCTGTGGTTGCGCCACGGTGGTTATCCTTAACGCCAAGGCCTCCCAGATGTATGTCAAGGTGTTTATAATATTTCCTGTTAACACCACTGCCCACTGCCCCCACCCCTGTCTGTCCCTCCTCCCAGTTTGTGAAATGTGGCTATGCTGGCTCCAACTTCCCCGAGCACATCTTCCCAGCCCTGGTGGGTAGGCCCATCATCCGCTCTACAGCCAAAGTGGGCAACATCGAGATCAAGGTACAGCGCTCCCTACAAGTAGCCACCTGCTACTTGCCTTGGCTACTTCCTTTTCTTTGGTATTCTTCTATGTTTTTTTTTCCTTTCATGTGGCAAAACTATGACTTCCAGAACGTTCCTCCAGAACTCAAGTATTGCCATCAGATATTGTTAGAGCTTCACTTTGGTGCCTTGACTGTGAATGACTTGTTCATTTGTAATACATGCAACTCTAAATGACTACTGTGCCATAAAGTTTTGGCTGTAGGGTTTAAAAAATGAAAGCAGAGAATCTGCACTTTGTTAAACAAGACTGTGACCTCTAATCTAAGCAGGTCATTCAGAAGGTGAGTTTTTTTTTTTTTTGCAACTCCATTGCATACAAATGGGTAATTGACTGGATCAGGCAGGTTTTCACACCCAGATTTATTATATCAAAGCTGACCTGGGTGTGGGAAGAAGAATGAGAAGGAAATGGGTTAACAAACATAAAAAAAGTGTGTGGTATGGCAGCATTATCAAGTAGCTGCCAGGTCTCCGCTTCAAACAGAGCCGGCTGCCCAATAAGCCAAGGAGCTCAGCTTCCTCATCTCAGCAACAGTCGCTAAGCAGACAGGCTCCAGGGAAAAGGAAATCGCTCAAAAACAAACCAGCCTTCAGGTTCAGCACTGGGACGTGCCTGCACAGTGATTCCAGGTCATTGTAGTGTTTGTATTCTGTCTGCCACTCTTCACCTTAATGCCTTTACGAAACATTCTTGATCATTAAACGTCCCTTGTTTTTATTCTTGCGTCGTACTTCCAATTATAACGATATATATGGTGCTTCGGTGAATAATATGCTCCCATTGCGCCAGATGTGGGCAGTTCCAAGGCAGAGAGGAATACACGATTCCCATACTTGTGTTCCGATCACTTTTATCTCAGAACTGCTTGCATGGCTTTCAAAAAGACCCATATGTACAGCTGTGGGACTGATATTAAATGATACAGCAGTAAGTTTCTGTTGTGGGATTGTAACCCAGCCTGTGCTGGGTCACATCACTGCTTTGTTTCCCACTGTCCCTGCCTCGTCTGTGACATCTCTGCCTTCTCTTTCTCCGTCTCTGTCTGCCGTTTGAGGTAGAATAGCAAAAAGATGGTAAGTGTGAATTGTTCTGTGAATGTGTGTGTGGTCTCCACCCTCTCCCCTGTCTGCCCGGGGACAGGAACATGCCTGGCTTTAATAAGACTCTTCTTCTGTTTTCCTTTCATTATAATGATGCCTTTATTTTACTGTGTGCAAAATTTGTCTTGACTAGTGCCATCTGTCCCTAACTGTCAAACTGTATTTTGGGTTTTGCAGCGTTTTTTTTTTTTGGCTTGGCTGAACTTTACTTAACCCTGCACTTGTGGGTTGCACAGCCAGCAGTGGCGTAGGCCTTGTATCCGGGGAGAAGAGACATGTCAGAGTTACACGATCCCTTATTCGGTGCCTTAATTTGGCTTTGTGGAAGCCGAGACGAGTGTGGAAGTTGATGACCGAGGGAAGGTATGCAAATAATAATAGCAGTGGCAGATCTGCCTTGCATCCAGTACTGCGGCAGACGCATGGATTATTAAGGGTATTGTTAATTATGTAGTGTTTTAGGGGACTGTAAAGTTTCAGACGCTGCAGAGGCATCATAGCAAAGTGTTGGTGTGTGTGAACATAAAGGATGGAAAAACACAAACAGTGGCAAATGGTTGATAAAAATACAATGATGTTTTTTGGACGTGAATCAGTTTTAGTAATACAGGGTTTGTAAGTTGAGGGAAAATGAAGTAGTTAAGTTTAAGGTGAATCAAAAGCCAGCTTTAAAAATTATGTTAGAATCGATTTAAGTTTTGGTTCGTGAGCTCATTCTACAGTGCCGTTCCGATAAAATGTCGTGGGAGACTTATGAACTAATGCTCTGGGCAGTAAAAACCTATAACACAATAATCTGAAATGTTAATTGGACAGCAACCTGTCTAAGGCTGGATTGATGTCCTCTAGTTTCTTTTTATCAATGACTGACTGCATTTTAAACAAGTTGAATCCATCTGGTTAATATAATCTGGTGTCCTTGCCTAGATAGGAACTGAAGTCCAGGCTAAATTTGATAAAGTACATGAATATCTTTACCTTTCGTCTTTATCACACTGAAACAGGAAAAGCCAAATATGAAGCATGTTCATTGTGAAAAGACGATTCTTTAACTCTGTGTTAGCAATTGCTGATGTTACACATTTATAACTTGGAAAACGGACATCCAGGTGTGGTTTTCTGGTGTCAGTCACTATGCAGCAGGGCTGCTCAGAGTGCAGAGCTTCAGCTTTCGAAGTAACCATCAGGAGTTTAGTAGATGAGTGGTTCTAAGCCCAGTCCCCAGTCCTCAGCCAGTCTGTATGTTTGTTTGAGTCCATTCCCTGCATTCCTGAGCGTGGAATAGCTTGGCAATTAGTCAGCAAGTCAGATCAAGTGTGTAAATGTTTGGACAGAACAAAAATTTGGAATATCTTTTTTTTTGGGGGGGGGGGGGCGCTAAGGTCTTTGAGAACTACTGGACCACTTGATGAAGTGTACACAGTCAGTCATACATTTCAGACACAAGAGGGGGTTATGGAGTGCTTTTTAAGGTACAACCGGACGTGAAATGTGTAAGTTGGGTGCAACTGCAAGCAGATGCATCCATATATGTGCCGTTTCTTTACGGTGGGGGTGGGGGGTTGGGTGGCTGAGTGTGTGGGAGGGATTTAACTACATCGCAAAACTGCAAGGGAGTGACTTGATGTTTTGGAAGCTACTACTAACAGTGCATGGGCAGCATGCTGGGCTGTGTGATCTGCTCTTGTTCGCTCGTCAGGGGCCTGGGATGGCCCTGTTGTCACCTCAGCAGAGAGCGGGCAAAGAGGGTAACTGGGCACAGGGAAGTACCTGTCCTGCCAGCCAGTCCTATTACCAGGCAATTTGGCACAGTGATGCCCACTGGCAGTGTGGACTGCTACACTGTTTACATCTCTGTCGAGCAAAAGTTTGCCAGATTTGATGTGGGTCGACTATATGTGTCACCTCAGAGGAGAAAAAGAACAGTCTCTGCATACTGTGGTAGCCGTACTGCTCATATCTCCATTTGTAGTATCCAAACATTCCTGGTTGGACAGTTTACTTCTCACCAGTGTCGCCCACAACATTGCAACCAGGTAATTGCTGTTACGACTGAAAGCATGACTCCACCCCTCCATTGTCATCCTGTAATAGTCCTGACAGCTTGTCCAAAGTAGCCAAGCTGTGGCTGTTACCGGTAAACGGCGACCAGTGTTTGCCCTTTAATGACGATGGGGGAACCTGTGAAATGGCCGTTTAACAGAGAACAAGAATGTCTTTGTCATTTTACAAGGAGCAAGTCCAATGAAATTAAAGTCTTCGCATTTCCCATCTTGCTCTTCCGTGGTATCCTGAGACCGTTTCTCTGGTGCTCTTGGAGCAGTTGGGGTTAAGTGGATTGCTCAAGGTGACGTCTGACCTCTGACGTCCCAGGACTTGATGGTGGGAGATGAGGCGAGTGAGCTGCGGTCCATGCTGGAGGTGAACTACCCCATGGAGAACGGCATCGTGCGGAACTGGGACGACATGAAGCACCTGTGGGACTACACCTTTGGGCCCGAGAAGCTCAACATCGAGTCGCGCAACTGCAAGATCCTCCTCACAGAGCCGCCCATGAACCCCACCAAGAACAGGGAGAAGATCATCGAGGTGAGTCCCACCTGTAGGAAAAATACTGTTATGGAGCTACAAAACGTATCGTCAGAGTTCAGCTGAATACCTTAGAGGTCGACATGGTTAAAAGCTATGGTGTTTCCATGTCTTGTCAGTTTTAAATAATAGTTGGGTTGTTGATGTATGTAAGTAGTGTTGAAAGACAATGCCAGGGGATTCTAATATTTACATCCATGTGCTGCTCCTGGTGTTTGGGCTCCCTAACCCCTTGACTGGTAGGGTCTCCAGTCATGTCTGATGGGGAGGCATAATTTCCTTTCATATATTTCCTGGTTGTGTTTCTGCATCTAAACCACGACATCCATGGTGATAAGCCAGTCTTTCACTTATGCCCCACACATGCTTATAAATGATAAAAACAGCCATGGTTTTAGGAGGGTGGGGGGAAGCCATAAGTGCGTGGCTCTCTTTGCAACCCTGGTGTGTCCTTCTCGGCCATCTTTGTTAGGGGCACCTTGAAGACCAAATTGCATCATAGGAAACGGCAGTAGCCTGCTGCTTAGCCTTTGCTGGCCCTGTCGGACAAGAACAGTATGTGCATGCACATTTTTTTCCACATTGTCATTTGCTTAGCTGTGTGGGGGGGGGGGGGGGGGGGGGGGGGGGGGGGGGGGGGGGGGGGGGGGGGGGGGG
>JABFDZ020000066.1:7476488-7488187 GCA_019775955.2 Pollimyrus isidori | reverse complement strand
CTGTCTGTGATTTTTTTTTTTTTTTTTTTAAAACTGCTTTTTTTTTATCCCCTATATAATCACTCATCTGTCAGTTTGAGGTAGTGAAGCCTTGGGGGGGGTTGGATGAGTTTGGTTCTGTGGGGGTGGAGGGGCGGAGTCCTTCCGAAGGTTTTCCTGGGAAAGTTTCTATTTTCTGCCTCATAGCCATCTCTGAATTCGACCGCCAAACATTTCACCATCATTATTCCTGGCCTGGCTTGGTCTGAACTGGGCACGCTCATCATTCAGCCCCGCCCTGCTGTGTGTGTATGTGTTTGTGTGTGTGTGTGCGCGCGTGCATGTGTTTAAGTCCCAGTCAAGACTTTGACTATCACACTGCTCTCTTTAGCTGTTATTGTCATCATCAGTTTCCCACTGAGTTTGTGTAAGGGGGGGCTTGTCACATAAC
Organism: Pollimyrus isidori; assembly: GCA_019775955.2. Classification (NCBI taxonomy): domain Eukaryota; kingdom Metazoa; phylum Chordata; class Actinopteri; order Osteoglossiformes; family Mormyridae; genus Pollimyrus; species Pollimyrus isidori. The sequence goes on along the minus strand of JABFDZ020000066.1, from coordinate 7,487,757 downwards.
TTAATAATTTAAACCCAAAAAGTCCCTTTTTTTGGGGTGGACACATGAAGCCAAATTAAATTATGGTAGGGGTACACATGTGCTTCTGTCCCCCCTGCTTCCTACGCCAGGAGGTGTGCACACTCTACATGGTCATCAGTGAGTGAGTGGGTGGGCAAGGCTTCGCTGGGGATTGGGTTTACTTGGCATTTGGGATCTGGGGCAGTGTGGGGTTGCAGGTAGATTGTGTTTGGGTGGCTCTGGTCAGGGTTAAGGCCAACACTCATTGGAATCAACTGGAACTTTAAAAACAATAAAAATAAAATAAATCCAATTCCCACTCAGGTTAAAAAACAATGTGTTGATCAATTGCTGTGAGGACAGTTCATTTTTCATGAATAGTTTATTTTGTAATGGGCGGTGAGGGAGGGGTTGCTTTTTTTTTTTTGGTCTAGTTTTTATCGTTATTTTGAATAATCTGGAGTAGATCTCTAGGACGTGTCAGTCTGTATTGTGCCGTCACCACTGTTTCCACATGGAGGTTCGCCCTACCGCTTCTAAACGAGAATAACGAGGATCTGGTGAAAAAAAAAAAAAAAAGTTTGGGGGGGGGGGGTGAGGGGCCTGGGCACTGTGCCTTTATTCTCCGCCCCCTCGGAGGTTAGTCATAGGGCCAGGGGGGTGTAATGAGCTTAGCGCCATTGCACATGGAGAGGTTGTGTAGGCTTGTATTTAAGTTTGCTGTTTGGCTCTGATACTCAAGGAACCCTACATGTGCGGTATATATAATCTTTTTTTTCCCCTCTTACTCCCCCCCCCCAACTAATGTTCATCCAGTGCCAAGGGCAGTTGTTTTGACTGGACTTTATTTTCCCTCCCTCTTCCCTGTCATACCATAACTGCCCTACCACTGATTTAAATAAAAAGTGATTTATAACGCTGTGTCTGATTATTGAGTGGGTTGGGCTTTGCTGTGATTCGCGTTACATGTGAGGTCACAGGTGAAATCCCCTCATGGTTGTATCTCGAGTGTGAGCACTAGCCACAGTGGGAAAAACTTTTTCAAATGTTTGATGGTCCCATGTGATATTAACATTTTTTTTTTTTTACCTTGAGAGTTGCAATAGACTGTTTAGTTATGTACCAGTCAAAGCAGGTGTATCCTGCAGAGAGGATCTGGGATCGATCCACCGCTGCAACACTCTGGCGACTTAGCTGGCCTTCTGTTGTATGGGCAAGTTGCCCTCCCCTCAGTGTGGTACAGTGACACCTACAGGACCATACATGGAACTGAACAGTCTTCCTAGCGTGGTGTGTGACTTTACATAATTTATGTACAGTAAGTGGAGTGGACTTCATGCCTTTCAAGTTCGTGTGGGGAAAAGGGATGTTTTTCCTTTTTACAGATTTTGGGTCCTTATTCCTGTATGCTGGGGGTTGAAAGGCTGTTTTTATGTGTCCTGGCAGATGCCCTGAACTAATAATAATTATACAGAGAAAATGCAATTAGAATATAGCATAGTAGCAGAGTTCGTTCATTTGTTTATTTTAGAAGTGCTGTTAATGTACTGCTTTTCCAAAATGGCTCAAGCTCTGGTTCTGTTGGTTTTTCCTTGCTTACACTTGCTCCTCCCCCCAGTACCCCGGGCCTCCTCCCACCATCCAAAGGCATGTTCTTTAGTGTATGGTGGACTGACGTCTTTGCCTGAGCTGTGTTCTTACTGAAATACGCTCCAGATCGCCGCCATGCTAGTCTGTCAGTTGGTGATAAATGGTGGATAGAACATTCAGATGCAGGTATCCTCGTTTAAGATGGATTGTACTTACTGGAAGCACCTTTAATGTGTGGTTGAAGGAAGCAGGTGGCCCGATTCAGCCTTCCGCGGGTGCTAATGTGTAACTATTTGCTAAAGATGCTTTCTACATTCAGGTATGTCTCAGAGCAAAAAAAAAAGCACAAATTTTGCCTATACCAGGGAAACCTGGATTTCAACATCACTTGAAACATTAGTTGAAATATTGATACATCAATTTCCATGTGTCATTATGACTGAAATAGTATTTAACAGAGGTTTTAATACCGTAGACATTGTTTTTAAAAGTAAACTGGCCTCAACGAGCAATGTGTAGTGTTGCTTACATCGTCTGTCCTCCGATAAAATGTATTCAGGCGGTGTAAACTTATATGCAGGCTAAAAACGGTCAGCTCTGATTGTATTGAACAAAAGCTCATAATAGTGTCAGGCACCGATTGTCAGCAGCTCACAGTAAAGGGTGCCTGGGCTGGGAAGCCGTCACGCAGCGGCCTGCTCAGGAGCCACCCTCCCCGACTGCTGATGTAACCTTGAAAAAGGCCCTTGACCTGAATTGCTTTAATAAAAATATCCAGGTATATAAATGGGCACAGCTTAATGCTATGTACCTTTAAATTATTAAAATCTGCTAACGGAATATCAGAAAATAATGATGCCCATGTGTTACATCAAAGTGGAATGAGGCGAGGCAGCCTAAGAATGTGAAAATGTAGATTGTGAAAGCGAGGTGAGGTGTCTACAGGAACGATTTGGAGTCTGAGTGACACAATGCTAACAGTGTGTTGAACATGGCCTTCACTGTGGAGCCCAAAAAAAAGAAAATTCCTTTGTGACTTGCTCCCTGTCTCCATAGCAACAGCACAAGTGGAATCATTGCTTGTGAGGACCCTTGAGGCTGCCCACCTGAGCTGCCTGTCTTTAAAAAAAAAAGAAAAAAAGGTAAACATTGTTGAACATATACACTGATACGATGACTTTCCCTTCATGAGCTGATGCGCCTGGGTGGAAACTGGCCCACAGGTTCGGCTGCTAATTTGTGGAGCCACGAGCGGCCAGTCTTATCCACAAAGGGCCGGTGTGTGCGCAGGCTTTTGGGATAACCTCCAGGTCAGCTGTACAAAACCAGGCGCGAGGACTCTTCAGCCAATCAGTCCTCTAATGAGTAATCTAATTAGGGAGTCACAGTGAAAACTCGCATACACAGCAACCCTTTCTGGGTAAGATTGGCCACCCCTGCTGTAGTCTGTGAGGAGGGAGGATATGAGATCAGTTGTCTGGGAGAGAAAGCAGAGGGGCGACTCTGGTCCAGATGTATAGGATGTGGGGATGGAGTGGGAGGGGGGAATCTTTGAACCCCACTGGGACGCCATAAAATGCTTACAGAGAACGGACACACTTGGACACACTCGTTATCGCTAAAGCAGCCTTGCGTTCCAGTTGTTCCTGGGCGTTCGGTCCTGTACCCATGGGATGCTGGGAGATTCCATGAGAGGCCCCGATTCCAGCGTTAACTCCACTCTCACTGCATTAATCCAGGGCCGAGCGCGACGCTTTTTCTGTCTGGTATAGACATGGGTGAGGTGACCCATACCGGGCCGGGGAGACACTGGGCATGGGCCAGGCCTTGGCTGGACGTCATGGCTTAGTCAAACGGTAACCACAGCTGAGGAAAGCTCAGAGACTCTCGCATCCAAGTATCGTCGGAGAATGTCTGTGGATTAAAAATAGCCGTCCGCGAGGCAGCCTGCGGCTTCCAGGGTGCTGTTGCTCTTGGCCCGACGGCGGCTGTGTATTTTAGCAGCCTCGTCTGTCGAACTGTGGCCACTTCCCCAATATCACTATCAGTGTGGGAGTTCTGTGCGTAAGTGTGTGTGGTGGGGGGGTGGGGAAGTTTATGGTATGTGCGTATTATATTGTGGGGACCAAATGTCCCCAAAATGTTATATAAAAAAAAACCTGCTATTGTGATATTATGGGGACCATTTTTTTCAGTCCCCAAAAGGGGAAACTCGATTTTGTAGAAAATCTGACTGCAATCAAAAAAACTAAAAAAGCCAGAAGTCTCATATTTAGTTTGGTTACTTATGGTTAAAGTTAGGGCTGGGTAGGGTTTAAGGTCATCATGTAGGGATTGGAGCTTTCCCCATAGAAATGAATGGAGAGTCCCCACAAAGATATGAGTACAGGTCTGTGTGTGCATACATGTGCATGTGTATGTGTATGTGTGTGCCCAGCTTCACATGGACAAGTTTTAATGGAATGCTCCAGCAACAATTGTGGGGGGGGGGGAAATAGAAAATGCCACGGAACATTATTTTTACCTCTTTAATGTTGTAAGCTTTGTTCTTATTAACGTTAAACTTTATTTTGAGGAGGAATGAAGGTTGAGGATCATTAACTGGGAAGTCCTTACAGATAAAAACACAAACGTCTTTCTGTTTTCGTGTGTCTGTGTGTGTGTGGTGGGGGCACAGTGGGTACTGCCCCACCCAGGAAGCCACCATAGACACACACAGTCCTGGAGGAGGACTGCAATTACGTGGGAGACTTTTAAGTGCACACTCCCCCCCCCCCCCCACTGCCGACCGTAGGGGGTCTGGTTGTAAAGGAAGGAAGGAAGTCATTTTGAAGTATAAACAGCCGGCCTCGGGGAAGGGGGGTGGAGGGAAGGTGGAAAACAAAAAAAACTCCTGCAGATGGTTCTAGAGTGAGAAAAAGAAGAGGAGGAGATTGTGGAAACGCTGGATCTGCTTCAGGAAGGAATCTTATCTGATGAGACCCAGAACTGAAAATAGTCGCCGTTCTCCAGCCACCACCTGACTCAGGATGTGCAAAAGGAAGACTTTGGAAGTTTCCATAGCGCCAGATAACGTCCTCCCACTCCTGCGACATCCTGCCAGGAGGCGCAGTCTTCACCGTCACCCATGGTCATGCTACCGGCACAGGCCCATCCAAAGTGGGCCCTGTGCAGAACCTCGCTACCTGCCAAGGCCCGAAAAGAGACCAGATGCCCATTTACAGTAAATTCGAGGCCGGCGGAGACGATTGATGCCGTCTGGCCTTCGAGGGACCGGCTGATAAAATATAACTGCCAGGCGTGGAGATTAAAATTAAAAAAAGACAACCCAGAAGGGTCAGAGGTGGGTGGAAAAGGAAGAAAAAAAAAGGCCATCTCATGTTGGCGTGCGACAGTCTGGCCAACAGCAGATCATTATGTTTTCAAGAGCAGCAGTACTGAGAGAGGGAGAGAGCAATTAGCGAGAAAGGGAGACTTAAAAAAAAAACACTGGTATAAAATGGGCTCAGTTACCTTTGCTTTCCCCATGGGATTGGAGGAGGAGGAGGGGTGGGAAAGGCAAGACTGTCGTCCAATGAGTGGCAGGCCTGACAGGCAAACAACCAATCACATCAACCCCAAATTGAACGCGCTGAATAATTTCCTTAGCAGACTTTATCGAAAATGACCTACAAATGAGTAGGCAGGGTGATCAGGCCCTGAAGTGATTTGGGGGTAAACGCCTAGGTTGGGCCCGAAGGTGCGATCACTCTACCAACCCTGGCATTTGAACCAACAACCTTCTTATCAGACACTGTGCCGCTGACACGCGTTCTCACTTCCCCATAACGCGCCTAGGGATGCGAGCTGAACGCTTTGTGTTTCCAGGTCCCGAGTCTAAGTACGCTGCTGCTGTTCTGAGGACGGGTTGTGGAAGAGTGTGAGGAGCCTGAGAAAGATGCCAGAGCAGCGAGCCCTCACACACACACACACACACACACACACACACACACACAGATACGCAGACAAGCGTGTGTATCTCAGCACCCTCCATTCGTTTCTACTGGAAAGACCCTAATCCCAAAATCGTAACCCCTATCCAGCAGTAACCCTAACTGCAAGTAACCAAACGAAATACTTCTGACATTTTTAGTTTTTTGTTTGCAGTCACAGATTTTTATAAAACTGAGTTTCCCCTTGTGAGGACCGAAAAAAACGGTTCCACGACATCAAAATAACGGGTTTTAACCATGTTGTGGGGACATTTGGTCCCCACAATGTAATACACATGCACAGTGGTTCTGCACCGTGGCCGAGTCTCACTTTAATGCACTTAGTGACTCCTAACCACACCCAGTCAAGCCTGGGAAACACATGAAAGCCGAGGAGAAAACGTTTCGGCACTTTAAGTCACGCGCAGACTTATTTTTTATTTCTTTCCCCCTTTTTCGGTTGCTATCTTTGAGGGAGGCTGGTGTTTGGGCTGCCCCCAGCGGTGCCACGGCGACGGGCAGATGGCGCTGCCACGGCGACAGGCAGATGCCCGCACACACCAGACACTGCCAGATGCCCTTCGCCCACGGCAAGGTCAGAGGTGGCTGGCCAAGCGGGTACCTCTTATAGGGTGAGGGGGCCCACCCCACCCCCACATCCGGCTTCCTATGGGCCGGTAGTCAGGTTTTATACTCCAGTAATTTTATACAGAGCCGCTAATATAGACGTGCCGAAAACACCAGGATGACATTTAAAACGCCCGCCGCCATCTTCCTGTCTGCAAACGCCACTCCCAGCGACTCGCATCTCCCCACGGGCCCAGGAATTGGTCTTTGGCAGGTAAAACGTTACCGTGGAGTGGAGCAGAAGCATCCGGTGAACTGGAAACACTGGGCCCTGCATGTTAAATCGTGTGTTTTCGAGAGGCAGAGGAGCAGGTACACCCACACCCCCCTCCCCCATACTAATGACAGTGCTGGCAGAAACCTGACAGAACTTTGCCAACGTGCAACTTGAGAAATGGCTTCCCCCCCCCCCCCCCCTCCTCCGTTCGACGCAAAACTACAATCAAAATGTCCTAAATAATTAGTTTAGCGCAGATTTCACAGGTTGTATTGATGGGGATAAGTCAAATCTCTGGTGGAGGGTATGTCTGGTGCCACAACGGGCCTGAGCAAGGGGGAGAGTCTCAGACTATTCTGGAAACGCGTGGGCTGTCTGGCATTAGCTGCCTTCCTCTCCTTGAAAAGGTGGTGGCGGTGGTTACCTCATTAGAAACGCCTTAAATGTTTGCACATGTGCAGTTTGATGCTATTTGCAGCCACCGAGCCGCACAGCTTGTGAAGGCTTAGGGGAACCTTTTTACGAATCGGACAATCTTCCGTTTCCCTGCAATGGTTAGGATAGAAACAGGCCTGTGGGGGGCGTCCACATGCCCTGGTCAGGTCACCGGGAGCAGGGATCCAGATTGGGGGGGCATTTGAGTAAGCCAGAGTGTGCGTGTCACTGAATTTAATCGATGGTGGATGATTTGAAAGGGGGTGCAGTGGACTGAGCTAACAGACATTGTTTTTTACTCATCGTGGGGGGGTCAAGCAGGAGACACGCACAGTGGATTACTCTTCTCTTTTTATTTGGAGCCTGTTTGCTGCTGGAACATGAAGAACATGAAAAGGTGAAGCAACTCTTCCTGGGGAAGGACACGCCCCCCCCCCCCTTTACAATAACAACATATCGGTATTATTTACACAGTCCTTTTATCTGTCCAAGCAAGAGCTACATTATTCATACATATTAGAAACAAATAAAAAAAATAACTAAAATGTACATCATACACTTGTAATATATCATTTTTTGCCTTTTTTTTTTACAGAGGTAAAAATGCTGATTGTAAAAAACAAAACTAATTAAAAAACAGGATTTATTTTGTTGGGGGGTTTTCGTGCTCAGGCACTTTGATAGTTACGCGTATGCGGTAGCTAAACTGTACAAAACGGACGGAAGGCTTCTGGCTCGATGCTCCTTACCACAGATAGAAAAATAAAACTTCGGTTTATGTCGAAACAACGGGCGAAGCTAGCTTGGTGTGGCCCGCGCGTGTGAGCGCACGCCTGGGTGTGAGCGCACGCCTGGGTGTGAGCGCACGCCTGGGTGTGAGCGCTGCCAGGTGCATGGGACCCTTCATCCAGCACAAGTTTCAGTCCTGCCGTGTTTCTGGTTGGTCCATCTCAGCGATAAGATTTCCTGGACGTCTCAGACTTGGCGGCCGGTCTGCGGCACCGCAAGCTGGCTCTGCGCTCTGACTGGACCGCCTTGGCCGGCTCTGGCCAATCCCCTCGCGCGCACCTGCCGCCTGACGGCCCGGCGACGTCGTGCCAATGGCGTGAGCCAAACTGCTGCAGCATTCTGTGGGCGGGGCTTAGCAAACAGCTGGGAGACAGAGGCCCTGGACCCTAATGAGAGGGCTGCCCATGCCGCCCCAAACGATTGTGCGATGCTTTTAAGTGTAATTGCTTTTGTTTTCGGTGTTCTCCCACTTCTGGGTTGAAAGTTATTACCAAGCCGACGTCACACTGGTACATTATAAAAATACATCATCTCTCCTAATACTCTGAGCTGGGACCGCACAGAGCCTCCTAGGTGCCAATGAGGGAGCCATTCTGTAAGCGCATTCCGCAAAGGACACTCGGTAAGGCTTAAGGCTGCCAATCACAGCTTCCTATATTTTTTAACGAAGGACTGAAAATAGGGATTGAAACGGACGAGTCATTTGGCAAACTGGTTGTCTGCTGAAGCCAATACTATTTTCGTAATTCCCATAATCAGTCTTTCAATACTTGTCCGTATAATTATCTCACACAGCAGTTCTTGAGAGGTTTGGTTTTGGTGACGTCACGTTTGTAGGGATGAAACAGAATGTCACAGCATTCCCACCCACTGTCCACAACTCAAACACCAATACGTGGTAAAAACCAACAAAACACCTTAAACTTTGGAGCGGGCAAAGCAAAGACGACCCCCCCCCATATCCTGATAAGAAACGAGATCCAGGGCTGTGCTTTTTCATCAATCCCCCCCTCCCACCCTTTGGCTGGTGATTCAACAGACTTGGAAAATAAATAAAAAGTAATCTTTGGATACAAAACATCAAAACAAACCTCACCACAAAAAAATAAAATCTTTCTTTTACGAGCTCATGCAGCCCAGGCCACGGTTACTTAGTGTTGGTGCCGTGGTAACACTACCGCGCTGTTGCCATCTCTTTTCCACACCTTGTGCAGGCCATGGTGACAGGCATGGGCTGGTGTACACGCGCACGTGCACACACGTGGGGACACGTCCAACACGCACACACACCCTGGCAGGTTTAGAGTCTTGGGTGGAATTTAAAAATGTATTTATTTTTTTTCTTCTTTAAAGAGCAGAGGAGAATTTGCCAGTTGACTTAAGTGCCTCTGCTGGCAAGACAGATCCAGCTTAATCTTCCTTTGGCAAAGCCGTGGGGTGTGCGGAGGGGGGGGGTTTCTCGGAGACGGGAACAGGGTTGAAAACCGGGGTGCCGGCAAGAACTGCGGGGATTCCCAGACCCTGCATGTGGACAGCTACCAGATACACCCGTGTAAAGCGTGACTGCAGGCACAGGAGGCTGGAGAGGCCATGCAGGACCCAAGATAAGTGTTTAAAAAAAAAAAAAAACAATAATAATAATAATAATAATAATAAAATAATAAGAATAATAATAAGAATAAATTTCAAGCCACTCGACCCCCACTGGAGGTTGGTCTGTCAAAGTCAGAGGGCTGCCCGCCCCGCTGTGGCCGGCTCACCTGACGGCCTTGTGCTTCCCGCCGCAGCAGTGACATGCGACGGCGGCTCGATGGCATGCCCGCAGCGGCCCGTAGCAGCACATGCAGGGCACTAGCAGCGAGAGGCCGGCCAGCGCCATCCAGCGCAGGCAGAAGCGCTCGTCGGCGGGCTCGCAGGAGCACGGGTCCGAATAGTCGCCCTCGGGGTCTGACAGGCAGTGGTACAGGAGGCTGTCGGCGCACCACAGGCAGCTGGCGCGGCGGATGAAGGCCCGCACGGGGTCCGGGGCGTCCGGGCAGTGCCCGCGCCGGTTCTCCCCGCGCTCGAAGGCCTCGCGGCAGTACACGCAGCGCAGCAGCTCGCCGTCGGCCTTGGCGGACGGCTGGGTGCCCACCACCGCGGCGTGCCCGTCGGCCTTGCGGCCCGGCCCGGGGGCGTAGGGGTAGCTGTAGTCGTGCTTGTGGCCGTCGGCCTTGTCGAAGTGCACGTAGGCGTCGCCCTCGTCGGCCCGCCGGAGCCGGTCTCGGGGCAATGCCGTGTGGCGGTAATCCTCGTACCCCGTCGCCAGCCAGCGCCGCTCCCGTGGGTTGATGCGGACGATTTCCTCCTCCTCGTCGTCCCGGACCCAGACGCGCCGGGGGAACCTCGGGAGGGGCTGATGGGGGGGGTCGAGAGAGGGGACAAAAAAAAATCATGATAAATCAGGGATTTTTGGTGGGGGGGGAGAGCTTAATTTCCTAAGATAAGGGTTTTCAAAAATATCTCGTTTGAGACCTCCGACATTCCCAAATTCCGACGACTATTGAAAAACGGCTACAGACACCCCGTACGCACCTGATCGGGGAAGTAGGGATCCGCGGGCAGGCGGCCCAGGAGACAGTGGTGCCGACCGGCCTCGCAGCTGAAGGGCGACGCCAGCGGCTGCGTGTAGCTCTCCTTGCGCTGGGACGAGTTGGACGAGCTGTCCGTGGCATTCTGGCGGGCACAGCGACGTGGGGATGAGCAACGCGAGCGAGCGCGGGGCACGCGAGCGGGCAAGCTTCAGCAGGAAAGGGGCTGCTCTAGTGTGTACTGCACACTGATTGGTACAGAGAAGTCTGGAGTGGGCAGGTCTCCAGACCACAACGGAGATTGGTGCAGCGAGGGGGCCACCATGGGGGGGGGGGGAACTGTTAAAAATTAAAAATGTAGACAGATAATGGAATATTTTGGAGGTACACTGCATACTCAAAGACCCCTAAAAAGAACAATGAAACAAAGACTATTCGGAAACCCACCCCTGTATATACCAACAGGGGCAATCATTCCAGCACAACACCCCCCACCCCCCGGCAACCTCCCAGAGTCCAAGGGCAAGCAGTTAGAAGAAACCGGAATTGCTGAATTTTCCTCGGTGGGGTGTACGGGTGCCCGGTCCAGGACCCCAGCAGCAAAAAATAAATAAATAAAAATAATTTTAAAAAAAACTAAAAAAAAAATGGTTTCACCCTTTTAGTGGCATGTAAAATGTATACGAGGATAACGTCACAACATATATATTTTTACCTCACTCAGTAAAGCCTGCACTAAACCACACACACGGGTACAATCCCTACCCTGCCCTCTGTCCAGGACCACCTCAGCGTGGGGGGGGGAGGCAGGGGATCACAGGCCACGCCCACCACAGCCACACTGGTGTCTCCCACTTGTCGGCTCGGAGCTCAGGAAACCCAGCCAAAAATAATACAGAGGTCCCTCTGCCAGGAGCGTGAGCCAGCGGGACTTAAAAATACGGGCAGGATGGCGGCCGGGTCCTGCCAGCCCGAGATAATTAAAAACACAGAACCTTTCAGATGTTTATACTATCGGTAAATAAATAAAAAAAAGGCCTAATAGATACTCAATTGTTTCCAGGCCTAAA
>JABFDZ020000066.1:7394306-7405744 GCA_019775955.2 Pollimyrus isidori | reverse complement strand
CCCCCCCCCCCCCCCCCCCCCCCCGGCCACGCGCCCCCCACACACCCAAACCGAGAGAGAGTGGAAGATAGAGATGAAACCGAAGACTTTAGCTGTCTGAAAAGGTGCCCCTCCCCGCCCCCATAAAGGCAGCGGAAAAAATGAAAAATAAAAAACTATTTTTCCCTCCTCCGCAGATGATATGATGTTTACTTGTCTAGTTAAATTATTCACCCAGTCTTCGATGGCCCCAGCCACACCTGGCTAGATTGTCATCCTGACTTATCTGTCAGTAACCTTGATGTGCTGAAATTCTTCGTATATCTCTGATGCTGAGTGGTATCGTTTGTGCCAGTCATTCTCTGCAGGATTTGGGCACATTTTACAACATCTGACCAACAGCTGGACCCTGCTCGCTTCCCCTGGGGAGCGTGGGACGTCATAAACATTTCAGAAGCGGTTTTGTATGTTCCCCCCCCCTCCCCCCCTGTGGGAATTGTGGAATAGTAATTTGGAAGAACACCACACCCACACGCACGCGTGTTTGGGAAAGGGTCGGTGACACGATTTGGCCAAAGTCGGGAAAAAAAAACAAAAAGATTTTTAAAACCCCATCTGAAATATTCTAAAAAAAAAACAATTTATGGTGCTGTCTACGGACCGCCCTCGACAAACAAACGTATTTGTTGATCTGAAATTGGCTATAAATGTTGAAGCAGGCAAGTTAACGTAAGTAGAAGCATCTTGGGCACTGGGGGAGCCGAGTGTGACGGCCGTACGGTTGGCGTCAGGTTTGATTTGCGGAAACCGGCAGACAATAGGAAACATCTTTAAGGATGAGGCCTCCATCCCATCCTCCGCGGTCCTGCGTCGCAGCGCTGCAGACTTGCGTCACAAAGAATTAACCCCTGAGTGTCTCAACACGGGGTGGGGACCAGAATAAAGCCCCTTCATGGTGTGTTTCTGATCTGTCCCTGGTGAGGGGGGGGTTATCCTACCGTGTCTGCTCGCCAGTCCTCTCTGTGAGATTATTGTAATTTTTTTCCTCCTCTCTGTCTTTTTTTTTTTTTTTCTTTCTCCGTACTCTTCAGAACGTTCCAGCGATTTCGGATTTGCCGACGGAGGCCGGAGCTGGTCCGCCGCGTACATGCAGCCGTGGATGCCGGCAAACGAAAAGGAATTGCCAGATTCCCCGAGCCGCGACTGGGCCATTCCATGGGGGGGGGGGGGGGGAGGAGTAAGGAAGAACAAAGTAATTTCCATTAGGCATTATGGAGGGGGGCACCTGTGTCTTGGGCTTCTGCTGTTGCCAAGCATCCAGAGTGCGGAACCAAATGCAGAGTGAATTTGCTATGCCACCCTTAAATATTTTCTTGAATATTTTGACCAAAACTATTGTACTATGAACATTTCTGGTCAATATATGTTGAATGGGATTAATTCTACTGTCATTGCATTTACTACAGAAATAATACTTCGGATGCTGTCATTTGTTTCAGAGTAGAATATATAAATAACACCAGAAAACCTGGTGAACCTGAAATCCGGCTTTGCCTGAGCAACGGAATCGGTGGAAATATGCACTGTGCTTATTCTGGACGACGTGATGTCACCTGAGCATGCTGTTTCCTGTGCGGGGGGGTTGGGAGGGCGGGCGCTGAGTTCATAAAAAAGCCTCCTGTGACAGAACCCCATGGGGGGGGGGGTGCATGGCCTGACTGGAGAGTCTTGTTCCTTCATATTTAATTCATGCGCCCCTACCTGCTTAATGGGGTTTTCGGATTGGCCCCCTGCTTCCAGGCATAAAACACAACTTGTTTTAAAAAAAAAAAAAAAAAATCCAACCCTAAGGCAATGAGCGAAAAATTATTCATACCTCCTACATTATAGGCTGTAGATAATATAATATGTAAATATTAAATTAGGGAATGTCAGAAAATGTTAACATTTGTTGATAGCTACCAAAACAGTGCAACTCTTTAGGTAAAAACTAACAGAAGTTGATCAACTTCAAATGCTACTGTGATAATTAAATAAGGTTACCTGTGTGGTTTATGCAAAGTTGTTTATGTTGAGTAAGTGATGTGTAAGTGCTTACTCCATTTATAGATGTAGTCTTTTACTTTCTTCTGTCTATGTCCTGAAATTATGACATTATAAGGCTTTGTGTGGCCTTAGGCCCCAAAGCTTCCAGGTATGACTGTTCTCTAACATGCCATGTTGTGCAATGACATTACAGTGGCTGCCATGGCAATACCTTATAACACATTATTAAGTGTTTTAATTGTACAACTCCAGAGCATCCATCCATTCATCCATCCATCCACGGGATAGTTATAGCTCATCCCAGGCTGGAAGTTCCCCGCAGTCCGTTGTAGGGAGTCACAAATATTAATAAAAGACATTTATTTATAGCAAAGATAAATATTTCAATGCAAATAAAATGGATGTGCTTTCGTGCTGCAGAAACTGCCGTAAGTCACACTTTTCCGCAGTTAGACGAGCGCATCCCGCAGGGAAAAACTGTGCAAACTTCCAGTAGCTAATTACGGGAAGTTCTTTGAGTTTCGGCCAATTATCTGTATACTTGCCACTTTGCCGCGGCCCTCAGTGGGAACGCATCCCGTTAATGACTCGCTCGTGGCGTTAATCACTCTGACGGTGGCGGATCCGGCGCTGAAGTGCACCTCATTTTGAGCTTATTAAAGCGCAGGAGTGAGCTCCATCTGTGATGAATTTAAAGCTTGGACCACATCGAATCTGAATAAATCAAACATCAGATTAATTGCTCCTGGCTCCCCGACATCACCCAGCATGTCTGGGGTCAGCGTGTGGGGCCCGCATGCCAGGGCATCCAATCATCGACAGCGAAGATTTTTATCGCGATCGCCTGCGGGGGCATGCTGGGAATGGGGATGCCATGCAGGCATGGGAACTGGGACCTGTACCAGCGCCACCAGCAGGTCACAGCTGAGCCGTTCGTGGTGGGACAGGAGACAGGGCTGCAGTTTACCGCTCTCCGACAGAGGGGCACTGGGGGGGGGGGGGTGATCACCCAAAGGTGCTCCTCTCCACCCCTGTTCAGCAACTGTAGGCACCCCCGCCACCCCCCATGAAAATCACCCTTCTTGAGAAAACCCACGCTGGAATGGCGTTAGGCTGTGCCCGGTGATCACGGTCTGACATGCAACCCCCCGCCCCCCCGGAGGGCCTCTGCGACATGGTCGGCGAGTTCATTAAAACATAAGAACCCGACAGACGAAACCTGCAAAATAAAACAAGCCAGGGTCCCCTTCCCGGGCCTTGGGGAGGTGAGGGGGTGGGGGGGGTGGTAAGAGGATTACCCAGAATTCGTGGCCCGGGATTGACAGGGCTGAGGGCTCGTGGTTTTAATTGTCGTTGGTGAGTTTTCCATGTCATTGAGGGGGCCCGTCCAGATGAGACCCCAGAGGCAGTTGGGAGGAAAGCAGAGAAAAGCGAGCAACACTTAAAGGTTGTTCGTGGAGATGATGTCAGCCTAAAGTGTTCAATGCCTGAACAGAACAGGAGACGATCCCTTCTGGCACTATCGACACATTATTGAGTTAAAGGCTTGATTTGAGATGAAGCCCATCCTTCTGTCAAAAGCATATGTTTTGCCTTCATTTTAACTACTGAAACTTAATAGTGTATGAAAACCTAAAAGGATCCCCTTGGGTGTAGCTCAGCATGATAGGAAACTGTGCTTGGGTCCAGAAGGTTGTGGGTTTAAATCCCATAGCTAGAAGAATGATTGTGTCACATAGGGCCTTGAGCAGGGCCTTTAATACGAACTGCTTCAGCGGTGCTGAACCTGTGCTCTCACCCCAGAACTTGCCCTCATCCATACATGTGAGTCTGCGTCTTTCCTGGAGAGCGAAATGGGATGCAAAAACTTCCCCACACGGTTCAAGAAAGGATTCTGTTCTATTTAATCATTGGCGTTTGATCAACTGCTCAGCTGCAGTCCATATGTTTCAGTGACATCATCACTCACGGCGTCATGTGACATACTGTTAGCACGTCGTAGCGTTGAGATTCCTGCGAGCTCGTGAGGAGGACGTTTGGAGACCCTGCAGAATAAGGAAACACCCCCACCAGTTTGTTACCATGGTTCCTTACTGGTCGTCGGGATCCTAATCAGATGCTGTTTTCAGATCCATTTTAGAACAGAGGAAGAACGTTTGAAAACACATCATGATGGTATCGCTTGGCCGTTATCTGGGAGAATCAGTACCTCCTCACGGCAGTAAAGGGCGGGGGGGAGCATTGGTACAGATTCCAAATGAGCCGCGGAAGCCCTGAGTTTGGTGGATATTGACGGGGTAGCAGTATGGGGACAAGCAGGAGGTGCAGGACGAGTGTGCATCTCTGCGCCTTTCCCGTGAGATCATGATTCCGGCGCCTCTGGCCTCCCCTCCCCGGAAGAGGCCTTAGCTCACTGATAAAGGTGCAGCGTGGTCCCCTAACAAAGGAACCACGGCGTTATCTCCGGCGACGTTTGGACCAGGTTCCTGTGCATCCTGAAAAAATGTGTGTGGAGAAAAGGGGGGGGAGGGTGGGTCACCCGGGTCTGAGGACATGGAGTTCTGGAGGACGTCCAACCTACTCCCAGGAACCCGGTCTCATAGCATAGCAGTGTTAATGTGGAGAAAAGCAGAGCAACTGGCAAACGTTTCACCTGAAGGCAAAGTGGGTTTGGCGGCATTTCACAGTGCTCCCAGAAAGCCGAGCCTCGCCAGTATTCATTATTTACCCCCCCAGCTCAATTAACCCCCATAATGGTATTTTTATGTGCAGGGGTAAGATAGATTGTATGTAGAGAAGAACACAGATTGTTTTGTGTTGTTTTTCTGCTTAATGCTTCGGGATGCCACTGAAGTAACATCATCATTTATTCATCCGCGGTTTTAAGAGATTTTTATTCTGTTGCATGTTTTCATGCGTCTCTGAGGAAGGGGCCTCCCCCGGTGCCACAGCGCGCCCCCCAGGAGCGACCTCAAAACCAGGGAGAATCCTCCAGACCGGAACTCAGTCTGATCTCGCTTAAATTGCCAGGGATTTGGCAGAGGGGCAACAGACGAAATATTGTCAGTATATGTTGAAAAAGAAGTACAGTTTTAATCTCGGAGGGTGAAGGCACCCTTAGTCTTAAGTAAGAAAGAAGCCTTTTTTGTTAAAATTTCGTGAGTGTGCCAGTAAATCTTTTGCCCAAGAGTTTACATATTATAATTGGAAACCCAACACGTTTCTTTTGAGGTGACTGTATCTCGTATTGTCACACACTGGATGGTGCAAATTATACTTACTGCATAAAAACCTTATAAGACTGAGGTTTTGGCTGCGGACGAAAGCTAATAAATGCTGGATGGAACATGTAGGAAAGCAGAATGGAGGGTGACCCCATCAGACGCATTCACAATGCTGTGCGGGAATTTTCTGCTATAAGGTATCTGGCTGGGAACTGCGATGGCCAGCAGGTTAGTTGTGTCACCTCACACCTCCGGGATCGGTCCCCCACATTTTCTCTACATTTTGTGTCGGCCAGCACGTACCCCGCTGTGGGATGGTGTCCCCAGCCTTGTGTCCACTTATTCCCAAGATACGGAATCACTGTGACCTCGCGCTGGTTTTTGGAAAGAGGAATTTTGAGCTGGATAAAAATGGAAAAGAATCTAAAGATAAACAGAAACGCATGCAGCATGAGAAATGTTTACAGCAACTCAAAATACAGCACAGGGCTAAAGCTGGCAGGTCCTATTTGTTTGACTGTGCCTTGCTTTGTACCCACCTCCCCCGGGCAGCTAGTGCCAGGCAGATGAGGCGCCCCGGAGGTTCGGATCGGGGGGGGGACCCCTCCTCGGACCTCCACCTCACACTCCTCCATTGTTTTTATCGATCGGTCCTGAATTTGTCTTTGTCCTCATTCCATCCTTCCATCTGGATTGCTAGGAGTCCCTGCTGTTTTGCTTATATAACTCCCATATCCAGCTTTAACGGTTTTATTCACATTTATATTCTTAAATTGCTCTTTTTTTTCCTAGTTCCTGTCGAATGAGGTGCAGTTTGAAATGTTTAGATGGAGAGACGGGAAACACTTCATAGCATTCGGGTTACCCAAAACGCTCGTCCTTAAGTCTGAAAACAATATTTATGTGTGTATGTGTGTGTATGTGTGTGTGTGCGCAGAGATTCTGTTCTTGGCATCCTGGGATATTTTTAGTCAGGATAGATGGAGGGAAAAGAGAAGCAGTGATTCCTCAAACTGGCTTCACATTTCAGGGCTCGGCGTACAAATCCCAGAGTAACGGCCGTGACATACCTCAGTGCGGATTGGCGAACCCGTCATCTGCACAGAGAAAGAAGGCATCCGAGGAGGGGCGTGGCCTCAGAAGCTTTCTGGGAAAACTTTCTGAGATCAGAACCTCAGCATTTGGCCATGGGGGGAATTTAACAAGCGGGCCACTATGGATCTCAGTGCTTTAGATTCAGTTTCCAGCTCATCAAAGAGAGTGCCGTTTTTTTTTTAATCTTAATCAATCTTAATTTGATGAAATCCTAATCAGAGTTTAATATCTAACATCTGAATTACGGTCCTGGTTATCTGGCAGCTAAATGGTTTTTATTGGTAGAATGTGTTGGGGGTGGGGTGGGGTGGGAGAGCGGGGGGATAGATATTCATACTTCCACTTGAAATCCAAAGGGCTGGTTCCACTATATGAAAATGGGAACATCCACCACCAAATTTAGGCAAAGGCTAGGGTGTTCGTGCAGTGATTACAGTACCTGTGAGTTACCCCCCCTCACCCCCGCGACACCTTTCCGGAGACTGGGTGATGATAGATCTGTTGGATTCCTTTGCACCCCCACGCCCGGGTTCCCAACCATTGATACAATACAAAGTTGGGGCTTAGCTCTGAAAATCCCCTCTCTTTTTACTAGGAGTACTCTGGGCGAGGGGGGGGGACTCAGTCTGAGGTTTCAAGAAGGGCCATCTTAACCTCAGCAGCGACTCGGCCTGCACTGGCCATCTGGCATGCTGTGCATTTGAATTTACCAAGACATGTCTATCGTGACGGGGAGGGTCCAATGGTGGGCCTGCTTGAGCTAAAGCTGATTTCTAATCACAGTGTAACCCAGTGTAACCCCAAAGGGGTGACAAGACCAGGGTTCCTGTCCGACTGCCCTGGCCACTAGGTTTAATCGCAGCCATTGATGAGCTGGAGACAGTTGACCTGGCACGGGGCAGAATCACTGGCTTCCAGAATGAACTGGGCCTACTTCAGAACCCAGGAAGGTGCGTGCCAAGCGACAAAAACGGCCCATTGTTCCAAGCAGGAAAACTGCTTAGAAACAAAGCATAAAATAAAAAAGGGGGGGAGAGAAAAAGGAAATCGTTATGGAGCTGAAACAACAGCGCGACTCAATCCCTTTGTGTCGCCTCAAACAAAAGGCACGTTTGTGGGAAGCGTTTTGATTGTGTGGAAGGACAGCTGTAAGTCTCCATAAAGACGAGCACTGAATCGGCCATTGTTCCTCCGCTGAGCCTCTACCTTTCGGCACATAGGGGTTAAACAAAGAGGCTTTGTCTGACAAACACCTTGTTCCGGCATCGCCAAGACCGAAGACTCCGCCAAGGCTCATCGAAGGAGACCATACCCTCGCTGATGCCTGCCGCTGTGTGCATGATGCCAGGGGGAAACGTGCCTGTTTGGAAGACACATCATGAGTTTAATGAGTACCCAAGTTCTCCGAGTCAAGGAGGGGTCCATCACGGGTATGAGTTTCTTTGACTGTTCCTAGTCTGTTGAGCTGTTGTAGGCCCAACTGCAGCTGATTGGCCAATGATGTCTTTGGCTAAACGTGTACTGGTTGCACTGTCATATCCTCAAACAGACCATCTAATGCGAACTGCTTGGGCCATAACCATGAACTGCAGTGAGTGGCCCAGTATCAGACCCCACAGTGCCCATTGGCCAGTATCAGACCCCACAGTGCCCATTGGCCAGTATCAGACTTAGGCAGCTCTGCGACTCCAGTGTGAGCTGTGCTTGTGAGAGGAGAACATCTCAATGTTTGTGTGCCACTCCGCATTGACGAAGATGAGGTTCCTGTTATTCTACTGAAACTAACTTTCCATGTACCTCCTTCCCCAAGGAGCCCCTGACAAAGTGTCACCTAGAGCCCCCTGAGCACCTCCCTTGTACAAAAATGTTATGTATTTAAGGGTCCCTGTAAAGTTCCTGCCCACCCCCCTGAATCTGTCAGGATATCCTTGGCTCTACTGTACAAAACAGCCCCTCAAAACTATTTTTAGTCCCTTCTGTGCCCGTTTGATTTTCTGTGTCCTGATAATGCGCTCAGGTTGGACCCCCCCCTCACCCCACCACACCCCAGACACCCTGTGCACTTTCTGCTTTTTATGGCAGCGCCACCTGGTGGAGCGTGAGACATTGATAAAGTGTGAAACCGACGACAGGCTTTACGGGAGACTAATTTGAGAAATCTGCTTAATTTGTGATTCCTCCCTGCAGTGCTTTTACGGCCTGGACTGGGGGGGGCTGAGAGAGAGAGAGAGAGAAACGCCCCAGCAGTGGGCTGGTGCTGCCCGTGCACTCGACGCTCCCACGCAGCCTTCGGCTGTGAATCCACGGCTTTCTGGTCGGATGGTTCCAGAAGTTACACCACACGGTGGATTTTACAGGGGGAAAGCGGGACACTCCTTTTGACATGGGGGGGGAGCGTAAGGAGTTCTAAACACATTACAGTGGATCTAAATGAGTGTTAATTCAAACTAATCTGCTCCCTGTAGGATTTGGATTACGCGGCTTTAGCGGGCTGCTCTATTAGATTGCTAATAACGCAAAAGGGCCCCTAATGGCAGTATTTAGCAATCTTGGAGAAAAGGAGTTTGATCTCGAATGCACACCGTTTTATGGATCGCCTGGAAAATGAAATGTGCGCCTCCCTCACATATCTCTTTAAATGGACGCTAAAGGAGAACAAAGGGACAACTGCTTGCTCCATGTCGTCCTCCTCATTTCTCTTCTTGGGAAATGGAGCCCCTCTCCTCCCCGGGACGGAGTGCTTCTGTAGATTTTCCCCTCCTTTAAATTATTCAGCCAAACAGTGGAAATAATGGAGGTCAGTTTAACCAGTTTTGCATTTTTGAAGCTCTCTCTGAGGGAGGGGGTCGTGATGTTTCTGTCCCCCCCCCCAGTCATCATGCCCTCCCTCCAGAGAACAGTTCAGACATTACAGGCAACCCTGGGCTCCAACCCTAACCCACCCCTGGTGTCCCATAGCGTCCCTAACCTCCAATTAGCCCTCGCTGGCCTGCCTGTGTGGGCGAGCCCGCTGGGTGCAGCCCTGCCCTCGTACCAGCCGGTGCCCTAACAGGCCCTGGGGGACAGGAAAGCCCGTTCAGACGTCCAATTGGGCTTTGGGACATTTCCAACAGGGACAGAACCAAGGCCCCAAGCGCATGTGATTTTTTTTTTTCGTTAGCTATACTTACGCAATCGCATTTTCAGGCTGTGTTGGCATGTCTCTCACATTCCTGCAAGTCCCACAGTCACCGAGACGCATTTTTCAGTTAGGCATGTAAGACGATGAAAATAAAGCCCCCCGCTCTGGGGATTTAAGGAGGGGGGTTGGTTTACTAGCGAGGCAGGACCGGTGAGGGGTTGGCAGGTGGGTGGGGGCTGAGATAATGGCATGGAGCCCTTCTATGATAGATAATTTGACACATATCTCCAACCCCAACCCCCCCGCCACCATCCCCACAGTCTGTCACCATCAACACTTCACTCCTGCAAAGTGTGGCAGAGGGAATCGTCTCTCCACTACATTGCCACGATCCGTCCAAGGGCTGTTATTTTCAACGATGGAGAATCCCCCCCCCCGCCCCTAAAGCTGCCTTCCATTATCTGGAGGGGGGGCGGGGTGGGGCATTGGATTCCGATTCCATTCGACATGAAAGTTTGTCGTGAGGCCACTGAAATTGGAGGCATATGGGGGCCGGCGGGGGGGGTCAGCGTGTCGGCCACGCGCCCAGTCAGGCTCCGCCTCCCACCCCCGCCCATTGCCAGCAGCCCTGTTTCCGAGTATGAAGCCAAAATGACTGAAGAGAAAACTAAATGACAGGGAGGACCAGCCAGTGTGTTACGGTCTCCAATCCCTTCTCCTGCCAAAAAGCGACCGGATACCCCCCCCCCATTCCGATGCCTGTTTGCGGGACGTGTTATTGGGAGGGGGGGGAGCGTGTGTTTACCGGGGTAGATATTATTTCTCTTCCTTTTCTTCTGATAGAGCCTGCAAGAGGAGAACCTGCCCTGAGTGACTTCCTCACCCTCCCTGTAGCTGAAGCGAAGCCCCCGTCCCCTGGGAGTAAAGCAAGAAAACTAAAGGCTGTGTTTTTATGTTTAGCAGCGTCTATTTTTCCGACTCTCCTTCAGAACTGGACTACGTCTCCGTGGGGGTCTACGTCACGGTGCTTTGGCGCGAAGGACAGACGAGTGACATACGGTGAAAGACACCTGTGTGACGAGGGACGCTTAGAGAGGTCCGTGCCCGTGTGTGGACATGCGCGGGGTCAGCCTGGTCCCTGTTTTTGTTTTAATGACGATCACCATGACTGCGATTCAGAAGCATGGAGATGCTATTGTTGGGGGGGGGGGGTAGTTCTTTATTAAAGACAGTTGTGGCAGAAATTATTCTTGGGGGAGGGGGTCACAGGAATTTTTAAAAGGTGAAATGGCTTCTCAGGCTCCAAACAGATGTTTGTCTGGTGACATCAGAGTGCATTGTGGGAAGGGGGCATGTGACGTTTATGCAGCTCCGAGTTTATTTACCACGACCGCACACCGACGGGTGATTAAGCGCATTTTTGACAGTCCTGGAGCGCCTGACCACAGTTCTGTTCCCTAAACCCTGGACTTCATAGCCGTGTGTTTGCACCATAATGAGGAACAGTAACTGTGGGCCTGCCCTTCGTCCTTTGTGCTCCAGCCAGCTGGCACCTGCTCCCCACTGCTGTGTCACGTGACGCTACAGCTGTGTCCACATGTTCCCTGGGTTGGCACGTCAGCTCGGATAATGCCCCGCTTTTAATCACATCTCTCTGGCTTTTCCCCCCAACGATTTCATCGTATTACTGAAGACTGACGCCTATTATAGCTTATATTCATTTAGCAAATTAGTGCGCAGCTCTGAGGCTTTTTTTAGCGCTGACATTTGTTCTTCCAGGAGGTGCCAGTGATGATGACGAACGGGTTTGGTTGTGTTCCTTTGAAGTCTTAATGGCCTTCGCGGACAAACAATGATATACGTTCTCTGGGTTTTCTGCTCAATCAGCACACATCGAGTAGCCAAAAAGTTGATTATTGCTCACGGGGGGGGGGGGGGGGGGGGGGGGGGGGGGGGGGGGGGGGGGGGGGGGG
>JABFDZ020000066.1:7360234-7379505 GCA_019775955.2 Pollimyrus isidori | reverse complement strand
TGGCGCCCGGCCCCCCCCCCCCGCCCCCGGCCCCCCCCCCCCGCCCCGCGGGGGGGGGCCGCGCCCCCCCCCCCAACTGACCCCCTGTTCTTAGCCCACAGCTCGGGGGCTCCCTGCCAGTAAGCCGGCTCCCTTTCAGGCTGCCTACTGACTTTGACTTCATTTTCTCAGTCCAGTACACCCCCCGCCCCCCCACCCCTACCACTCTCCACCTGACTGGGGCTCCGAACCAGGAACAGCCAGGATGAGCAGCCGATGCTTCAGCTACACAGCAAACACAGGGAGGGGTGTAGTTTACAGGACCCTGAGTTACAGGGACCTGATGGGTAGCGGATTCCACCCGGATGAGGATGAGATCTACAGCAGAGGGGGGGTTCGGTGTCATGGGGATCTATCACTGAAACAGCGCATCGTGGTCAAGGTCGTTCAGTACTCAACCGGTACCATACCAATAGCCAGATCAGTTCAGTACCAAAACCCAGTCAGATTTGATATGGAAACACACTCAGGTTCAACACAGAAACATGGTCACACTCGACATGCGAACATGGTCACGTTTGACACAAAAACACAGTCGTGTTTAACCCGGAAACATCATCACGCTCAACACGGAAACATGGTTATATTCAGCAGGGAAACACGGTCAGGTTAGACGTGGTCACGTTCGACTCTTAAACACGATCGCGCCCGACTTAGGTCCAATTTTTTTCCTAAGGTCCAACCATGGAAGCAAAGTCAGCAAAGGGACATTTGTGGCAGCAAAAAAAGAGAAATAAATCCGTTCAGCGCTCTCTACATGGGCCAGTTAACCAGGTAGCACCATTTGGACTTACGGCACTCATTCCCATACTAATATTTTAAATGAATGATGTTGAGGGGCTACTTACCGACACGGCGGCCCCCCCCCTCAGAGTATGTCGTGGTTTGAGGTTTATAGTCTGATCATCGGCATCTGTCGTCGCACCAAGCCTGCCCGTGACACTGAGGACACCGTTCCCGTCTCAGTGACAGCTCTGCCCCTCTGTCGCCCCTCACAGGATGGGGACGACCTCTCCCAAACCCCCCCGGGGCGGCGTCAACTCCGAGGGGCTCTCGGGGCAATCAGCAGGCCTGGCCAACATCTGCAATCCAACACAATCAGGGCTCAGTTTATCTAAACCAAAGACGTATCGGATTTCACTCGCTGGATGGAAAAGAAAAGAAGTCAGAAGGGGAAAAAAAATACAATAAAGATTCCTTTAATGGAGCAAGGGAACATTCCGAAACATGAACACGAAAAGTTAATCATATAAAAATTGTGATTTACGTTAATGTTTCAGTGTTTCTGCAGAAACTTAAGTGTCCAGCTGTCTCTAAAGGCACCAATTGGATCTCCTGGAAGCCCCCCCCCCCCCCCCCACATGTGAAGACAGACTTGCGGGTATAAGCTTACCCCAGGGGCCCTGCATGACTGCCAGCGTCACATCCTATTTACAAATGGTTGATTGGAAGCCCGTAATCAGAAGTGTTGGGTCTTTGGGACAGCACAACTCCCATCTATGCTAACTGCCCCCCCCCCCCCGCCTCGCCCCGGCCAGAAACTGGGCCTGCATTTACATCCCAGCAGGCCGGGACAACCCGGATCCCAGCGACAGAAAGAATCTGGACTGAATCAGCTGCCTTGCCTTCATTCCACAGTGATGAGGAGCCCAATAAACACGTTATGGGCCCATAGAGGAAATCCGGGCCCCTTGATTCACAGATGTCCCCATCCACCGGGGATTCTTCATGCATTAGCGGCCCATGCACATTTCTTTCCCGCCGGGTATTTAGCGGTCGAGCCCCGGCCTTGTTTGCGTTGCCACGGCCCAGCATGATGGAGCCCCCGCAGGGTTACTGATACCACCCCCGCCCTCAGAAGCAGGGGACGTTTATCATGCACGTAAGTGTCAAGGGAAACTCACACGATCGCCCTAGAACCGGACCGTCCGTGCAGAATTCCCGGCTGCATTCCCCACCATGCCTGCCCCGCTTACCTGCCAGCGGGGGCCACCGGGCCGCGCGCGTAACTTGCGGGCGTCTGCGCGGGGCGGGGCCAGGGTCAGGAGCTCATTAGTGGAGACGGGAGACGCATCTTCACACTTCGGGTCCAGCCGCCGGCACTCCCGCCACCCCCTCCCCGCCCTACGGCCCCTCTCCCAAGTGCTAATCAATTCTCAGTGTCCGGAAAGAGGTGCGAGACTCGTCCCCGCACTTCGTGATTGGCCCACGCCTGTGGAGGCTTTGTCGACGCCTCCCACCCGCGCTTTTCCTCCTCAGTCGCTGCCGCTTTTCACCTCCGGGACCCCAGGCCGTGCTTTGCCCCTCCCCCTGCTCTGTGGATCGAACCCCCCGGTCTCTACTCACACCTCCCATGCCATTAGCGCACCTGGCCTGACGGCCTGGGTAATGGGCACCGCCACCCCACCACCCCTCCCCCTAAAGCCAGTACCTTGGAGCACAATGTGAGAATTGCCATGTGACGCTACTCACGGTCCGCCAGATGTCACTCCCATCGTTTTTCATCAGCTTTCTGATGCGCAGCAGTTAAAGCTCCACATGGTAAAGAAATAACATTCTTCCAAGATCATATTAAGTACAAAAAGGCCTTTGATTTAATCACACATTTTCTCATTATAAATCCTATTATAGATTCTTCCTGTCGTTGTGCTCTATAATACGAGCACTTCTCCTCTGACTGCCACTGTTTTTGGTTACCAGTGCTAGTTATAATGTTCTACTCATCCTTCTTCCACTCTCTCATCTTTGTTAGGGGTCCTGGGGGCCAGGAGCATGGCACAGGGCACGGGGCCGGGGTACAACCTGGATGGATGAGATGCCAGCCGTCTGTAGGGCAGATGTGATTTAGATGCACCAACTAGCCTAACTGCATGTCTTGGGGCTGTGGGAGAAAAACGGTATACCCAGTAGAAACCCTCCCAAAATGGGAAGAACGTGTCACACACATGGAAACGATGGGATTCATCCCTCAGCGCTGGAGGTGCGAGGTAGTGTCCTGTGAACATCATTGACAATTGTTATGAAATGGAAACATTTGCCATATAAAAACAATAAAATTACACTGGAACTGTTATAAAATAATTTACTGTACATCTGCACCCACAAAGGTACTTCTGTGTATTTATTTGCATATATTAATTGGAGACTGATTGAATTATTTTCAAATTGGAATTAATTATGAAGGAATATTACTGTTTATGACATTAAATCATAGAATCAACATCTAGCAATATTTTAATGACTATGCATGCTTGCGTATCGATATTGTGTAGAAATTTTTACGACGTTTGGTGATAGACTGTAGAAAATTAATATACATGCAAATACATGTGTTTCCTAAAAATATGTCATTGATATTATGTTTAGCATATTTTCCAAAACCAGATGGCGCTTCTGTAATAGTGTTTGTACAACTAAAAAGTTATTTTTCCATTGTCGGGACTTTAAAAGTACTTTCAAATAAAGGTTTCAAACAATTCCTCAAATCTCCAGTAGACGGCGCAAACGATTAAGCATTTACACGTGCATGGCTCGGCTCTGAAACCGACGTTGCTCTGTGCATTGATACATCTGGAACAACCAGTACAATATAGGGCACTGTAGTACTTCAGAAATCGGAACTGTAGGCTTATATTTGACAATTCAAAAAAAAAAAACAGAAAGAAAGAAAAAAACATTTATATCACTCTTTCTAATTTTATTATTATGATTTACATTTTAATTGTGAAGTAAGGAAATGTGATCAAAGAAAAAACTTTTGATAACAATCGTAGCGCTTAAATATGTTACTGTTTAACTACATTCCAGGAACACATTATGTTAAAGTACGATTTAAAACATCAATATTGTATATAGAAGTATATTTCAAAACAGAAAATTACAAAGTCACTCAAAATACAATTTTAACTTAGCTGGGACTTTATTCAAATATACACTTTTATTATTGCATTACAAATGGGCAACAATAAGCAATCGACTTCAGTTTATTATTAAACAATCATTCTAAATTCTTAAATTGTTAAAATAAATACGCCGTCTTGCCGCAGCAGTCAGTGTGCACATGAACCAGACATTTAGCAAATAAAACTGAAGGTCTACGAAGGCCTTGGAGAGCAGGGTCTTTGATATTCGATATATTGTATTGATCGTGTACAGTTATTAATGCGTAGTTATCACGCAGCATCTCTCATCGGGCAGAAATTATTCATCTCTATGTGAAATAGGTTCGCGGCAAGATTCATCCGCGGTCTTTGCTGCAGCTTCGGACGTGTGTATTTCAACAGGTTCTGTCGGAAATTTCTGCCAGGGCTGTGAAAAAGTGACCTCCGCTTGACTTCTGAACCGCAATGTCAGCTGGTCTCAACAGGAGCCCACGAGTTGAGGAGAACCAGTCAAGCTGAAGAAATATTATTTAAAATGATTATAAAGAAAGGAAAAATGATTTTGCAAATTATTAGTGTGCCACATGTTTGTATAAGCGAAAAGGTGAAAACTTAAAAGTACTTTTAAACACATACACCCAGACGCATATATACAAGCAGGAAAAGAATTTCATTTCAATAGGCCTAAGCAAAAATGACGGGTTTAAGAAAA
The DNA here is from genome assembly GCA_019775955.2 of Pollimyrus isidori. Classification (NCBI taxonomy): domain Eukaryota; kingdom Metazoa; phylum Chordata; class Actinopteri; order Osteoglossiformes; family Mormyridae; genus Pollimyrus; species Pollimyrus isidori. Next base: position 7,374,873 of record JABFDZ020000066.1, on the reverse strand, counting down.
TAAAGTAATAAAAGGAACGTGTCCCAGAGAAACATCGGGAATAAACGGAGATCAGAATGGCGTACTGCAGATCAATTATTAATTTATCATTACATATTCTGTTAAAAATGTAAAGCTCGTTTCGCTTTTAGACGCGGTGCCTGAATTCTAATTAAACAGGCGCAACATATATTTCCATGTTCCATAATGGATGTAATTGTGGCGTTAACACGAGCTCCGTCATATAAAATTGAATTGTCACAACGTACTACAGACTGATTAAATAACCTATATGACCTTTAATGGATAATATTAATGAGATCGTGTAAATGGGATATAGATCGTGTTCGCTGGAATAACCGAATTGACTCTATTTGCATACAGTACGGGCACCGGCACCCACGAAAACGGCATCGCGAGCATTAACAGAGTCATTGCTTTTTCCGTAGTATGTTAAGCTTTATCATAGCCCTTTATAGATGTCAATAAGGGCGACTTAATTACTTTATAATGCCATTATAGTGCCGCGTCGCTGTAAAGCCGAGCAGTAATTCGCCTTTCAAGTCCGCTTTAACTGGGTCTGTTTTACAGTGTGCAATTCAAACTCTCCCCGTGATCAACCCAAAAGGGGCCATGCAGGAAAAAAACACAAAACAACGCATATTTTGAATTTAGAATAACATACAAAGTTGTTTATTTGCGTACTATAAAGAGAGTATCACTTTTTTTTAAAAAAAAAAACAACAACTAAACTTTAAGGGCGTGTTTGGCACTAGTATGAAAACGCAGCTAAAGTAAATAAACAGCAATACAATTATAGAAATAAAACAGCATACAAGATAGTTAGGGTAAAGATGGTTACTTACCGCTTAAATATTCATTTTAAATATTCACATATGACCGCATTTTGGGCCGTTCGAGCTATTACTCAAGCCTCCGTAGTGTATATAATCATCGTTTATGCTCCTCCAAGCTCCCTACGTCGCTCTGTAAATTCGGAGCTGAGCTGCGCATCCAACGCTCCGCTTGGCGGTTTGGGGGCTTGATAGTAATTTCATGCTTGTAAATTTAGACGAAAGATCCCAGCACAGTTCTGACACGGGGATCGTTGAATGTGTGAAGCTTGCATTATCTGATATGACACTCTCACTGGCACCAAACTGTTCTGATCGATGACAGATACTGCGGAGAAGAACTCCTCGCGCCCTTCACTGGGGTATTTGAATACAAATAACGCGGTTTGCACCTTGGCTCGAGGCTCGGCGTTCGCCAAAAATATTACCGCGAGTTGTGGGAATAAAATAACGTGATAAATTAATAAAGAATATTCAGATCAAAACGTCCAGTTGTCCATTCCTCCTTGGAATATTACAGCATTACATAGTTGTTGTTTAATTCAATGCATTGTCAAATTAATAATACACTATTTTCCTTAAAGGATTGTTGATGGACTTCAAAACTCACAACTGTGTTACGCCTATTGATAAATGTACTATAGTTGGGTACTTAAAATATTGTTTTGTTTGCAAACATCCTGCAAATTTGTTGTAAAACACGCCGTATGCTATTGTTCCCTTCAATGAGCTTCCCATTTTGCAAGACGACGATAAGGTTACTTTGAGAACCGGGAGCAACTCTCCAACAAAGTAACGCCATAATTTGCTTTATCCGAACAATCAACAAAGTTGGAAGAACTTCTAAAGGCATACATAATTCATAGATCACACAAATTATAAAAAAAATCTATGGAAGTATGGGCCAAATAATTAATTACTTCAATAAATATACTACAAGTTTGGTACATTTCTGAGCAAATGAACTTCACTGATTTTGTTTTCTGCTTAAACATCATACAGGCCGGTGATTTAGTAGAATTACATTTTTAATTAGCATAAAAAGCCTGCGGAATCGCGCTTACATTTCCCTGGCAATATGCTCTGTTTTTGTTTTTCTTTTTTATATGCAGTATTCCTGCCTAAACATCAGGGCTCAAGTTGATAAATCACTTGATAATTGATAATCTTTGCAGCCAATGAAAGGTCTGAGTCGTTTCGGCAAACTCTCATTGGACGCCGCCTCTGAACACCCCGAAGACTATAGCGACTTGGAGCGGCCCATTTCGCAGGCTTGAGGGGGGTGTGAAATTCGTGCAGAAACAGAAAATTGATACCTCTTTAAGAGCTTCGCTTGATATTGCGCCTTGGGTTCAAAATCTTTTCAGGGCAATGTGGTAAATTGAGCTGTTTTCACGTCTTGTTAAGTGAATTAAATACTTCTGCTCCCTTATTCAAAAGCTAAATTATGGTGAAATTAACTGTAAACATACAATTTTCCGTAAATGGTATTTTCTCCAGTGCCAGTCAGTATAATATGTCATATTAGTAAAAGTGGAACTAATAATTTCTTTTTAAATATTTAAAGAAAGCAGTCTATACTGCGGACAGATGTCTTTGTTTTGTTCATTTAACAAGTCATTCGGCACAAACTGCGCATCGGCATGAGTCAAGGATATTTTGGACCATTTTGCCGTAAAGTTCTTAAAATATTACAATCAGACATGACGACTGTACGTGCTATCAATACTGAACCATTATTATTATTATTATTTACTTATTATTATTTTTTGTCGTTGTGTGAGCAAAATCTTCCTTGATCTAACGTCTCCTGCCAGTAAATCAACTGCTGTCATATAGGCGACGTACAAAACGCAAGAGCTGTAATAAAATAAGTATAACGCGACAAAAAAAGCACCGAAGCCGCATTATTCTAAACCATGTGTGTTCTGCATATCTGCATGCACACTGACTTCGCTTTCCAAGGTTTTTTTTCCAGACATTTTGCTCCCCCCTCCTATGAGAGCAAGTTCATGCAGCCCATTACATTGTGCAAAACGCGACCTGTTATGGCCACCACTACTTCCGGGTTTCAGCAGTCTGGTCCAGATCCACTTCTTCGCTCCGCTCGAGACGCGCGCATTGTACACACACGGGCGGGCAGCTCGCGGCATCGATCGTGGCTCCTTTAAGAAAAACTAAGCCAGAAATATCACTCCACCTCCTCTTGATCTCATTTAGAGGCTATTGCATAAAAAAATCAACTCAGGAGGCTGAGAGTGATCAAAGAAAGGAGAGAGCTTGATTTTTTGTGACCAGTTGAGTATTAACATTTAAGGTGTCCCAACCAGTGGAAGCGCACGGCGGATCATCATTCATTCAGCACTTTGACAACCTCGCGTTTGATTGACAGCTGGAGTGGCAAAAAGCCATGAGTCACTAGTTTTGTTTGAGGGGCATTTTCATACTTGTTTGGTAAAGAAGATTTGTTCTTTCCCTGCCGTTGTCCTGTGAAAAACGAAGGAACTAATTGCATCGCTTTTAGGCGAGCCCGAGCTGAAGCTCCAGTCTCCTCGCCTACATAAAGGAAAAATAAGGATTTTCTTTTCCTGCTTTTGGAATTTGCGTGCTTATTCCTCTCCACCCTGGCCTCATAGGGGATATATCTGAAGTTCGAGGAAGAAGAGGGCGCGAGACAGGCCGATGGCGCAAAGGGTACGTACGATGAAAAGTTTCAGCAGCTAAAAAGCAGCGGCTATAACGATTAAACGTGGCTGATGACAGACGGTCACAAGGAAAAAAACTTTTCTTCGTACGTATAGCATGTTAACCACCTTTTCAAAGTTAATTTTCACAGACTGGCTTGCCGATATAGCCAGATACGTAATAATATGTTACACCTTCTCAGTGAACACAAAAAGTGCGTTTACTTCGGATATTTTCCAATTGAGTCATTACATATTTTTTAGCAGAGACAGATACACAGTAACTCCGGGAAGCAAGGGACCGGTGCTTGTACTGTTCACGATCGTAGTAGTTTTTAGGGATTTAAATCATGCATTAGATATGAAAATCCTTTACATAATATGTACTTCATATTAATCTATTTATTAAATTAAATTAAAATTACATTTCTTGCGCAAAACCTATTTAGTCACAATTTGGTTCATGATCTAATATTACACAATTCCAATAATTACAGCTAAATAATTGAAGTCGATATTTTTTTAGCGTTTTATCCGTGAGTAATCATTATTTTAACCACTGCTTGTTGGACAGCTTTCATTTCTTACAGATTTGCAAATTATGGCAGGGATCTTAATTTAAATTTAGAGTATGAACATTAAAAAGGAGTTGCCGAAAACTTACCAAAACCTTTTGCTACTCAAGGTGTGACCACGACAACACCCTAGTGGCTATTGACACCTTTACGGTTTTAGGGCATAAATGTGTTAATTCCTTTTATCACACTTTCACTGTAATTGCTTTGGCTCTTAGTACATCATCATGAATAATTAACCCCACACGTTAAACGTAACGTAAAAGGATGACTTGTTTGTTTACAAAATTCCTTTTAAAACGTAATTAATTTTTGTTCTTTTTTACCTGTGCATACGGTTAACAAGTTAAGTTAGAAATAGATACGAACTACACTGCATCACAATAATGCGAAACATTTAAGCGGGCGAAGTGCATTAAAAAATCGTAGGCGAAGTCGTTTTTGCTCGGCTTGCACGTTCAAGCTTGTTTTATGTTTCATTTTCGAGGTATAGTTTTTAAAATAATTGCAGGTTGTTTTTATGAACCGAGCTTGCCCTGTTTTTGTTGTTGTGCAGTACGAAGATCTGCCCCATTACGGCATGGAAGGCGTAGGAATCCCGACCACGATGTACGCGGATCCTCACGCCGCCAGATCCATGCAGGCTGTCCATCTGAATCACGGTCCCCAGCTGCACTCGCACCAGTACCCGCACGCGGCCCACACCAACGCCATGCCCCCCAATATGGGCTCCTCCGTCAACGACGCGCTAAAAAGAGATAAAGATGCCATTTACGGGTAGGTTTAGGTTGCTACCGTGTTCATATTTTATTATTAGAGGGGTGGCCCTAAAATCCAACAAATTATTTGTTTCGGTGCGCCATAAAATTGGAAGAGGTCTGGAGAAACAAAAAAAAGTTTAGCTGAGGAAGGGAAAGTCGTTATTTGAACACAACTTCGTATGTGTCTTGTGGTAAACCTTAACTACTTTGCTCGGGAAATAATTAATTTCGTTTTTTTTTTTTGCTGTATACTTCTTTTTTTGAAAATAATATTTGTTACATTAAACAATATACCAAACACCAATTTGTTGCATTAAACGATACCAATGTGTGTCACTGACTGAAAAATATTTAGGGGAATTGAAAAACGACATTCCCTTAATTCTAAGAAGGTCAGACACATACTGGATACTGAGGCAATGCAAAGAGCATTTGAATTCACAGCGTGACGTTTACAGTAACTAATGCAATGTGGTTGTAAATATGTGAACCGCTCTTCTAAAATTAAACATTGTAGTAACGAAGGCTGCAATGCTATAATAATTATTATAATTAATATCTTCAGGCACATACAGAACTAAGCCTGTTTATACTTTGGAAACAGGGAGGGAATAACTTAACCAATCCATATTCTAGTAATACAACAACTCGTCGAAAACAATATTGGGCTATGTATGAATTATTTAATGGAAGTGATGTATATCGAAAATGTCTAGATGAAACTGATTTGTGTAATCAGATTGCAACTTTCCTACGTAAACTACACAATGCCACTTAGTACAGGAAAGCTAAAAAGCATGCATTCATTGTGACAGCCGCACTTAAATATCGTTGTCTTTTGTTGCCAGTCCTTAAAATAACATATTTAGCTCTTTTACAGCGGCGACTTATAAGTGGCCCTCTGTGTGAAACCGAGTATTTCATTATCTAAAACGTGAAACGAGGAAAGATGAGTAAACGGGGCTAGGGGATAGTGAAGTAGTTGATGCTGTGTACGGTTTTATTTGGTGTGAAACTATTTGGCTTTAGATTGTTTTGTGCCGAAAAAGAGATCGTCGTTTATTGATATTCCCGCCGTGCTGTCTCGACTGTTTACTGCGCTTTATGGAGCATTGCGGAGTAGTAGGCAGAGATTAAAAAAATATATAAAGTTGACTTCAGTGTCGTCTGGAGACGCTTACGATTTTACTTTATTGCAGGCACCCCCTCTTTCCTCTCCTAGCACTGATTTTTGAGAAATGTGAATTAGCGACTTGCACACCGAGAGAACCCGGCGTTGCTGGAGGCGACGTTTGCTCCTCTGAATCCTTCAATGAAGATATAGCCGTGTTTGCAAAACAGGTCAGAGTGTGGCACGTTATGCCGGCAAATTTTGCATTCAATAAAGTTGCTCGCGTAGTGCATTATTTATAACTCACGTTGTATATCACATCTTACATGTGTAATGTTATTGCCATTGTTTCAAGTTGTGAGCATATTATAATATTGCTCGTATTAATGCATGTTCAAGACACAAACATGCAGTCAGTTAAAATTGTGTAGATTTTAATTATAACATGATGGATATGCGTGATTTTATGATAATGTATGGTAACTCCGCGAGACTTACCTCGTGACTTCCGTAACTTTTATAATAATGGAGATTTTTTCCCTTGATTTAGGTTCGGGCAGAAAAGCCTTTATTTTCATCGAACCCTGAACTGGATAATCTGGTAACTATACATCTAGGTATTTTTTTCGAGGCAGAATACTTAATACTTAATATTTTGTAAATTGCATTTTTAAAATTTTCTCTAATGTATCTATGCTTGATGTGCATAGACAATGTCTGAACGCTAAACGTAACCCGTTGCAGAAGTTCAGGGATATGTTGATGCAGTAGGCTTCAAATTTGTTTGCATGGTTTTGTGTTGCCACCACTTTTCATGACAAATTCCCGTCCTTCCTGCTGGTACTGGAAAGCTGGCCCAAGTCTTGAACTTTTTTTCTGAGTCAAAAGTATTCTGTGAAATTCATTTAATTCGAGTATACTCTCTTCTCATCACCAAGGCAGTTAATTAATTTTTTTTAACGCGATTAATTTTTGACGTCTTGATCGCGTGCCTCCGATTTGAATGTTACAATATTTCAGCATCCGGACATAATAATAACAGAATAGTGGAAAAAAACAAACTGGTAATTTAGGAAACAGCTGTATTGCTGTAAATCTTACGTTTGGATAATAGCGGGAGAATGGCAAGAGATTCATAGATCACTGTGTTTTATCATGGTACATTAAAAAAACATATTTTATTATTTTTTTCCAGATGATACAAGCAATTCAAGTATTACGATTTCATCTCCTGGAGCTAGAGAAGGTAATTTTGTCTTACTCTCTATGGCCGGTGTTACAGTGCAGGCCTACAGGGTTACATTTGCATAAATGTCTTTTTTTCTGGTCTGTTGTAATTAGTGTCAAAATCAATCTTGGCTCCTATTTCTCTTTCGTGTTTAATTACAATTCAATCCACTTAAACGGGAGCAAACACCCCTTAGTGGAAATCTCGGTTTTAATTCCGCACTGTCACCTATTGTGCAGTATTTGAGCCGTACTAAAAATCACACGACGGGCTGACCCCGTGCATCGGCGGTCGCTGCATTGCCGAAAGGTCCACAGAAGGATTTGATTAACTCCCAAAAGTATTATTTAAGGTTGCAAGTTTAATTACTGCAGACAATTGCGTGTTTTCTACGTCGGGGCGTGGACTGGTGCGCTGTTTCAACGCGGGAGACTGAAAACTTTAAGTATATGTTAATTTTGCGCCGAGAACTTTCGGGCAACTTGCCGTATTAGCGAAACATTACCGGATACGATAACGCTATTGTTAGGTATCTGTGATAGTGTAATGGGTGATCTTAAAGACCTGAAGGATGTGGCACAAGTGTTGGAAACGTGGTTGTTTAACACCTCGCCTGATATCCCGAATGGCGAGATTGCATGGAAAGCGCTGGTAATGAAATAACCAGACGAAATTAAACAGTTTACCTTAAATGTCACTCAAGAAGGTCGCCGATGTAATAGGCACAGCCTCGGGAGCAGATGAATTTCGCACGGGTGTTGAATATGTTGTAGCCCGTGAGTCGTCTTGTCACTGTCAATTTTCTGCGATATCTCAATTTTGGAAGAAAAAAGTTATCCCAAATTCTGGATGCGTCTGAGCCATGAATGGGGTTGCGACATCGCTCCCATTCCTTGGCTCGCCCTGCGTGTGAAAAAGTCGCATGTGTCCATCCCCCCGTTTTGTCTCTCTGCATTTTTTTTTATTTATATCGTTTCATTTTGTATATATTAGGTACACGAGCTTTGCGACAATTTCTGCCATCGCTATATCAGCTGCTTGAAGGGGAAGATGCCCATCGATTTGGTTATAGACGACAGAGAAGGTGGATCAAAATCAGACAGTGAAGAAATCACAAGATCATCCGGAACCCTAGATCAGGTATGCGGTATTTTCCTTCATTTACTGTGTAAAAAGTAGGATATTCAGATTGTCTTCTGGGTCAGCGCACTGCCTCTTCGCTATTTGCATACGATTAAGGCTCTTTTAAATTCCATCGGAATGAAAAAAAATTTGAATAATGTGGCTATTATTGCTTCATTAAGGTTTGATCCCGGAACCGACCCAGGGAGATTAGCTTGTGAAAGCATCGCCATAAACTTGACCTGTTTCGTGTCTATTTTAATTTAGTCTTTTCTTTTTCCTCGTCTTCTTTTTTAATCAGAACGAAATTCCATCGGTGTAATTTTCAAATAAGCAAATGGACTAAAGTACTTAGTGTTTTATTGAAAATCGCACTGATGAGCCGAGAGATTTAGTAGGGGAAAAGAGGGAGGTTAGGTGCCTGGGACTGTCTCCTGCTGTTCACGGTTCATTAGTTGCCTTGTCAGTATTTTTCCTTAAGACACGAGCCCACGTTGTTTACGCCTGTGGTTTCGGATCGGTGTGCGCCGGTTGATACGTATGCATATCGTAATTTCTAAAAACGGTTTACATATCTGTTTATCATGCTTCGTTTTAGCCTGCGTGATTTGTTAATAGTTAAAGAATATTTAGGGTTTATCTTGCGTCGTCAATGCCCCCCCCCCTCCCTCCTTCATGCAGCTCGCGGCTGGTGAATTGTTTATTGCGCGCTGAGGAAATGACTGGTCTCGTGTTGTCTGAGAGCTTGGTGCTCCGCTGCTCTCTGTCTGTTCCCTGCGCACATGTGACGCGTGGAAGGCCGCTGCCAAGGCTATACCGACCGATCCACTGACCATTTAGAAGAATTATAAACGTGTGGTGGCAGTGCAATGGATAAGACCATCAACGGTTAGCAAAGAGGACTAATGATTGCACCCGCATAAAATTAATGGAGCGATCAGGCAAAAATAATATAAATTTGTCAGTCACCGGCTTTTATTTTTAAATAGCTGGGCAAAGTGAAAATCTTAGTCCCACTCCTCATTCAGCTGGGATCGTGATGGCACGACCGTCCAACAGCCACTCCGATTTTCTCAAGGGGTATGTTCACCAGAAAATTAAGGATTCTGAAACATTTAATTGTTAGGGAATTGAATTAACTTAAACATTGAATTTTAACCGCAAATTGCATGCTTCTATGTTTTCTTAATATTCTTGTAGCGATGATGTTTTTTTTTTTTTGGAAGTTTACCATTTTATATGTCAAATTTAAGATGGCAAAGATGTAATCTCGAGAGATAGAAATAGACTTTTTTTAAACCCTTGGGTTCCAAGGTATATGGAGCTATTTGAACAAATTATGTTGTGCTTAGGGGCACGGAATCGGATCTTTAATTGACTTTAAGATGGAGCCATGCCCTAATTTTACCTAATGATAGGCCTGCACGTAGCCTAAAATGGGAGGACAGTGTATTTTATGTTTACCACGGTAAATTTATGAAAAAAAAAATTATATCTCATTGGTAAGGGAGCGATCACGGATGTAAGTATTCTCGCGGTCAACGGGAATCTAGCGTTTCAGTGGGCGGTATGCTGAAGTGCTGATTTAGTATGCTCTCTAATGATCGTTTTGGGTGAGTGGCGTGTGTATATATCCAGATATGCACTCAGTGGCCTCTGGAATTAATTGATTTATCTTATTTTCGCTTTATCACCGGTATGAGCGATATATATATATACCCTTTTGCTTATCATTTCTCTTGTGTGGTTTCAGTGTGCGGTTGTTAAGGGGTGACATCGCTAACGAATTTGTGTCGTGTGTGCATTATCTCGTTCCATATGTATTTTTAATACATGCCCTCAGGCATAAAGTTGAATTGGACTGGAAAAAATTTCTTTGTGCAAATTCTCAGCAATGTTAACAAGAGGGAGAAGGAAGACTCATTTATTCATAAACCAATTTATTCAAGCTAGAGGACTGCACCAAAAATATTACAACAATATAAAACCGAAAAAAATCCCAGAAAAATACTTTGAATTTATTAAACTGATGCCAAGCGTTCCACCCTGTTTTTTCCTGCATGCTCTACCCTGACATCCCCTCCTCAGTTTTGTTTAATTTTTTTTAATCGTTAGTAACCTTCTTTTTGCTGGGGTGGTGAGGGAGTAGAGGGGGCACCCCCGACGCAAAGACCACCGCATAGCTGAGAGGTGAAAAAGTCACAGGCTCTCTGCTTGCAAGCGAAAAGCGGCCAAGCCAGTTTAAAATCAGGTTGTGTACTTCGGGCAGCGATGATAAACGCCAAAGCCCCCCAGGTGCCGCTTGAGCTGGAGTGACTGGTTGCTGCTTTAACCCCTTCGCTCCGGATTAAGTTCTACTGCTCTCTCAACGCACGAAATAATTTCGCATTTTAATCGGCGCGATCGCGGTTTAAAAACACAGTTGTTTTCTGGAAACTGCCGGTAACTGCATATACACGAGGACTTTAGTAGGCCTAGATAAAATATCCCGAAATGCAGTGCGATGTTTTCGACCACTTTTGTCTTGTGAAGTGTCACCCGGAATGTCAATGATGATAATCATTGGTGTCAAGCTTATGCATTGTTACATTTTTCCAGTGAGAAAAAAACGTAATTACTTTAAAGGGTGGGCTCATTTAGGTTCTTACCAACTCTGAGTTTGCCTGGTACTCGTGATCAACACTTCAGGATTGAGCAAAAGGGGTCTGAGACACAAATAGGATTTGCACAGCGGCTTGTGTTCCTGAAGAGGGCAGGGAGTGGCTCGCGCATTCGCTCATTAGGTAAAGGACTTAAAATCTGCACAACAGAGCCCAGGACGGGGGCAGAGAGCCACTGTCTACTTCAAGAGCCTCTTTGATTATACCATGGTTACTGAAGTGGGCTTTAAAACAATTAAAAGGGCTAATGATTGTGTTTGCTTTTATGTGTGTGGATATGTACATGCGTGTGTCTTCATGAGAGAAAAGGTTTTAAGCACAGAGGCTGTATAATTGCTTTCACACTTTAAATTGGGGCAAGGGGCTGTCAGTGATCACTTGCTCTCCCCCCCTCCCCCCCACTGCCAGCGGAAGTGGACCATAGCTTGCTGTCTGTTGACAGTGCGTAATGGGGGAGGGGGTTGTGGGGGGAGGGGGGGGTTGTCAAGAGTTGCTGTACAGTAAGAGGCAGGTGGTGGGGAGAAGTCGTCGGAGGCTCTGATTTCATTGCATTTCCGCACAGGACTTGTCTCTGTGTCACTGACCCCTGCCGCCTCCTAACAATCCCCACCATGACATTCCCGCGGCCAGGGGTCAGAAATTGAATCTTTATTTGTGGATGTCTGGCCCCCTGCTGTTTGCGTAGCATGTTGCGGCTATCTCGGGGTTGGTTGGGGGTGCTGGGCCCGTCCCGCGGCCTGGGCAGGGATCTAGACCTCTTAATGCGATGGAGTGCCCTGATGGCTGATGTGGTTGTCTGCCTTCACGCTCTGGGTGTGTAGGTTTGGCTTGATGTAGAGATACAGGATAATCTCAGCGTGCTTTGCCAGAGCTTATGCCGTTCCGTTTAGATGGATGCTCTGTACCCAAAGCATCAAAGTAATACCATCAAAGCAATTAGCAGTGATGATCTTCTTTAAACCAGAAGGCTGCCAGTTTGCGTCCCCCTGCATTAAAGCAGGTTGCAGCCTTCTGTTGAGTGCTCAACAAGTGACACAAAGACTGCGCTGTGTGACAACCCCCTTCTCCCCGCCTCATATTAACTGAAGCATAGCGAAGGGGTGGGGGGTGTGAATCTGACCAGCCAAACAAAAACAGATGTTTGATTCATCCTGTCACTATCCATGCAGGGTCCGTTTGTATACGCAAAATTTCGTGGAAACACGTTGACGTTGAACAGATCTCAACGTTTCTCATTTCGATGGAGTGATTTGGCGGATTAATTAGAGTATTATAAACCAGCCGGAACGATCACCTATAGCATGGACTGGGCAACCAAACACTATATTTTAATTCAGTTCTGTGTACTTACTTAATACAATTGTTGGTGTAATTCAGACATGTTTAACAATAGTAAGTGATGTATGTGTTGTGTAGTTCATTATTTGCATATGTGAGGCCGGGAGGCATGGAACAATTCGGGGAAGTTTTAAAGTAATTGGGAGTAATAATACATTTTGTTGAACACAGACATGATTATTAGGGTCATTACTATAAACAGCTGCTGTTAAAGGCTTTTACTTTTCCCTTAATCTTTAAGACGCTCTGTTGAGTTTCCGGACACTGGAATAATTTGCAGAATTCCTATAAGTTTAAAAGTTCTTGCCTCATGTCAAACGCGTTTCACCGTGAACTCGGGATGTTAAAGCTGGTGTTTGGACTCTTGCGTGGCACTTTGAGTTTAAGATCTGAAGAAAAAGCATGGATTAATTGGAATATGTGACTCAGAGGTTGAGGGTTAAGATTAATCGGAAGTGTATCTGATGGGATCGAGGTTGTAGCACATTTTTGGTTTTGGTAAGATTAGTGACTGAAAACGTCTCTGTTCTGCTTTGTGTTGGGAAGCGAAGACGTTACATCAAAGCATTAATTGGTTTGGCTCGACCTCCAACACACTGATGCTTTGAATCGTCAGCAGTTTTGTGTTTAATGTTGTGGTTTTTTAGTGTTTAGTTCAGTGGTTTTAAATCATAAGCGTATTTTGGAGGCGACCAAAAATAAGCAGTGAGTCATTTCATTGCGATTTTCGGAATCGCACCTGCATTTTGTGCGTGTTTAGTGCAGTTAATTAAGTAAAACATGTGATTACCTCTCCTAATTCCTGCTGTATCTGTTTTAAAGCCAGAAAACAGTCATTAGTAGCAGTTAAGCTGGTGGTTGATGGTGCTGGTCTCTGTATTGAGGATAAGGGGTGTGGCAGTTACACAGCATCTACCTTCCTGTCCCTGCATATCGAGAGTGCATCCCCTGGGCTTTCGATCGGCAGTGTTCCCGGTCCTGTCACTGCTGTCGCCGATCGGCGTCCCGACCAGCAGAAATAAACAGCATGCCCACACTCTTTATGTATCGGCAACTCCTGTGACAAGATCCCACATTCATTCATCTCGCTATGTGACCACACATTTAATCCCCGCTGATCCGAGCTTAGAAAATGAGCATTTGGGAAAAGTGTCACTTTTAATGTCTCGAAAGAGTTTCGCGTGAGTCCCGCATACACACAGCGTGAGTTCGATATTAATACCAGCACTTATATGTCATTATTTGTATTTGGCCGCTTGTTTGTCTGCAGTGTTTTTTTTCTCGGAAGATCTCTTGCATATGAATGACTGTCTGTATCCTCACCAGAGGTATTTAAAAGACAGGTTAATGCCTGGCAGCTAGTGTGTTTTCCTTTTCCTTTTTTTTTATTAGTATAATCGAGTTGGCAAGCAGAGGTTTTGTGGATGAGTGCTTGTGGAATATGGGGAGGGTGCTGTGAAAAAAAATGGGGGTGGAAAAGCGTCTAAGACCCGACACAATGAAAAGGCAATGAATTGGAATGCCTCACCGATCATAGAGGAATCAGAATTTCCAGCAAGGAAAATCTTTTCACGGCGAATTAAGTGGTGGAGGAAGAAAGCAGTGATGAAAGAGAGGAAGAGAGAGTGAGGAGGGGGAAGAGAGAGAGAAAGAGAGAGGGAGAGAGAGAGAGAGAGAGAGAGAGAGCGGTAGGCGCGGATCTCAAACGCTAGTCCCTCGGCTCAGGACCGAGGATTTAAGAACTTTAGCTAAGGCTGCACGGAATAGAATGTGGAAAATTGAATTTACTAAACAATTAAGCATTGAATTAATCTACATCCTGCACTGTGGAGAGGCAGAGGGAGGAAGAGAGAAAGAGGGAGAGAGGGAGAGAGGGAGAGAGAGAGAGAATATGAAGGGGGAGGGTAAGCTGGGAGAGTGAGAGAGACAGAGAGCTGAATAAATCCAAGTCAGCTCATTAGTAGGACAGTGAAGCGAGTGTGTTTCCGCGTGGCGAATCGACGCTGGGCAGGACCGTGCACCCTCACTGCGCACACCAGCCGCTAGGCAGGACCGTGCACCCTCACTGCGCACACCAGCCGCTAGGCAGGACTATGCACCCTCACTGCGCAAACCAGCCGCTGGGCAGGACCGTGCACCCTCACTGCGCACACCAGCCGCTAGGCAGGACCGTGCACCCTCACTGCTCACACCAGCCGCTGGGCAGGACTATGCACCCTCACTGTGCACACCAGCCGCTAGGCAGGACTATGCACCCTCACTGCTCACACCAGCCGCTGGGCAGGACTATGCACCCTCACTGTGCACACCAGCCGCTAGGCAGGACT
>JABFDZ020000066.1:7318150-7329433 GCA_019775955.2 Pollimyrus isidori | reverse complement strand
CCCCCCCCCCCCCCCCCCCCCCCCCCCCCCCCCCCCCCCCCCCCCCCCCCCCCCCCCCCCCCCCCCCCCCGGGCCATGGTAACCGTCTGATTGGCAAAATGTAAGCGGGAAAAGGAGAGATCTTGTCCCCAAAGTGTCATAAATCTGTCACACGGCAGGTAATGCGTGAGACGCATTAATGCATTGACCTGTGAGATGGGGGCTAAGAAAAGAAAGAGAGAGAACCCTGAGGCAGAAGACACTCCCACAGGCACTTTGAACCCAGCATGGCGCCACCTAGCTGTGAGAGTGTGACGTGGCAGCAGAGGCTGCAGTGTGTTTGCCGGCCCATCCTGCCACACTCTCCCTAATTGGCTGTGTCCAAATTAAATATGCCATCATGCGGCAGCCTGACGAATGGACCTGACTGAGCCGGCCTGCAGAAGCAGGGGTCATTAATGAACTGTTCCTGGGAGATGGCCCCAGTGCAGCATCCCCCTCTCACAGGCTGGCTTCCAGCAAGGATAGGCGAGCACCGTGTATGTCCGCTCCGCGGTTTTTATTCCGGTCTGCCCTCAGTGCGGGATCCGTAGCGACCCCTTTCTTACACAACTTGGGGAGAGGGGGCAGCAGGAACAAGGCGCCCCTCAATCCCTGGCTTCTGCAACCCCTATCTTCCCAGCAGCTGTGTTAACTCCCAGAATGCCGTGCTGAAGGCCCACCTTCGATGGTCTCAGTTTACACGCCAAGCTCCGCAATTGGGCCACGTGTGACATCCAAAATGAGACGGGAAGACTGGGGGCAGAGGCGGCGTGTAACCAAGACGTCGCCACCGTGAAGGGACTCCCCTTTACGGCTTCATCACTGATATTTCCTGTCTGGTCTCATTTAAATATTTTTTGCTCCGTTTCTAGGTCAATTAAATGTAAGTGATGTGTTATACTCTTCATGACCAATTAAATTAATAGGTTATTATGAAAAAAGGAAAAAAAAAAAAGTTATCTTATTTGATTAAGGGACTGAGGGTACGTTATATTTTATAAGCAATTTTCATTAGTTGGGAGATTTTCCTTAAGGCAAGATTAAGCAGCTATTTGCAGGGGAGAGGCCCAGGACTGTGCATGAAGGTGTTCCTGGTAGTAACTCTACAGCATTACTTAAGACCAAAGCCAATTAATCCTACTTATAGAGAAAGCTCTGCTTTGTGCCCCTGATGATTATGAAGCTTATAACCCTTAGAAAACGGACCCCTGTCAACCCCGATAGACCACAGCAAGCCATGCAGAAGACCCTGTCTCTTTGATTGCCGGGAAAATGATTGTTTTCTGTCTGCACCCCTCCCCTGGTTACTTTGCAAAATTAGCCAAGGGGGGTGAATATTGCCTTTTTAAAATTAGTATTCTTTTTTGGACTGTAGTGATCACGGTGCAGAAATTAATTATGACCATATAGGGGTTCCCCTCGTGCCCCAGTGGGGTTTTGCTGCACAGTCGTGCCACAGGCGTTTGGGGATTCTGCTCCCCCAATTACGAAGCTGAAATTTCTTAACCTCTACCAGGGTCAGGCTCCCTCCTTTATAGAACCTGGACTCTTTTTTAAAAAAAAAAAAATTTTAAAATCCCCTTTTAAGTAATAGTAAAAAAAAAAATTAAAAATGAAACCAGGGACTTTGGGGGGGGAGTGTGGGAGCGCAGATGATCGCTGACGCACACACAGCTCCCGTTGGTGGAGTCCCCTGGTACCTCTTAAAACCAGAACCGGACCAGGTCGTTTGCATCAATGACCTAAACGGCACGCTCTGTTCCCAACACGATCGCTGCAGCAATGCACCTGACCTGGTCACATTTCAAACGGGGGACAACAAAAGGACAAGAGCAGAAAAAAAGGCTTTTAATGTTAACTGGCGCCCTTGAGTGTCGCTCTTAAAAATAATAAAAAGGGTGTTTATTTATTTGAATCGACCAGAGGCAATAAATTGTGCACTGGTGCCTGGAAAATGGCCCGCAGAGGCAGGGCTGTCCGAAGCATTTGCCTGTCGGATGACAGACTCCAAGGACCCTTGTCCTCTGCCATCCTCCCTGATGCGGTGTGAGCTCGCATGTAACATACTTGTGAAAATGTTTGACCCGGTTGGTGGGGACACGCACACACAGCGTTCAGAGAATATGGTTTGCAAAAAGAAAATGTTAAAAACACCCAGTGTCAGATGAACGGCAGGTTTGTTTGTGCAGAAATATGGCGAGGCCTCCTCGCTCACATACATAATACACTTTTTCCCCCCTGCTCCCTTAAATGTGCACCTTAGCTCAGATGTTAGCTTTGCTGCAAGCCCCGGCCTGCCCCTAAGCCCCCCCCCCCCGCCCTACGCCCCACGCCAGGGGCAACAGAGAGGATACATTTCAGAACAAGCTTGGTGCTTCCACACCTTCTCATTTTAGCTTCTCTAACAACTTTCACCCTGCTTTTGAATCATGCATTTATTCATCATTACAGATTTCAGTTAAAGGAACACGTTTGAATTCAACTTCCCTGTGTGTATCTCCTGCCTTATCCTTGATCTTAATTTACTTTACCTGTTCACACACATTCATGAATACAACCCTAATTTCCCTCCAAATCTACATGCTTTTCTAGAGCTGAAAATAGCAGCAATTGTACTGTGACTTATGCAAAGTGAGTTTCTATTCCATATTTTGTTGAAAAAAGACAGGTGCCAGCTGGATTGAATTAGGGAGCCTTCTGAGGTTCTTGGATCCTTCTGGAAGACAGTGTGCTCTAGAAGCACCAGCCACTCTTTGTGGCCAAACCTGTGCATGAAGAGGCAGCCGCATTAGAGAAAAGAAGCCCAAGTGAATGAAACACGATTATCTCCTAATCGTGTCTCCTAATGGCAGCGTTTAGAAGCGACTTGTGTTTTTTCCCCCCACCAAACACAGTTTTCTGTACTTCCTGTTATGGCGACATGCAGGCAGAGGCTAGGTCTAGATTACGGAGGGGTGTGGGGAAAGGGGGCGGGGCTTGACATAAAGCCTGGAGATTGTAGACTCTGAAATAGCTGGGGTTAGGGATTGGACAGGAAACGTGCCCATACACGCATAGGTCACATGACCTTCTGATTCCCTTGACCTCAGCCACAGAATCCGTTGCCGGTCGGGTTTCCTTGGGTATAGCTGATGCCCAGGCACCTCCAGAGGCCCTCCTGGCGGACTGAGCCGAACAGCTCGTTCACGGGCTCCTGTATCGTCCCACCGGGATGGACTATATCCTGGATTTGTGCTGTAGTCATTTCCATCATCCCTCTATTACTCGGGAGACGCGTTTCCTTCCTGGACTATTTTCGGAAAGCACGGGACATATTTTCTCATCCGCGTGAGCATGGCACTGCATGACAGAAAATTTCCTGAAAAAAAAAAATGATGGCGAGAGAGAGAGCGAGAGAGAGAGAGAGAGAGAGAGAGAGGGAGAGAGAGGGAGAGGGAGGGCGCCTTCCTTGGTGCCACGGTGCAACATAAACGGTAGAAGGTGCCAACCAGTGATCGCTGACACGCTTACGACCGCGTCATTAACATTTTTATGGAGCGTGTGAGGTAATTAGCTATGGCCGGTGAGTGCTCGAGGGGTGGAGGGGGGCAGGAGGTCATACTGCTGGCTTTGGCGTCCCTGGAACTTTTTCCCCTGACTGTATTCTGTCCCCCCCCCCCCATCTCTCCCCCCCTCCACGTGCCAACGCAGGACAGCAGGACATGCCAGGGAACGGTTGTCTGACGGGCACCTGTATGGGCACCCCCTCTCTGAGACGCTCCCCCCCTTACCCTGCGCTCTGCCCTTCTGTGGCACACGCCGTCCTGGGACATGCCCGCCACCACCATCTCACCCCTCGATGTCGATGCACGGAGGACTGACCCACTCTGCCATGCCCACCACTGCATCCCTCCCACCCCCAACCGACGCTCAGCATGGGACATTCTGCCCTGGGGGTGGCACACCATGGACCTAACGGCCTGAGGATTGTTTCCTTATTTCAGCAATTTAAATGAATTTTAAAAAAGTCTATTTTTTTCCCCTTCTTTGGGCGACGATGGTCATCTTCAAAAACTGACACCACAGAAGCGGAGGTATCTTCTCCACAAACGTGAGGAGAGCCAGCTGAGGACACTTTGGACATGAAGTGCCCAGTAAAAGAACAGATAAACAGAGACACGATGCGATTAAATCTATATCAGCTCTGAGGGTAGGGGCGGGAGCGGGGATATACTATATACTGTTGTAAAATTACCTTGGACTCTCAGGAGAACTGAGAAATAATTATTGTAAATGCTATCGTATTGTTCTGCATATTATGTTGTTTCTAATAGATTTTTTAAAGGATGTGAAGTTTTTTCTTTCCACACTGTGTGTGTGTGCCGCCTCCATTGACGCTGATCCCCCCCCCTCAATTCAGTTGATGTTTAAAAACGGAAGAGAATTAAAAAGAAACGATTCGATCAGATCAATGAAATCGACAAGCCTTACTCCGTAACACCGCCCCCCGCCCCCCAACCGTGGCAAAAACAAAGGGCTTTATTTGCGAAATTGCTGGGCATTAAAACAGCTCCGTCCTGCGAAGGAGCCTCTCTTCACCTCTGCCGTCGTTTGTCCACCTTTCATCAGCAAACAGATGTACTGCGGAAAGGATGCTGCGGACACACGCATCGGCCGATCAGCTGTTCCAGAACCGTGAGGCCGTTTGGGAACCAAAATGTGTGTGTGTGTGTGTGTGTGTGTGTGTGTGTGTGTGTGTGTGTGTGTGTGTGTGTAAACGATCGTATGTGTGTGGGCGCCCAAGTGTCACGCCTGTGTCCATTCTCGCGTCTCAACTATGCCTCATCACGGGAGGGGGAGAGAAGTTGCCCTATGACAAAAGTAAATTAAGTCTCACTTTATGTCAAAGTAAAAAAATAATACTAATTCATGCGATACTTTTCCACGGTTCATTTGGAGACTTTATGTATACGTTGTAAATAAATAAATTTTTGTGGAAAAAAGACTGCAAAAATATTGGTGTAATATTGCTTTTAAACCCGCATGATTCCTCAAATAGGCGTGAATTTGTTTTTGGAGACGTCTGTTTTCGCGAGAGACATAACTATACTAACAGAAACGAAGGGCAGGCTCTTGTCGAGGAGATCTGCTACTTTTATAGGAACTGAAAGGCTGAAGTGCAATAACTACAGCTGATGGGACAGAGCTTTGGAGAAAATTTTAGAAAGTTCAAGTGGGCCTACACCTAAAACAGCATACGAATAAGCGAAAGCGATCAAAAGGCCGCTATCACGGTGAATCTCGTTTTACGCAGATACCATGTTTACGCATTAGTACCGCAGATGAGTTTTGCGTTCACGCCTTAACAGCAAGAAATGATAGGCTATATTTTATTTGGTAAAGTATACGCGGTGTGGTAATTTTCTCTAGTTGTTTATCCTTACACCAACGCTATACTCAGGCACATCTGCGGCTTTTCAAATATATGACAGATATATGGTCTAAGTGAAACAAGCGGCGGTGTGTTTATTACTGTTAGCACTGGATGAGACGGGAAGTGTCATTATGTTATTGTTTCTGGTTTTCTCCTTCTTGAGGTCTGAGGACAAAGTAATATATAAAAGATACTGTTTAAGCATAGCTTTAAGTGCACGAAGTGCACGTGTGCAAATGATATATCTTTGCACTCCTAAGGACGCCTGTTATTCCCCCAAGCCTGTTTACACGCTCGGTATGAAATGGCTGCCCAGTCATGGTCAGCTGTCCCTTCTGTGCTGTAAGGGCTGTTACACGGGTCAAAACAACGCTGATCTACTTCTGAACGCTGCACGGAAGCTTACTTTTTTGTCGATTTATTGTACTTAGTAATATTCTGTCCAAGACTATACATTTGTCCCGTATTCGCTATGGTTTCAAAGTAGTGGCGGCTGCATTTCATCCCAAAGAAGAGAAGGAAAGGTAAGATCATAAGATGGTTTAGGTGATTGCATATCCTAAGTCAGGCTTCCCCAACTCGGGGCTTTTCCAAAGCAGGACAAAAAAACGCAAGAAGCCGTGGCTTGGATCGGCTTGCGTAAGGATTTATGGATTTAATGCCACTTTAGAGAAAATCTAAACAGCGTTTTGGATTTAAACGGTTCACCTGCTCGCTTGTACTTGAGCCTGTTTTCTAGCGAGATGTGGCTTCAAACGCTCGCCGACGACGGGACATCTCGCATGCAAATTGCTCCTGCATTTCCATTCCCAGACTTTTGTGTAAATCATAGTGTTTGCAATATAGCTATTGCGCTGCAGTCAGTTACTCGGCTGTAATTTGACCATTTAACCGAAGGTGTTTTAAGTGCCATTTTCTGACTGTTCCACTTACTTTGTACGGGCTGAAAGCGCAACAAATGCGAGTATGATGAGATATTCTGGGTCGGGGTAAACGAACATTTAAAAATTACTTGCATAAAACTGCGATAGCCATATTTTTTCCTTATTGAGATATTGGTTACTCCTGGCTCCTAAGCGGTAGTATAATTCTAATTTTCAACTCTTTGGATACACAATTTAAAGTAGGCGGCTAAGGATGGCGGGGCAGTGATGTAAAACGTGAAGCAGCCTAAGTTTTACACGGGCGCACTTAGGATGTATAGCGGGTGTCTGGACGATATACATGTATACAATTTTACATTATTTCACACAAACTTGTAAATCAATTTCTTTGGGACTGAGAATTAGTCCTTCATTTTGCTTGTATATATTTTCCCTGCCCTGCCCAATCTGAATGCTATTTACACAGCAGAAGCGGTTGTGTTTTAATTACACAGCTCCAGTCCCCGGCTCCAGGCTGGGAGCCCCTTGAGTTTGAATTCCGGAGCTCTGGAGACGTAGCGCGGGTAAATCCCATGTTTGACTGCCATCTTTAGGGGGTCTGGAAAACTGTTATCGGCCATTTTTATTTTAGCGATCGTTTTTAAAAATGCTATTCTTAATTCATGACATATATTTATTCGCCAATAAAGCAACAGTTTCGAGCTTAAGCAAAATATGCAATGTTTTGAAAATATTTTTTAATATATACAATAAAGTCTTTCAAAGGATTACAGTGTCAAACTGTTCTTAATTATCTTTTTCATATCAGCCACGGGACATTTGATTAGAAATTGTAGAAACTCGCTGTTTTTGTAATTTAATTTGTAATTGGGTGCGTAGTTTATTTTATCATTTTATCTTAATTACGTCCAATCAAGACATGCTGTCCTTAGACCTTTAAAGATACAGTTGTGCATACAATTAGGACCCCCCTTTCCGAAACCCCTCATAAACTTGCTATTTTTGACGAAAAAGTAGAAACGGCTACACGCTGTTCCCCTGTGTTACACGTGATACATTCGAGCGCACAGGCCGAGATGTTTGTAATAGTCTTTGGTTACATAAAAATGTTTTATTGAGTCGGTTTTAAAGGGATGTAGGTGGGGAAGAACTAGTAGTGATTTCATTAATGAAGCCAGATTCCATTTACTATGGATCCACACTTGCGGTTTCCCAAGTCGGAAGTAGGCTACATGTTATTTTTTAACTTTACGTTATGTATTGCCATAGACGATGACGGAATTAGCTAATAAAATAGTCCTTTCTGAATACATTTAAAGTAGATTATAAAGCCATCACTCCCTTCATGTCAACTGGTGGTAATACTATCTTCAAGGCATTTGTTTCAGTAAAATCCCTGAAATGTATACGCGGTCCTATTGCCACGCTGTTTTCGTCCTCATTGTCTGCGGACAGTTTATTCATAGGCAATTCTAGTTAAGGTTGCCTTTAGGTAGTCTATGAGATGTAATTTTATTTGTGAATGCGAGTTCTGTGTTTCCCAGAATGGGGCAAACAAAACGAGCACAAAGCCAGTGTTCAGTGCCGCTCCCCGTACAAAAGACAGGCGAGACCTTCGGTCACATATATCGTGGGCCTGTCAGGCAAACCAGAAAGCGCTTTCTGCAAACAAACTGCCCCAATAGCGAACTGTCGGAGTATGAAGGAAGAAAAATTAGCTCCGTGAGTGTAACGGTGCTCCCCCCCCCTCACACACACACACACACACACAGTATTTTCTTCTTGCAGGGCTAGACTGCATGCTGTTGTCCCCAAGTCTTTAAAGCATGCATCCCTGGGTCATCCCAGGCAACCCGTCCTGGGGAACTGGTGATCTAAACTTCCAGGCGACCATGCTACCCAGGTTGGGTGTCTCGCGTTCACGTGGGGCTGTTACGCCGCGGCCTAAAGCCTCCCCCCCATGGGGAGACGAAAAACCGCTGTTCCTGCGGCATGATGTCGTGAGCCAGCCCCCAGATGGAGGTTTGTGTTTTCTGTATCAGTGTACAATTTAATCGCTGGCCATTTTGTAGACGGATCATAATGCATGACTGTCTGAACATGTGGAAGTTCCCAGGCGCTGTACAAGTCCATTTCATCACTTTACTGTCGATCTGTCTAAATGTGTGTGTGTGTGTGTGTGTGTGCGTGTGTGTGTGTGTGTGTGTGTGAAGCATGCAGTCTGTATGTCTACAGAAACTCAATGCATTATACCTCTGTTTTAGCAAATCTATTTCAGTATTTTATTTTGGTAAAATTACCTTGTGCACAAGAGACCTGTACTATTTTTAAAAAGAAATACATTTCATGCCACTGTAACAACAGCTGTAATGGATAGGGCTAATTATTTTTTTTCAGGTTTTGGTTATAAATCTTATTTTCTCTTCTCATTATTGTGCCTTGTTAATGTGTCCTTACAGGTGCACGCTGACAGACCTCTTTTTCACAGGCTTAAAAATGATGTATGAGGAAGACTCAGACACTCTGCTGTAGGTACCATGAGGTGAAACATCGGTAAAGATGGCAGCGGAAGTAAGGGGGCAGAAGAGGTTCTAGAATGTCCTGTACATATACAGCAGGCCATTTGGACCATCCACTACATGAATGCAAACCCTTAGGAGATAGAGGGGGACACCAGTCATGAATCTTACAGTCAATTAGGGTGTGCTTCCCTGGTCTTCACGAGGTGTTCACATAGAAACTCACAAACAGGAGAGGGGTCTCTGCCACCCCCCACCCCCAATTGTGCATGTAAGAATAATGTAATGAATAATGTTTGACGTTTGGCACCAAAACTTTACAGGGAGTGTTAATTTTTGCCCTTTTTTTTTGCTCATTTGAATTGTAAAAATACTATTGATTTACGAGGTCACACTTCTGGAGCTTTATTCCACCTGTGTTTTCTTACGCTGTCTCACACAAATCTTTATTGGTGCTGCTGCATTTTCTCCCTTTCTAGAGTTACGCAGAAAGGCCTCTCATACTGGATTAATAAGGTAGAGAGGTATTTAAGGAGCAGCACGGAAATGGTGGACCGGCTGCAGGTTAGCAGGATAGACTAAAGAGAAAGAGGCTACGATGTCTGTGATAGCATATGGACATTCGTTATCGTGCTTTACAGCCCATGAGGCAGAGAGTGTAACTGATGTAAGACTTGAATGATAATTTTGTGAATGTTTGGTATACATTCACAATGTATTTTTTCCTGTGTATTTTTATGCCAGTTCCCTTTGCAGATATTTTTCAAACTATTATTAATTTAAAAACTTTTTTTGTGCATGAGAAAGCTATATAACATTTGGGCCCAAGTTTTAAACCATTTTTTTCCCTAGGAATTTTTTTCCAGCTTTGTTTATAATATTCAAGAGTGAACCAGGTGCCTGGATTCAGCTCTCCTGTCATCTTTCATTATAAATAATGACGTGTGATTTGTCGTAAATATAAATAGTAACTTCCCCTTCTCTGTGTACAATGGCGTAAGAATATAAATTATACCGCTGACGTTTTACAAAATGTCGTTAAGATCGACGTCCGAGGCTATTTACAATCCCCACCGATCTGAAATAGCTTAAAAATACAAGATAAATGCCCTGTTTAAAATACAATATCCAAAAATGCAAAAGCCATTTATAGTAATTTTTAACTAGTGTCCCATATGTTTTAGTAATAATTAAAGAACTTTCTGGTAGTTTTTATTTACAAAGCAGATCTGTGGTGGCGTTAAGAATACACTTGTTACAAAAGTCGCAGTAACGGCGCGTTTAGACAGGATCAGGCGATAAAAAAGGTCACGTGTGCATGTGGCAGCTGGTACTGAAACAAAAAGAACCGGGAGAGAAAAGTCTCCGTTAAAAGAGAAAAGAGGAGGGCTTTCGGGTACGGCGTTAGAGCCATTTTGGTTGTCATCTGTTTCCTTGGTGACTAAGCTCAGCCCTCAAACCCCCTGGGCCGGGAGATTGTTAGAGAAAACCAAGCTATTTTCTGCACCGTCATTTATCACTGTCAGCACATAATGATTCCCCTCGCAGCTCCTTATTGATGTTTGTAATTGCATTATCTCATAAGGGGGGTGGGGGTGGACGCGGGGTGCTGATCAGTGAAACCGAGCCGAGCATTGTGAGGTCATGAGATGCCGAAGTACTATTTGTCCGTTTAATACAACAAGCTCTCATTATCTCCACTACTACGCCGAAAGAAAGATTTGATCTGGTCCTGACTGAGAGAGAGCCGAATAACGTATTGTTTCATTTGTGTAACCTCAATCCATGAAGGATGAAAGGATGCGGGAAAATACAAGCGTGAGGAAAAGCAAGAAAAATGAGATAATTTGCCTGAATGAAATAATTTTCCTTAACTGAGAAAAATGATACGCGGAACTAAAGCACACGGTGGCAGCTGGTTCTTTAGATGCTTGTTGCAGAGTGGTATGATTTTTGATTCTGATGGGATTAAATAAACGCTTAGGTCGAAAAAGGAAGACGTCAAACTAACGTTTATTATAATGAACAGAAGGAGAGGAAAATGTGGAGATGGGGGAAAGTTGTTTATACATTTCTTTCTCGATAAAGATCTGACATCAGTCTGCTTTACCATTCAGTGCGAATTACACGGTCCGAAAAGGTATGTTATTCTTGAAAGCATTCCACACACACACAAATATGTCAGGATCAGGCCAAAAGTAACAGTGAAATTTCTGAGACAGTCTGTACAACGGCGATAGCCTCGGACGTTTCAGTTGATAGATGTTATCCAGGAAAATGAAGTCATGATATCGAGTTTCGCGTTTCAGTTGGCCTTGGGTTGGTAAAGCACTCACATCAAATAAAGACACCCAAACGCGTTACTGCGCAGACGAAAATAACAATTAGGGTCACGTAGCATGCCTGACTGTGACGTATTCAGTAAGTTGTTTGCCTGCATACATAC
>JABFDZ020000066.1:7269411-7287414 GCA_019775955.2 Pollimyrus isidori | reverse complement strand
GACCAACGTTTGCATGTGTACACTCTTACATGTACATGTCAAAATGGAGAGAGAAAATCTTTATGGCTATAAAGAGCCCATTCTCCGCAGAAAACAGACATTTCCACGGATGAAGTTTGCAGGGGCTGTCAAAACATCATCAATGTGGATGGTCTCTCGAGCAGTTTTCCTGTTTAGCTGTGCATGTGGGGTTGGGGAGGGGACTCGTATTTCATACACCACATAAAGTAGGAGTGCAATTTGTCAGGCATACATAATCAGGAGCAGTAAGGGCTCAAGAAAGCGCATCACTGCCCTGAGCACCGAGAACCGTTTTCTACGTAAAGCACCTCCCCGTATTTTTTTGGTTGCCCTTTTTAATACTGCAAAAGGGCCACGTTTCAGGGAACTGCCGGGCATTTTCTCTCCATAGGTTGACATTGACCCCACTCCCCAACTCTTCACCCCCCCCCCCCGGAGAAATTCACTCAACTGGGAACTGGGAAAGAATGTGTGCGACACCCTGGGGTAAAAACGCACGCAGAATGGCCAGACGGCCCGGGAGCGGGCTGTGTCATGAAAATAAAAAAAGGTTTTTAAGTGATTCCTTATTTGGACTTGAACTGACGTGTTTCAGCAGGACAAAACCCAGGATAAGGTTTCTCATTCTTGACCTGATACCATTAATAGTTGCTTTTAAAATAGCACTCACATTGGCTTCATTTGTTTGCCTTGAAATCTTACAAAACATCCCAGAATATAGAATAATATTGATGCCCCCCTCCCCCAAAATAAAACGGAAGGTATTTTCATAAAGATCAACATCATACGCTACTCTGTCTTTAAAAGGACCAAGGCCTGCAGTTATTACTTGTGGTCTTTGTGTTTTTAATCGTCATCATCTGATGTCTGTAGCCAAGCCTGACACAACTGACATTGGCTGCTATATGTTATGATTAACAGAAATAGCCCCCAAAATCTGGGATGATGTCCTTATGGGGAGATACTGGGGTTTAGCTGTAAGTGAACCATGACATTATAGGTTAACCAAAATCTCAAGGACTCCAAGCAAGGGGCTTTTGTGTTTTAAAGGATAGAAAAATAGTCCAATTGAGAAAGCCGATGCCCAGGGGGTGTCCCTGCCTTTCAGCAAATAGGCTTCGTTTGTAGATGCTGTTGTTTGGAATGAACCAGAAATGAAAGGTCTGCTCGATATTTTAGCATAAGAGCTAACTGACATGCTAGCCATAGCCCTGTGAAGGGACCATAGAGGGGCCAAGTCTACGCTAGCATGCTGGTTTGAGGCCCCTGTGTTTTGCTGTGCATGTCAGAGCCACTGCAGCGTTTCCTCTGCCACGGTAACAGATGTATGCATGTAAGCAGAAAGTGCGCAAAGCACAATTTAGCATGCGCCGCTAAAACACCAGTTGGAGGTGATGCGGCAGCACGCAGCCCTTCTTCGCTACGACATCTCGAAAGTCGCAGATGTATGTGTCGGCATGTTATGGTGGCCGGGGGGGGTCATGGATCCAGAACAGAAGTGATGGGCCTTGCGTCACCTGCTCTTCTGTCAACTGGGGTAGGATGGGGAAAGGGTGCTGATGGGGGTGAAAAGGAGGGCAGTGTTGAGTTCACACCAGAGGCACGTTGACTGGGAAGCTTCTGTCTTGAACCCCCCCACCCCACCCCCCACCAAACCTGCCCACCTGCCTGTCTCTGCTTCAAATGTTCCACCTTCAAATGTTCCACCGCTCCCGCCAACTGTGGTACAGTCTGCTTGATGGCAGCGATAACACCGCAAGAGATAACGTTGCAGGTCGGGTGTATCAGCAAGACGTTAGAAAAAAAAAATCAAGGAGGAAATGATTATGTTCGGCCTGGTGTGAATTATATATAAAGTCATTTACTACTTGAGACAGACCAATTAGTAAGCACACAGAGGGGAGAAAGGCAGCAGGAACTCCCTTCTTCTCCACTGTGGCCGTAGCACCCCCTGCCAATCAGAATGGCAGCGTGTTTGACAGATGAAAATGCATATCTTTGACGTTTTACACTTTCACCCAGATCCACGTCACAGCTGTACACAAACACAAAGGTTGGCCCTTGAAAGCGATGTTTCCATGTCTAGTCTGAGTCTGTGGAGTTTGTTTTCCTCCAGAGGAATCCCTGCTGTCCCATTCCAGGTGAACTTGCTTGTTCTCTTGCGTCACCGGTCACCTAATACCCCTTAGCCACGCGGCTGCTTCGGACTGCCGCCGTGTTGGTCCTCAGGTCTGACGTGAACTTGCCAGAAACCCAACCCCTGGAACTATGTCCAAGCCCCCCTCACCACTCAACACCATCCCACTACCATTTCTTATCGTAGAGGATTATACCTGCTCTGCTTGTGAACACAACTTTCTCAACTGTCTCAAGGAGTGAAAATATGATCCCAGCCAGTGAGCTGGGACAGAACCAGCATGACGTAGAGGCATGAGGTTCTCAATGTCAGCGTAAACACACACAACTTGATTACAAACTTTGCCGGCTTGCTGCTGTGTTTGGAGAGAGAACGTGTTTCTGTTTTCCGTCTGGGGCACCAACCAAGCTCTCCCTCACAATTTTGCTGATCGGGTTTCCCACTGCTTTACCAGTTCTAATTCTTGGATTCTTTTTGACCCGTTGTTAAAAGTACTACTGTTCGGTAAGTCGTTATTTTTTCGGCCATGCTGAGGATAACATTCTTTTCAGAAATTGTCCCCAGAATGTTGTGCATCACTGCCCAGGTTTCATTGTGGCTGGCTAAACTACGCCTGGCTTAATTGTTAAATACACGCACGGTTCATGAAAAGAGCCACCCGGTTGCTTAAACCCTTGAAACACTTGTGGGACATCTAGAGTGAATCGTGGTTAAAGCCGTGGGAAATAAGGATATTTTTAGACATTGTTACTCATATTGAGCCTTATGGGTCTCTTCCAAAGAGGTGGGCGGCCTGCAGGGCTGATGCAAACACGGCCACCGCCGTAACCGAAGCCTGGCAATGCGGTGGCACTAGAACCGGGCATCTGGTGAATAATGGATACCGCCAATATCGGATGAAGGAGTTTTTATGGCTTGCCGACAAACTTGGACGGCGGAATGTTGGCGGGACACTAGGCTTGAATTATGCCTGGCGTCCCAGTCTATCGTTTCAAGATTTCAAATGAAAACGGTTAATTAGGAATTAATAAAATATGCGTCCCTATCGGTGCCGGAGGACGGCAGATCGGGTGGCTGTCAGAGGATCCACCGGCACGGGGAGTGGCAGATCAAGGTTACCCCGGTGAGGTCAAGTTACCCGGCGGGGAGACGACGGCCTGGTGGGCAGGAAGTGGCCCTCATTAAAGAGACAATTACGGAAGCTTAATGAAGGGATGCTAACGGACTCCCTGCCCACCAAAGGCGGCCTTGCTAAGCCTGCACAGGCACATCGCAGGACAGCTATGCTAACATAAGATGTGGCTAAGAGATGCTAATGTACTGTTTGCCGAAGGAAGCACTTTTTCATGAAAGATGCAATAGCGGCCTTAGATAATGCTGGTCAGCGATTACCAAGGTTTAATAACTAAGCATTTGCCACTTTGCTTTGCAAATGACCTCCATTGTCACCAAACACATGACCAACAGAAGCAACAAGCAATACTGCCCTGCAGACCTGAAGCAAAACTACACTTGCCTGGGTTTTAGCGTGGATTTTGTTGTTACTTTGATTTTCACACTCTGGTTTCTTCAAAAGTAAGGTAATCGAGCCTGCTCTGGCGGCGATTAGGGGCCAACTTTATTTAAGCAGAGCAGTCTGCAATTCTCACTACTCAGTCATCATCATTGTTGTTAGCGCATAGGGTTCTTCCAGTTGGCTCTCAGTTAGAGGTTTGTTTTATGAGGCTAGATGGAGTGGGTCTGTTTCCTTTGCGCTTGTCAGTTGCCAGAGGTAGTGGGTTGGTAGTTCTTATCTGGTTAGCCAGTTTCAGGCCAGTAGTTGGCATTTCACAGCTGGATTGCTGTGCCACTGCTGTCTTGTTTTGCGGGTTTTCTAGCCTCCCTTAAAGTTCTCCATGTTCCTGTCTGGGACCTTTAGTCCTCTGTGGTCGGCTTCACCTCATCTTGGGGCCATTTCCATGTCCATGCAGCAGTGTTCAGACTATTGGTCTCAGGGGCTAGGGGTAGAAGACCTGACGTGATAGATGGATGGATGACCCATGGCGAGGTGTTTGTAGACCTTGTTTGTGCAGGCCGATAAAGGCTTTTAATTAGTGAGCACTGAATCCAAGTCAGGACAATCGAAACCTGATTTCAATCATTGTTGAGTTTTGATAAAATATGCAGTTCTAGTGTTTTGCTTTTGTACAGCAATAGCGAATATACAGGCGTCCTTGCTGTCGTTTTTATCTCAATTTGTTTTGTTGTAAAATAGATGATATGCCCCTGGGGCTCCGCCCAAACGGGATTCTCCCATGTGACCCGCACATTCTCGGAACGTGACAGTCTCGAGCCACAGGAAACAGTGAGGCAGGATTCCAGAATAGCTATTTCAATTAGGGGGCATCAGTGCATGTCATTTGTTAACAACTTTGATAAGTTAAAACCTTTATGTCTTATTTAAATGCGGTGCTCATTTTGCAGAGCGGAGAAGTAGGTATGGGACCTTAATTGATTTTTCTGAAAAGCTAATTTAGCTCAGCCTTCTGCTTTGAAATCTGTCAGCAAATGAGGTAAAACACGAGAGAATTAAGGAAGAACTTGTGTAGCTGTGTAGAAATGGGGTCAGGCTCCTAGATTATTCATGGAATATAATAGCAGAAAGAAAAAGCTCATTCAGTATATTCATCAGCAATAAGTTTAAGGACTTGTACGAGATTATTAAAAATGTTATATTAAAAGTAATAGATTCATAAGAATATGAACATGAGTCTAGGATCTGCACATTCTTCCACAAAACCAGACTTAAAAAACTAATCTTAAAGACTCATCAATTCCCAGAAAAACAGCAAAATGCTATAATTTATAATATCCTTGAATTTTTAACAACCCTTTAATTTTTGCTATTCAGAAGTAATTTGCTGGGTTATGTTTCAAACGAGCTCATTCTCCTATTTGAGTTTGTCTAAACACCTCGACTTGTAATGGATGGACAGTTTATTTTTCAGGCTAAAAGCCCCCATTGAAGCAGGACATGACCTCCTCTAAAACACACAGATGTGTCCATTCCCACCCCCTCACCGCTCCAGCAAGCGAGAGCAAATCGCCTCACTTACCACTAGTAAGAAAGGAACCACATAGGGGTGATGGGGTGAGGGAGACCTGTCCCCCCCCCAAAAAAAATGTTTTAAATTGAATTCATTAATCTTCTCTCTCCAATAAACACACAAAATTATTAAGTTGTACCCCCCAATATCAAACTGTTTCCTACGCTGTGAAAACACATAACAGTAAATCTGCAAGCAGCATCATTTTATAATTAAGGCACAGATAGTTGGTTAAACATACATTAAATGTTCATTTAGCAAATGTTTAGGTATCACCAGGGGCAAGGACATTGGCAAAATTACATGGGGAATTGGGGGCGGGGTCATCACCCCACCAATAATCAAAATCTGGCAAATACACCCTCCCTCAAATATTCTCAGAATGGCTGGAGACCTTAACCCCCCCCCTTCAATGTTTAACCCAAAGTTACATCCTTGAGTATGGATACCTTCCACCAAATGCAGCCCCCTCCCCAAACAATATTCTTACTGCTTATCCTCTCAGGGTCACAAGGGGGTGGCTGGAGTCCCTGGACATTGCAGGACACATACTCACCCACACACGGGCACACACTACGTGCCAGTTAGCCGAGACACATGCCTTTTAGCGGTTGGAGGAAATTTGCGCGACGCGGGGAGATCATACAAACTCCAGCCATGCGGGCCGGAGGTGGGATTCAAATCCACCACAGGTGCGACACAACAGCACTGCCCTCCAAGCCGCCATACCGCCACCCACAATGGGAACCATCTTTTTTAATTAAAAGGTGGTACGTTTCACTTACTCGCAAATTCCTGCAGTAAATTGGGACCTGCTTGTTTCTGGGTGTGTGTAAGAATCATCCAGGCACGTCTCATACTATATTTCACCTGAAAAAGTGTGAGGTTTATCACCAGGGAAACACATCCACAAATACCGAGTCTGTCGCTGGTTGCTTTAGGAACCCGTTAAAAAAAACGCAGATTAACCCTAATTAAACGTGTCTTGTTTGTTAACTTGTCGCTGGGTGTTTGTGCTGCAAACTGAACAGCTCCCCTATGAAAAAAATACTTGAGTTCACCCCCAGCAGAAGTTTTTCCTACTTAATTCCTAGTTATGTTGTGCCTGGGGAGAAGGATATGGAAGGAGAAGTGAAATCTCTCCCTGAACTGTATCTATTTACATTCCCCCCCTCCCCCCTGTGGGGTTTTTGGTCTGGGCTGGGAGACCTGCTAGCAGAGAAGCTTTCCCCAGGTGCATTGAGTGTCGTGGATTTCGGCAGATGCCCGGCAGGTCTGTCCAGCAGGTCTGTCCAGCGTAAACCGTAAACCTCCCATTTGCCCTGACTGTGGGCCGCTCTTAGGTCTGGCCGCCCCCTATCTTGGAGAATCTTGGTGCTCAGGTTATAGTACAGGGGGCGGGCTGAGGGTAAGCGGAGTAAATAAAGAGGACTTATCGAGTTCATAGTGGCCGTCGCCGCCTCGATTGTCTGGCGGACTTTGCGGTGCTCAGCCCCGGAGAAATTCAAGCCCCCGCTTACAGCTTTGATCTTCGCTTGGGTTAGGGAATGGGATTCAGTGGGGGGGGGCAGTCCTACATTGAGACAGTAGTATCATCTCCCCCCCCCCCCAACACGGTGGGGTAAAGACCCAAGCTGGGGTGGCTCTGGCCCAAATCACAGTGCAGAACCCTCGCCCCCCCCAACCTGGGTCCAGAGTCATGTACTTTCAGTCTGAAAGTCACCCAACTGACAGCCTTTTGTTGCAGACCATTTGCCTTTTGTAATTTATTACGTTTAGATTAAATCTGGCGAAACTCAATATTTTAATTGAATGTTTAGAGCTAAACCCCTCTGAGTAATAAATTTCCTCTGGCACCCTGCATCTCGCTATCGTGTTTCTTCCCTAATTACATTTACATAAATGATGTTCTGTGAAATTATCATCGGGACTGTACGGGCAAAGAGAGAGAGCAGGGCTGGGGGGGCGGGGGAAGTATGGACTCATGACAGGAGGTGGAGTTGGGGGGGCACCCCAAGAGGACGGAAAAGACGGTCAGATAATACGACATGGAGAGTCAAAATTTACAAAAAAAAATATATATATTTCTCTGTATTTCATTGCTTAAGTTGAATGCCGACTGAATGCTTGAGAAAATTTCAACCAGGGCTGCATTGGCGTCTGGAGAGCTTCTGCTTCTGTCCTCCCAAAAGCCCATCGGCGCGCGTGGCTCTTTCCGCGGGTCGTAAATACACACGACTCCAATCTACATAAGTATCTTCATATGGGTTGTGGCGGGGGGGGGTGTCACCTTTATAAATGTAATGGGTATTGAGATGGTGACCTGAATGGACATCAATCAGGGTGCTGTAGGACCGCTGCCTCACCCGTCCTTGCTGGAAATGTCAGGAGGGCATGACGGGCGAGTGGAATGTCCGGTGAGGATGGCTCACCTATGCGGCAGCATTCAACACAAGTCCAAACAGCAGTCGACGAGGGCAGGGCCACTCAAGAAAATGGGGAGATAATTAAAGCGGCACCGCTCAGCATTACCCAGGAAACTATCCACTTCCTGTCACATGACTCCGTGACGCTTTGCCGATTGTCGCTCTCGGCCCATTGTGGGGTCTGTCAGGCTGCTGACTAATGGCGCCCGGTGTGTCGTCGACGTCGCAGGTATACGCAGCACCTCGACAGCTTCAAGTGGGTGTCAGAATGAAGGCGGGCTTGGGGCTCCTGGCGGCGAGGGCTGGGGGGCGGCGCCGGGGGCCAGCTGGAGTATGGTCCTTCTCCCAAGAGGATCTCACCACTTGATGCTTTCACTTTTCCATTAGTCTCATACCATTCTTGTGTGAGAGCTTAGAGCGGGAAGCAGGCATTTAAGGAGACTGGGACGGGATTCCATCCCATGGCACTACACCCCCCTCCCTCCATATTATTAGTAGTTGCCTTTGTAAGGAGATTTTTTAAGAGAGAAATCATTTGAAGCTCATCTAATGTGTTATTCATCATGCTTTCTTGAGGAAAGTCTTCCAATCACTTATCCTGGTCAGGTTATTTGGGGTGGGGGGGCGGGGGGGTGTGGTATGTCCGGGGACACAAGGCTGTGGTACGTCCCGGACATGATGCTGATCCACGCCAGCACGTACACACACGCGCGCACGCACACGCATGCACACACACACACGCACATACACACACACATGCACACGCACGCACACACACGCACGCACACGCACGCACGCACACGCACGCACACGCACACGCATGCACACACAACAGGCATTTTGAAGATCTACCTGTGTGTCTTTGGACTGCAGAATGCAGTGCCAGCATCCCCCATCTACGCAGGAAGGTGGCGCCGCTTAAACCCCAAGCCCTGCAGGTTCGAAGCGACAGCGCTGCCCGCTCACCATGTACATTAGATTACACTTTAGTTTTTCTGTTTCGGATTTGCACTTTTCTTCCATTCTCCGGCGCGTGGGCCTCGGACGCCCGTTAGCAGATTGACACAATTTACAAGGAGCCATTAGCCCTCATCTGAACCGCTTTCTGCATCATAAAAGCACCAAGGATCCATGGGTAAATTGAGAATTAAATTACACGAGAAGCTGGGGGTGGGATGCTTTTCCTGAGCATTAGTACTGCGTATCCCCGAATGTGGTTTGAGTAAGTGGGGCATACTGAGAATACAGGTGGCTGGTGGCCATCCACTCATCCATCTTCCGTAACCAGTACAGGGTCATGGTGAGCCTGGACTCTATCCCAGAAATCCCAGGATGCATGGAGGCCAACACCCAAGACAGGATGTCAGCCCATTGTTGGGTGCCTGGCGTTGATATTAAGATTTAAAATGTATTCAACACCACGTTGGCTTCCAATAAACATTGTGAATGTCTCTTCCCAAAAAATTCACGACCAGATTTAGACTTATGATCCATGGATTTTAGCTTTTCTCGGATACATCTGAGATCGACCGAGGATGGACTGAGCATATCCGGGTGAAGGGTGTAGAGTTGCTATGGGTGAGATGTGGTGGCATCAGCGCACAGGACAGGCATCGTCCTCAGAACGTCCTCAGGAAGATTATATGATCATACAGTATGCTCATAACGTGCTGTGGAGGGACAATGAGCTTTTGCAAGGGGCAGAGCCTCAGGTAAATCATAGATAACCTGGATAAAGGATATATATATACAGTATATACAGATAACAATGTAGCGTCATAACCCATAATGAAATTCTTACACTCATGTTCCCGAAGTGGTAATGCAGTGCAAGTAGTGCAAGTAATGCAGTGGGAATATTTGCAAGTTGCAGTACAAGTTTGCACTGCAGAAATTGTGCAAAAATTGTGCAGTGAGGGTTTGTTAAAGTGACATTGTGATGAGTCCAGTGTGTGTGTGAGTTGTGTGTGATGGTGTGTGCAGAATGTCAGCAGTTCAGAAGCCTGATGGCTTGTGGGTAAAAACTGTCTCTGTGGCTGCTGGTTCGGGACTGGATGCTCCTGTACCGTCTGCCTGATGGCAGGAGCGTGAAAAGTCTGTGAGTGGGGTGGCTGGGATCAGAGAGGATCCGCTGTGTCTTCCTCTTGCAGCGCTGTCTGTAGAGCTCCTGCATGGCTAGCAGTTCATATTATATATAATATTATATATATATATATATAAGGATATAAAAGCTCCTGGCATTTATAATCTGCTGTCTGGCATTTGGAGTGGAGTTTGGCTTCCATGCTGAGAGAATAAGTGGGGAGGAGAAAAATGATTAAACCATTGCCTTTTTTTGCAGGGGGGGGGGCACCTAAAATAACACAGGCTACATCATTTGCATAGCGGCCCAGCAGTGTTACAGTGAGCATGGCCATTTAGTGTGGTGGGGGGGGGGGGGCACGAGGGGGGTATGGATGCAGGGGGGTTGAAGGGGTCCCCTGGACTCCCGCCGCTCGTGGGAGACACGGGTCATGGCAAGAGGTGGGTGTGAGTACGGCAATACCGCGGGGGTACGCTCTCCATTGCCCCCCGCACACACGCCTGCACACGGCACCTCCGGCCGTCCTAATTTGCAGAAAACCGATATTATAATTAGTGACCTCTAGGAGGATCTTCTCGTGCAACCTGAGGACTGTGTCATAATTAAAGCAACGCGGCGACGCCGCTGGCCACTCTCACTCCGCCTCGAAGGGGCCGCTCAGGTTTCCCTGCCCCCCCCCCCCCAGACTTGCAGTCCCCATCCGTGGGCCGCAGGATGAGCGGGAGAATGCCGCTTTTGTCAAACCCGCCTACGATTGAGGGCGGGGGGGCTTGAGTGTCACGTTATAGGATCTCTGTGAGGTGCGGGTCCACAGAAGCAGCCCCCTCCCCACGCCAATACAGACCCCTATCCCACATGCTCTGTACCGCTACCTCGTTATCCAATGTCCTCAGACTGTTTTTTTTGGTTTTTTTACGCGTCTCACTGTCAAGTTTCAAGGAAGCCTTTGTGTCTTCTGTAGCTCCCCGCCTTCCGTGCCAGCGGCCAGGGACGTAGAAAACCCGGTGGGCCGCTCCTCTCCTTGGTGCTCCTCAATGCACCTCCAGCCCCGATCCCACCCTCAGCGCTGACACCCCCATCCTCACCTAACACCTGCTTTGAGTGAATGACTAAGACAGTGAAAGGACTCATACAAGGATGATATTTTACCCTGGCGATTCGACTTCGTCTTCTTGCTCAAGTGAACGACATCAGAGCCGCTCCCGGGACCTGGAGCACCAACGTTCAGGTTACAAGTTTGTGTCCTCAGTCTTCAGTCTCCTTGCCGTCCAAGCAGCCCAATAAGTGCCCGAGTGAATCTGAACTACGATTATTATCGCTATGATTACAGAGTACAGCTGGGGGCTGCCCACATTTTGCAGA
Source organism: Pollimyrus isidori (assembly GCA_019775955.2). Taxonomy (NCBI): domain Eukaryota; kingdom Metazoa; phylum Chordata; class Actinopteri; order Osteoglossiformes; family Mormyridae; genus Pollimyrus; species Pollimyrus isidori. Next base: position 7,276,299 of record JABFDZ020000066.1, on the reverse strand, counting down.
ACAATTCTGCAAAAATGTCACACCGGTGATTAAAAATACGTAAATCATCACTAAAAGAATGGAAATAATTAGTGTAGTGAAGTGCGCAGGTTCTCAGGTGTATGAAAAATACATTCACTCATAGCCAGTAAGGAACTCAAGTACATAATTGAAGAGCAAATTTCCAAAGCTCACTCAGTCCACTGTCTACAGCTTCAAGAAAATGTCAGTGGACTTTCTGGGCGAGTTTTAAAAATGAAATATGTGTTCTTCACCGGATCATGTGAGTTTTAAGTTTTGGTTCCAGATACTGCAATATATTATGAGGAACCCTGACTGTAGGTCATTGGAGGATTCATCTCATCACTTTTATTACGTGAATATACACATTTCAAGGGTGTGTGTGCAGGAACGGGAAAGGAAGGTTGGATCATTTGCATGACACTGGCCTGTGCCTCCCCTGGTATGATGCTGGTTTCGATAGGCTCCGGCCTAATATGAGCATGATGTAATTGGCCCAGAACTCACTCGGTTATTATCACAACAAAACATGAGATTCCTCCCCCCCCAGGAAACTCGCCACACAAGAGGCTTCTCCAGGGGCCAAAATTCAGAGTGCATCTGCATTTTTCGGGAGGGGGGCGTTGTTACGCACCCTGTCCCTCACTCCCTGTTCCCAATGTTCCCCATCAAGGCGCAAATGTTTATGGAGCTGAGCTGTCCTCCTCGACCGATAAAAGCAGGACACTGCCCCACCGGAGCTCCTACAGGCTGGATAGCTGTCGTAAAGCGACTGGTTTCATTTCTTCACCGGCGACCTCGTCTGTTGAGGTTATGAGAAATGCAGGAGGCCGAGTTACACCTACCCCTCAGAAGCCGGCACCGGCTTCTGCCGATTTAATTGGCTTTCGGCGTGGCGGTCGCCGGGGGAGGAGCGACCGGGAGCGTCAGCCAAGGTCAGCGAGAGCGTGTTAATTAACAACAAAGGCGATGCAGTGGCGGTAATGATCTCCAGCATCAAGGTGGCACATTCGCGTCAGCGGAATTGGGGCCACACGTCTGCGTTGGGGGGCAACGGTGGCGATGAGGGCAAGAGGGTGAGGAAGAGGGGGCATATTGCGCAGCCGGTATGCTGGAAGAGGCGCCGCCTCATTTCCGAAGCCCCGATTTCCATGCCAACTGTGCTCCCGTTGGATCCACCTAGCTTGTAACAGAGTTTGGAAACAAATGGCACCCCCCCAATAATGTCACATGGTTTAACCCGGTAGGTTAGTGTAGCTGCACCCCAGACAGGCCAGAACTTTACGTTATCCTACAGAACCATCGCGGTCTGAAGCATTACGTAGCTCCGCGCCGCGACGCATCTCGCAGGGTTTGTTATGATCCCTGTTCCCGGTTCTCCTTACGGTGCTGTTATGGTCAGTGGGCACAGCGCTATTCACACGGCGACAGGGTTTCATTAACTGTTTTGCCGAGGGTGTGAAACAGGAGCTGCGGCCAGGCCGTGGCGGCACGCCTCCCCTGTGGCGGGTGTCTGTGATACGCGTGCGTGTGTCGCACCATCTCACGGCCGCCGCCAACGGGCCCCGGCGGTTTGAAACTGTAGTGTTTCACTTGCCGGTGGTGGGGGTGGAAGTGAGGTCAGTTACCATGCCACAAAAGGAACATGCTTTACAAGACACTGAGGCACATATTTCACTGCCGAAGTGTCGTCTGTGCCAGGTGAAAAACACCAGGTGGGTTTGTTTGGGAACGGAGACATTTATCAAGGCGCCCTATGGTCAAAACAGATTATTCTGCTTCCCGCGGATCTTATCAAGTTCTATCTCTTAGAAACTGCAGCGGCGATGCAACCATCTCACGTTCGGCCGCAAGGAGATGTGGGCTGTCCTGTGTCAGACCCCGCTGCTTTCAGCTCCACGTCGTGCATACGTGCTCGTTTAGTGCTGTAAACATCCGCCTCCAGGGTCGCAGGTTCGATTACCGCCGCAGGCTCCGTGTGTGTGGAGGTCACATGCTCTGCTCATATTTGCGCTAGTCTTCCACTGGGTACTGCCTCTCCCTCCTCAGTCAGAAACATGCCATTGGGTAAATTGGTGACCCTGAAATACCCTTAGTGTGTGTGCCCTGTGAGAAGTTGGCATCCTGTCTTGGGTTTGCCTTGACTTGCACCCTGTGTGCCTGAGATCCAGACTCTAACTCCACCAACTGGGTTGGATAGATGGATGACTTACGAGGGAGCTACAGTTTCCCATTTGCCGTGGGTCCGTCCCTTCAAATCTGCTGCCTGAGTATTTCATTAAGAAACGTGTTGAGATTGTTCACTATTCACTGCACAATGTAGATACGCAGACTTCCCAGGATATGCTGATCTCCCATGCTGGTTCCTCCCTGAAGCAGACAGATGGCTTCTGCTGAATGCCCATTGGCCAATCAGAACCTATCCACCACCCCCACCCAGCTGCCCACACTCCCCTAACTAATGAGTGGTCGCAGTAATTGCACCGCCCATGACGAGGCCATCGCTCATGCAGACGTCCGATAAACTCTGATGGGAGACCTCGTGGTTGGATTCTCCTCACCTTGATCTATATCATTGATTTTTTTTTCCCCCACAAGCTCAATTTTTCATATTCAGTGAGTAACATGCAAACTACCTTAGTCAATATGGGGAGATCTCAATTAACTTTACTTTGCAGGGTGCTTCAGTGAAGCCATTGAGCAGCAATTCCCAGGCTGAGCTTATCAGTAAATTATGCCATCTTGGGCAGTATATCTCTACTGACCAGACCTCCAGCACCTTATGTGACCTGACCAGCCTCTACCATCTAGCCCTGCTCACGAATGAGTGATTTCACTGGTCCACATGCGGCTGCCCTCCCTGGGGGGTGAGCAAGCGATGGTACAATTCTCAGATATTAAGATAAGATGAAATTTATTGATCTCATGGGGAAATTCTGGAAAAGGATGAGGGTTACATTTCTCGAGAACTGAAGCCCAGCCTCTTGTGTGGCAGGAGAGAATTCTACCACTAAACCACTGACCGCCATCATGGAAGCTTATGATGATGCTCACATCAGCCTCTTGGAGAAGCACAGCTTCTGGTCTTGTGATGTCACGCGGTTGAGGTCATGTGACCTGTCAGGTGAGTGACCCTTCACCAGTCAGGGGGTGCAGCGTTTGTGAGAAAAGCAGGGGCCATCTGTGAGCATCAGCTTCCTTACAAACTATCCTTCTGGAAGTATTGCATTTAAACTGACCTCCAGTTGGGAGTGGATTCCTTCATGTATATAAACTAATCCAAAAGCCTTTGGCTTTGGCTCATTTCCTTAAAATCAACCCCTCCTCGCCATCCTAACATGCAGACAGGGTGTGGCCCATTCTGCCCTCTTCTGGCAGGCTGCTGAACAATGACACCCCAGGGCTGGGATCCCAAATCCCAGGTGTATGTGTGAGGATGCAGCCGGCTCCCAGCTCAGGTGCTGGCCCCTCCCTCTGCTCTGCCGGGGGGGGCCCTCACCGTCTGCCCTCCAGCCGAAATACCACCAAGTCTGTTAAATAAAAGAGGAGCGTGACATCTTTTATGAGGGGGGAGAAGAGAATGAAAATGGACCGCTACATTAAATGTATGTGAGTATATTGGATTACAGTGAGTTCAGCTGCTGCTCACCATAAATTTTCCAGATGGGATGGTAAAAGACCAGGATGAGGGAACTTATTTGATTATTTTGACTGATCGGTGGGGGATGAATCGTACAGTGTATGGACAGCCACTGTGGGCATAAACTATTTATTAGGCTAGAATCTGCCATCAGAGTGAAGCGAGGAGGAACATTCTAGCAAAGCTACAGTAGGGGGCGTTACATGCTCCTAGATGTTGTCTTGAGGGAATCCGGCAGTTTTCCTGAAATCAGACCTGACCCCCATTGCTTCTCAGACGATACTGTTTCGTGTTATAAAACAAGCTTCTCTTCTCATCTTCAGCCCTGCGTCAACTGAGTTTAGTTCCTCGTACCTGTCAGATCGGGTGTCTTAGCGAAGGGAAGTGGTCTTCGTTCACCTCCTGCCGCTCCCACCTACTCCTCCCACACCCCCATACTGCTCCTTCACGTGGAAGGAATGTAGGATCGCCTTAGTGATTTATAAACACCCGCGGTAGAAGGCAGCTCAGGCTTTGTTGGAGCATCTCTAACTTGGCCGGCGCAGTCCGCTGTGATTTAATGAGCCGACATTTACAGCTAGGAAGACTATTATTCAGAATGACTGTCTGTATACAAAAGGGATTTTTACAGTGACGCTGCGAGGGTAAGACCCAGGTGGCTGGCAACCGTATTGGAAACACCGTGGGAATGTGAGGGGCTGGGCCACACCCTGCTGACTGTGGAGCACTTGATGCATCTGAAGTACATACTGTAGCCTACTACTTGACCATTCACATAATACATACATGCACTCCAACATACTGCGGTGGCCATATTGCATATTACTTAACCCAAGTGTTTACCAATCATATAGTTTGACCCCCATGAGAGTTAAAAACTGTTAAAAACCTTCAACAAAAAATAAATATTTGAGACATCTTATGTAACTGGGTGTGATGCATCACACTCCTGTCAGTGCCAGGCAAAGTCTTCAACCGGATCCTCCTAGACAGGATGAAGGATGTCTATGAAATGAGCAAGCAGGTTTCTGGCAGAATCGATCATGCTCGGACCAGATTGCAACGCTGCGCACCATGGTTGAGCGGTCCTTGGACTGGAACACACTGTTGTACATCAACTTTGTTGACTATGAGAAGGCGTTTGACAGTGTGGATCGAGGGACCTTGTGGAAGCTCCTCCGGCACTATGGCATCCCAGCCAAAGTGGTCAACTTGATCAAGAGCTCATACAAGGGAATAACCTACAGAGTGATCCACGGAGGGCAGCTCACCAACAGATTCCAAGTGAAGATGGGAGTCCGACAGGGATGCTTGTTATCCCTATTCCTCTTCCTCATCGCTATCGACTGGATTATCAAGGCATCCACAAGTGAACGCAGGAATGGAATCCAATGGACCTTGTGGAGCCAGTTTGACTTAGACTTTGCCGATGATCTCGAACTTCTCTCCCACAGTCAGCAGCAGATGCAAGAAAAGACCAGTGGGTTGGCAGCCACATCATCACAGGTTGGACTCAACATCAACACGGAGAAGACCAAGATTCTTAAAACCAACTCCAGCAGCAACAACCCAGTCACCTTGAATGGAAGCTCTCTGGAGGAGGTACAGTCCTTCACCTACCTGGGCAACATCATCGACCAACAGGATGGAACAGATACAGACGTCAAGGCAAGGATCGGCAAAGCTTGAGTCGCTGTCGTCCAGCTCAAGAACATCTAGGCTTCCAGAGAACTGACCTTGACCACCAAGATCCATCTGTTCAATGCCACTGACTTCAATGTGAAGTCAGTATTGTTGTACGGGGCCGAAACTTCGAGGACAACCAAAACCACCACCCAAAGAATCCAGACATTCATCAACACCTGTCTCAGAAAGATTCTCCACATTCGCTGGTCAGACACGATCAATAATACTAACCTATGGGGAAGGACTTGCCAACTTTCAGTAGAAGCAGAAATCTGGAAGAGAAGATGGGGATGGATAGGGCACATCCTACGCAAACCAGCATTACCAGACAAGCTCTCAGATGGAACCCCCTAGGCAAGCGGAAGAGAGGTCGTCCCAGAAACTCCTGGTGACGTGACCTTGAGGCAGACATCACAAGGATGGGCTACACCTGGAGTCAACTAGAAAGAATGGCCCAGGACAGAAACCACTGGAGATATACCTTTGGCGGCCCATACCACTGAAAGGGGTAGAGGGCATAAGTAAGAAGTATGCATGTAACTGGATATTGTTTGCTACTAAAATTTGTACAGAGATGGCACTTCCTCCACCATCTTTGCAAACTTCTGGCAAGCAATATAATTTGCTTATGGCTGCAGTGGCCTTGTGGGATAGAATAGCATCCATTGGTTGCACACTTCAGAATTTCACAGAATGTAGTATGTCAGCTGGGTACCATTTGCCAACTGGCCCGTGTTCACTTCCTCGGATTGAGGATGAAGATAATGGGCCAGAACCAAGTGGAGAGTACCTGTGACTGGGCCTGTGCATGAGGCTAAGATCCAGTTGCAGAATCATGGCGTTTTCCAGAGCAGTAACCGAGCCCATGGGCCAGAACCCCCTGCTGGGTCTTTTCTATCTCGACGGCCCCCAAACCTTGAAAATGACCCTGTGGGGTGCTCTCCTGTCTTCATTGTGGTTGTGCGCCATTGACAGAAAAAGGAAAACACACAGCATGACTTTTATTTTGTTAATGGAAGGTGGAGGGGGGATATGGTCAGTGATGTGCCCTTCATTTCATACCATCCCAACAGTAATGCCTTTTGACCCTTGGATCCTGACTTTCACATCCAGGTAACAATTTTAGCTTCCCTTACCCCCTTCCATTATTCCATTATTTCCACTAATAGTATCTGTCACCGCAGTTATAAGTCACTGTTAACAACAACCATTAAGAAAAATGCATCCCTATAAATTTTAATCGCATTCATATATGCAAAGTTTTGCAGTAGTTATACCAGCAATCGTTCTGGCATGATTAAAATTTTATCTTTGCGTCTAATTGCAGGAATATCATTGAATTAATCACTGCGGTTTACAATGGTACACAGAGGCGTACTGTGTACCAACTGTGTTGAGGGGCGTCAGAGCCAAACCCCGTAAAAGGCAGGATAGCAAAAACAATGCAGGGGGGGCTCTGTGGCGGGGGGGGGGGGGGGGGGGGGCGGGGGGGGGGGGGGGGGCGGGGGGGGGGGCGGGGGGGGGGGGGGGGGGGGGGGGGGGGGGGGGGGGGGGGGGGGGGG
>JABFDZ020000066.1:7250347-7264983 GCA_019775955.2 Pollimyrus isidori | reverse complement strand
GGCAGTTCTGAAGGCAAAAGGGGGTCAAACACCGTATTAGTATGGTGTTCCTAATAATCCTTTAGGTGAGTGTATACTGTGTCTATTGTGTAAAGATTACTGCCATCTTTTACACTTTATATACTTTATGTATGAATGAATGTATTAAAAATGAACAGTTTTGACCCTATACGCCCCTTCCTGCTTATGGGTTAACTGCATGTTCTCTCTGTGTGCTGTGCTTCCTTCCCCTAGTCATTCCAGCTTCCTTCGGTAATCCAAAGACGTGTAGCCTTGTAACTGGAGTCTCTAAATTTCCTCAAAATGTGTGCATGTCATCCTATCCACATTGTACCCTGCCATGTGACCTTTGATTTCCAAGCTCCATGCTCACTGGATAAGCAGATGATGATGTATGAAAGGAAATCAGGTCATTCTTTCGTGTTATGGCTGTGTTGTGAGATGCAAATAGTGTGGCACGTATGTGATATCTTCTGATAAAATATTTTAAAAGTATAAAAAAATATACAAATCTATAATATGTTCTCACTGTCAAGATGAAGTTTATTGAGTCTATTGAGCCTGTTCAAATTTTACCTCGGAACTCACAGTGTCCACAGTATAAAATCATCACAAAACAAAAAAAACAGGTACGTTCATCAATCACTTGCACATCACCATTAGCATTACGTAAAAAATGTGGCCGGCCCAAGAATGCATGAAGAGTGACTCTTGTGTGCCATATCGGGACACCTGTCAGCCCATCAAATCAGCTGTACGCATCATGCTCAGGTTGTTTGACGTCGTTTGCCAATTCCACGGTGTGTACACCCAGGGACAGGAGACTGTGGCCTGCGCCTCGCCGCCATTGGCTCCGCTCACCGAGCGCTCCGCTCGCCCCGATGCCCATAAATCATCCGTTGCACTGGTGCTACTGTGTTTACGTAGCAATTAAAAATCGCCAAGTGAGACCCGCTGACAGCACAACAAAACCGGCGGTGGCGGCAGCCGGCCGCGCGAGCTGTTAATGAGTAACCCCCCAAGTCTGCTCTGCATCCGCCAGATGAGGAAACTCCCAGGATGCATTTCCCCGAACACAATGCCCATGACAGCTAACGGTAAACCTTCAAATAGTCATCAAATAATTATGCAACGCTTATGTCAAAACCAAAAACGTGACTGATCCCCATGTTATGGTTACACAATATATCATGCTGTATAAAATACAGAATATGTAAATATTAATATATCTAGTATAATATATGTATGTATATTGCCATGACAACGATTTTAGTAACAAATTGCACTTATTATTTTGATATTGAACTAACGTAAATGCTTAATTCAAGCGTACAAGAGCTCATGTGTAGGTTAACATCCTGTTCAGTCACAGTTTATATGTTCTGCAATGCAAGCAGTTTGTTTTCTTTTTGATGATTTGACACTTGTCACAAATGTCTAAAATTTTACCAAAAAAGGAGGGTAATCTAAATGTAGGCAGGAGAGTTGTCCCAGAGGGGTCCACCTGAGCTCTGGGGACACCCCCACAGCACTGGCCATGCTCCATAGAGCCCCCCTCTGGCCAGACAGGAGCCCCTCTCTGACCATAATGTCTCTCCCTCCATTTGCCTGCTTCTGCTGAACCGAGGACATTTTCCCACCATGGCCAGACAGCTTATGACAAATAATGATGAGAAATCAATGGGAGAAAAGGCCAGTTTGGGGGAGGGTGGTGGAAATCGTGCACAGAACTAAATTAATCTCTCAGATAAATGATCGGCCATGGACCCCACCCCATCCCTCCCTGGGCAGAGTGCCTCGGAGCGTCGTCTCACCAGCCATCCCAGAGAAAATCAAACATTTTGTTTAGACTTCGCTAAATATCAGCCATTCTCGCAACCCTAATGGTACTCTCATCGATCTGCTGCTTAATGGCAGCAGTATATACTCGACGACGCTGGCGGGGGGGGGTAACAGACGCCCCTGTGGAGACCGTAAAGCTGACTGTCAGCCCCTAGCGAGTTTAGAAGGATGGTGGCGGGGGGGAGGGTAGCTCGTTCGGATCAACTTCCGTGTGGCATTTAACTAGCTAGTGAGGAAGAGGAGGGGCTTGATCTGGAGGAGGAAGATCAATTGACAACTGGCAAAGTGAGTGAAGGTAATTATGCAATCAGATGCATTTAAGAAACACGCTGTGTGTATTTCACACCTTGACGAAAAAGGTACACTCCCACCAGACACGTATGTCATCAAACTACGCCTTTCTTTCGGTCATCAGCTTCAACAACAAAGGGCCATTGGTGGAATGACCTTGGCTGTGACATCATTCGGCGTCGGAAAGCGATGAAGCCATTAGACGGAGGCCGGGCCATAAATCAAGCTGTTTCCAATAAGCCGCTCTAATGGTCGTCCATCATGGGCCTGTGTGAAGCGGCAGGGCAGGGGGGTCCGGTCTTGGCACAGACATAAACAATAATAATCCCCAGCCGATGGCCTGCCCCCCCCTCGCCGCAGTGTTCAGCAGCATGGGCCTGCTTTTGTTTGGGGGGTGGGAGGGTGGGTGATGTTTGTAGGAATGGGGGGAATACAACACATATACTCATACAGTATACACACTCAACCCTGACCACATGCTAAAAAGTGTTGGGAATAGAAACTCCAAGGGCAGGTTTTTGAAGACATGCAGAGGAATGTGAAAAAGCATCTTCTCCTGGTTTCTGACTTTTGGGTGCAAGAAGGTATGCATTATTTTGGGGCAATCGCTGTTGTGCGCTGTAGTGAAAGAAGGACAAAATGAATCATTTCAAACTCAGAAAAGTCTCACTGTTGATAGACCAGGTGAGGGACACCTTGGCTATTCAGACTCAGGGTAACAGGGTTGGTTCTCTGGTGAAAACCCAGAGCGAGGCTGCTGGGGCGGCAGAAAAACCAAAGGTCCACGCCATGAATCCGAAGATCCCGAAGCAGGATCTCTCCATCCTATGACCATGGCTGAAGCTCTGGCTAAAATGGACCTTCTCCCTGCTCACTCTGCTGTGTCCCTGGCGGAGGACAGTGAATTGAAATTCATCACGCCTACAAAGTGAAGTTGTGGTTAAAGGTTCTCCAGCCTAGTCTTCCTCATTCCAGGTCTTCCTCTCTCTCCTGCTCTGCATCTCCCTGGGTATCTGTGGTCTGTGTGTGTGTGGAGGGGGTTGCATAACCAAGACCACCTGGTAATTGCACCCCCCACCCCCCACACATATCTTATTCCTGTGTGTTGCCAATGGAAGGTAAAAATGAAGTGCGTGGCGGATTTTCCAACTACTTATTCTATATTCCTGGTGTGGCTACTGCAAGTTCCATCACTGGGCTCTGCTCCACCGCCAAGTCCTCAGAACAGATTGCAGAAGACCGAGTTTCAAGACCGGCTCCGGAAGGGCAGCCAAGAGCAGGGACCTCTGTGGGGATGAGGAGGGGGGGTTGAGGGTGCCATTTTACAGAGGCTGGCGCTTTCACACTGCACGTCGCTCGTGCTACACCCACGGCATCTGTTAATGCGCCGGCCCTGTTTAACCTGCTGCCAGTGCCCCCCACACCACCCCGGCTCAGTCGGCATTAGCTCTGCAGCCTCTGTGTTATTCATGCTGGTTAATCTCTCTTCCTCCTCCGCCTTCCTAATCCACCCCGCTCCCAGATGCTGATCGCTAGCGCCCGACTCTTTCTCACCCTCCTCTGCCAGGCCACCGGTCACTTGTCTCCGGATCTTTCCTGCCCCCCCTGGGACCCTTGGCACTTTCTCCCGGGCTCTGGCACCATATGCTGTTGTTGTTCTCGTCGTGGGTTTTCTTTTTTTTTTTTCTGCCCGCCCCCGGACTCTTATTTCCTGGTTGGCGCTCTCAGGGCGGGTATGAAGCGGAGCCTGTCAGATCTGTAATTACTTTGTGTCACAGTCGCTGTGGGGAGTCTGCCGGGGTGGTGGCATGGTGGGGGTGGGGCTACATAGGCAGATCAGTGGTGCGAGAGCAGTGTGTAGGATTCTCTGTGCTCCGACACATACGCAGGTCATTAAAATAACCCATATTTATGTTTTACTGATTCCAGAATCGAGCGACCTCATCCCATACTGGGTTGGGCCCTGGCTCTCTGAACATGGGGCTTACATGTTTTCCTATATTTTGATTTTATCTGGTGTTTTGCAGTCCAAAGACATGTCCCATATCAGCCTGGCATCCTGTCCGTGGTGTCCTGCACCCATTGCTTCCAGCGATATGCTCCAGACACACTTAGACCCCATGTAGGATGAGCAGTTGGAAGATGGATGGTCACAAATATAACATATTGAGAAATACAGTTGGCACTAGATTAAAACAAAGTGGGGGCGTTTCAGCTGACTGGAGGGTGATGGCTTCTAACCAATCACAGCCCAGTAGCTCTTTGGCGAAATCCGACAGACTGGTGTTCTTGTAAAATGGAATGTTGCCATCCTGGTTAGGTTGCTGAGTATATGACTGCTATTATGTGTTATAATCTTACTAGCAGAGGTTGTGATTATGGAATTAGCATTGTAATCGAAAGGGTGCTAGCATGAATCACAAAGGGTCACTGCTTTTGTCCTGTACAGCTATTTACCTGAATGGATTAATCATCAGATGTGTGCCTGTGTCATTTTCCTGATAACAACTGTGGTACAAATTTATTTTTAATTGACACCTAAAATTTATCATTTAAAGAAACATTAATGTTTTTGCACCACCACACAGATATGTAATTTAGAACATTTTTATGTAGTTGTATTGTTCACAAGTAGTGCAACAAAAGAAAATACTAAAAACCTGACACATGTCAGAAGTAATGGTGGAAAACCACACTTCGCAGTTCCCAGAATCCCTCCAAGGGCCACGCAACCAATGGTCATGTTCAGCCTGTGTGGTGAACACACACGCAAGTGTGCACACTCAGTGGCCTTGTGAAGCCAACTGTGGGGGAAAAAAGCAAAATATCCCTGGATACGAACTTGCTTGCAGGGCACTCATCGCTCAAAGCGGCGTCTCTATCCCAGCCGAGGAAATGAGATGACAAGACAAGGGCCATTTCCAATAACAAACAGCCTGCTCCGTCTGGGATATTTGGGAAGCAGCCGTGCCCATGTTCGACATGACGGGGTTGCAGGTCTTTATACCGTGTTTTCGTTTCTGAAACGGCTCTTCCGAGATCCGGTCCAGCGCTACTGTCTTTGGCGTTGGGGCGGCGTCCGTGGCGCCATTGGCTTCAAAGGTGCCAAACTCAGGGGCCGCTGCCCCCAGGTTTCCAGGGTGACGCCTGAGTGCCAGGCTCAGGCTCGGAGGAGTTTATTATCGGCTTGTTTTGGGAAATGAATCCCAGTGCATTGCGCTCCGGCAGAATGGACGCATGCTAATGTGCGTGATGTAATTAGCCGTCTGTTCCGCCGTGGCCGGTGTCATGTGGGAGGCTGCTTGCCCTGCCTGGCTGGTGACTGAGCATTCTGGGTTTCGGAATTACTTAATCCAGTACTGTGTGCCTCCAAAACTCTTCGTAAGTAATTGATCGCTACTGGTCAGTCGTAAAACACAGTCACGTGATTGAGCGCTTGTCTCGCGTCACCATCACTTCAGAGACACAAAGTGACATGGTTTTCCACTACTGACCTCAGGGTTTGCTGTGTGAGTCTGTGGTTTTAAACCTGGTTTTGTTACGGCACACATAACATGCAAGGGGCATGCGACAGCTGTTTCTAAGTCCTTATTCCTGAGTTTTACTCAAGTGATGATTAGTGGGATGTAATAATGTATCACATATAATAATAATTATTGTTATTATTAATTTCAATATTCATTCAGGGGCCCTTTATCCTGACTTCTGCTTGTTACGGCACCTCTGGTTGTAATCACGTTGAATTTCAGGCCTAATACTTCAATAAACACATGTATAAACTCAGGATGACATTATGCTCAGTTCATATAGTAAGGTTACAAAACTTAAAAATGACATTCTGAAATTAGTTCTGTTTAAATGTTACTCCATAAAACGGCTTAATAAATGAGATTGACATGCTTTATAAGAAATACATTTTTTAGCTCAGTCAAATACAGATTGTAATATCCATGTTATGGAATTTCGTTCACTTTTATTTTACTTTATTACTTTTTTATTACAAAACCAGGGAACCTGCAATAAAGACCAAGTTCCTCAAAACGTAAATCAATTTTGTATCGTATCAGTTAATGTGAATATTTCAGAATCCCTATTTTAAAGGGAAAAAAATCATTTGCAAAGTTATTTATTTTTAATGAATTTCAATTATCCTCTTAATGTCTGCAATGGATTTCATACGTATCCTTGATTGTAGAATATTTAAACTAGGCTACTGTATAAACTCTGGTATTAAAACTAGTTTTAAAAAAAATAAAATAAAGGAGGCTGACTGCGGAAAGCAGGAGAATTGTGAAACGTTGGCGGATCAAGGGTTTCATCTCAGCATTTGAGCCGCAGATCATCCCCATTTAAAATGCGCTATCTGAATTCATCTCGGTATTCAGCACACTTTTCGGATCCAGGTAATTGGACTGGTTTTGAGTCCCTTTGAAACTGAGTGATCTGATGTTGATCTGTGAAAATCTTACAGCGTGTGCCTGTGCATATGTAAAAAATTATAACAATATAGTAGAACAATAGTGTTATATATTAAATATAGGGTGGTAAGCACTAGAGTGTGATTATTCAAATATCAGTTGACCAGGCTTACTAGTCTGTGTGATTTAGCTCAACAGTGCTAATTCTGACTTCCACACAAGCGTTCTCACGCTTGTCATCGCTGATATTATTTTATTTCGCCTGAATTTGCGTCGTCTGCTTGTAGCTCGTTCATTTACTGCTTGATTCTCTAAAGCAGGTATTCAACAAAGTGTCTTTTCTTTGCACATTTTTTGCCAGCAGCTATGTGGATTTTCAATTATACATATTTGGAGCATTTTTCTACCTCATAATGCTGGAGAAACATTGCTCTGTTAGCAGTTTTTTTCGGGTGTCAAGCTGTTTGCTGGTGCAGTTGGTAGTAAATTGGGTGTGAGATGTATACTACCTCTGAGTGGTGGATTGGTTGGGTTTTTTTTTTTCCTTTTTTTATCAGTCTAATGTGTTAGATTACATAATTACTTTTCCTACAAAGAACTGCAGCTGTGATGATTTCTTTAATTACATTACCTAACACATTGTGAAATTTAAATAATTTTCCCAAATAACACAGCTTATCTCCTGAGATACAGATGGCAATGATTCAATTACAGAGAGGAGGGAGAAAAAACAGAAATGAATAAAATTATATATCTCCCCCCAGTCTTACAGTCAAGACCCCTTCGTCCCAATTTCCCTTCTCAAACTTTTACCCCCCCCCCCCCCTCCCCCCAAGCCTGATCTATTACCTGCCACCTTTCAGGATTGTCCCTGTATGAAACCCCCGTTGCCCATGACCGCAACAGCCAGCTACGTGCCGGAGCCAAATTTGTATCAAGCGCATTTGCCCGGTTTAAAATCGGTCTATCTCGCTTTGTGGCCAGCCCAGGCTGCCATCTCCCCCCACCCACAATACCCTCCCAGAGCCCCGAACGGCAGCCATAAATCAATAAGCCAGATGTAATCTAGGGTGCGCAGAAAGGGAGTGGGGGGGCGATATTGCAGCGAGGCGATGCCGGCTGTCCATTGTCATTCAGGCGCGGTCTGTGGCTGGGGGAATGCTTGCCCACCTCCGATAAGCCTGAGACGGGACTGGGCCATAAATCACCGGGCCTGCTGTCCATTTGCAGCGGTTTTCAAAGAGCCAGAACAGAAAGGATCCGCGAATCGGCCGTTGTTTTACCTGCCGGGACACGCTTACACGACGGGCCCGGCCTTCGGCTGCCAGAGGCACCTTGCCGTGTCCTGGGGTCGTGTCCAGGCCGCGTCCCTCTTTCGTGGGTTGCCCCCGTTGGGCCACAAAAACGAGGGGTTGTACCAATGCGATAATCCCAAACCTCAGCCGTCCTAATTTGCGGAGAACTGCCTGTGCTATTCAGCAGGGGCCAGCAGCCGGGGGGGGGGCTCCGCTGGCTCGTTGTCTTAGCCAAGCTCCGTGTTGCTCCTTAGGCAGGGGGAGGCGATCCTAACACCGTCAGCTCTAAAACTGGATCTCTATTCATATGCAAAAGTGCCATGGCCCCTGTTGTCTGCACGCACCAAGCGAGGGGTGTTAACACGTGTAATCTCCTCCATTAACTTGTGCGCTCTTGCAGCGATCGCGGCCGCCCACTCTCCGGAGGGATTAGCCCCGTCGCTTAGCATGATGGCCGCTCTCAGAGCACCGTGCCCTTCTGGGGCCGAGCTTCTCCGATTCTCCTGTGATGGCTGGCGACTGGAAGGCCTCTGTCCTCCACTGCTGGAGACTCAGGGTTGCTTATGGCGTCGCCTCGACCGGCAACCCTGTCCAGACGTCGTCCAATAGCATCTTCCAGACCTTCGGCCCCAACCATAAACGGTCAGTTTGTTTTCTTATAGCTTATTAGCATTTCTTCCTGCACCATGAGCAGCTTTGCTGAAGAACTATTGATATCTTCCTTTCTTGACGTCTTGTTCAAGAAGGCCTCTAAATGTGGCCTGATTTGTTAGAGCAGTAACTGGGTCACGCTCCTGCCACATGCCTTCCCAGTACACCCTAGTGCCCCTGAAGTCAGTGCCAAATGAAGCAAGAATCTGAATGACAAAATGCAAGGATTTGAACTTCTGGGTTCAAGATGGTTTCTCAGTGCACTTTTATTCACTGCTCATGACTGGCGAGCAACCGAAACTGTTCTGTGCCGCTCATCCATACAGTGTGAGAAACACAAGGCTGCTGAAAAGCTATCGATTAGTTTAACGTGATATGTCTCTCCACCCACCACCGGTGTGGAACCATATGGGTACCAGTATGGACGCTGACATACGGTGGACATCAAGCAAATAGGGAAACAGCCACACAAATGTCAGTACTTGAACAGTAAACAAAAGCACCAGCTATACAAATCTGTTTAATTTCCCCAGACCATTTGGGCTCCGCATTTCTCAAAACCCCTGCCTAGGTCTCCTTCATCCACAATCTAATGCAGGAAGACACTTTGGATTGCCCGAGGATAAGCCATCACCTAGCTTTTATTTTAAGTCATTCCACCCATTTCCCTGGCTGGAAACTCCTCCTTTGAGAACAAGTGAACCTTTCTTAAATACAGGGCATAAAAAGAGCCTTTCAGTTGGTGTCCATAAACACTGTCCGACATCTCTATCCAGAACGCATACATTTATAAGACTAAGTGTCAGGGGAAAGAGGCCACACTTTACACAATGTTCATAACAGTAAATCTACTTTCCGCACGGATTTTGCGCATACTGCATTTGAGTGTAATTTATGTGCCAGAAATTAAAATTTAATAGTAGTCATTCGCACGCATTAAAATGGGCGAAGATGGAATCGGCGGCGTTTCCAGCCCGACGTGCCAGTGTGTCGCGACCCTGGAGATGAGCGTAGCGCATGTTTCATTTATTGGAAGCCTTTCATGCCGTGCCAGGCGATGAAAACCTTGCACATCTTTCATTGTCGGGTGAGAAAAAAAGAAATCAGTCTTGCTAAAACATCGATTACGTCACCGACTTTGTGTTCGGCAGATTTTCTTCCCCCATATTTTTTTTTATTTCAACGCGATAAACCTGTAGGCTCGCCGGGGCTGGCGTCTTGTTTCCGCCCATCTGAACCGAGGGCTGCACAAAGGAAACCGAAGATGGAGGGCCTTGAAAGTTTAGTGACAGTTTTTGTTCACCTCCTCCTGGCTTGGTAATAAAGGACGCCCTGTTCTGAATTTGGGAAGCTACGTCCTTAATCCCCCTGAACGAGCTTTTCCCCCCCCATAACTGCCGAAGACACCCTTTGTGGCTCAAGCGCTCTGTTCCAGGGGCGTCACTGGAGCTTAAACGTCTGTCACATGCGCTTTGGTGCCTGGATACCGCATGGCGCTCAAAGCACGGCGAGAGGCATCGCAGGAGTAAAGACTCCCAGACGGCAACGAGCTGCGGTGGTGTCTTTCTATTTTTTTTAATTCCTCTCTGACTGTAATTTTCTCTCTTCTGTCCAAACTGCCAAAATCCTTCCCTCTGCCCCATTTTGCCAGAACTTTGAAAAAGGCTGAAACGTGAGGACCGGCAGTAGAAAGGCTGGTGTAATGACCAGGAGAGGAAAATGGTCCCATTGCGGTCCCAAGAACAAATCTGGTTCACTTTACAGAGCCTCTTCTGAACTGCTGCCAAGGTCTCCTCGTCCCAGTGTGATGTATCCTCTCCCCTCTCACCCCCTTTTACCGCATCTTAAACCTTAAACGCATCGAGCTTTCAGGAATTTCTGTCCGCGCCGTCGCATCTTTGATCTCCGATAAGGTCGGCTAAGTATCACACCTCAAGAGTAACTTTAGAAATAGCTAATTGTGCTTAGGTATGTGGGTCGTCCGTTTGAAGTCTTCCTCTATTCTTCGCGCTCCGGTGTCTGGGAACGAACGCAGAGAAGACCTCGCTTTTCAGAGTCGGATTTATATTTCTCCCCCACATAAAAAACGAAGAAGTAAAAATGTTGGGCTTTCTTGCGACGGCAAGGAAAAGCGCATGAAGGGGACTAGTGATGAGATGCATTATTTTCCGCAGTGGGTTTTCTCTGGGCCGTGAGTGAATCCTGCCAGGCACATCACATCAGTGCAGGATTTTAGCCATAATGGATGGGGGGGGCTTTAGCAGGAGAAGCCTGGTTATGCTGGTGTGAGCCATAACTGGACAATCCGGCACCCAGCCGTGTTCTTCACACGCCCCCGTTACCATCCGGTTTGGTGTAGCTCACAGAACAGAGTGCTAGCTGCAGATGTCCTATGGAGGGTGAGGAAGAGCCAGAGGGACCGACCTGTCACCCAAGACGACTCAGAGCCAAGGTTTACATCTATAAATCAATGAAAAAGGCTTCCATCCAAAATATCTAACAGAAGCAAATTGCAATAATTATAAAAATGAAGCTTAATAGTGGTCGTTTTTTGTTAGGGCCGTGAAAAGACAATGGTATTCACGGGTATTTTTCCACATAGCGCTGGTGTGCGTAGTTACCCCATAGAAGGTAGTGGTACCTTCCAAACCTAGGGGTTTGTGGTATAGAGCTGGAAGGGAAAAACAGCACTGATCTGAAAACCCGCCTGCTAGGTTTGGAAAGTTCCACTTCCTTTAATGGGGTACAACGGCCATTAAGCTAACCGATAAATATATTACAGCATGAAAATAAATTAAAAACCGAAAGTGCATAGAAATGGACATAACAGAATAGAACCCATTTAACATATGCTGAAAAATAGAAATAATGTGAAGCTGTACTAAAAATAATTAATAATACTAATAAAATAGAAATAACAACTGAAGTTAAGGCTGAAAATTAAGAAAAATAAAGTAATCTTTATGGGAGGGGGGCTCAAGACAAACACGAGCCTTCTGGCTGCCGACGCTGCTTCGGTTTCTGGCTCGGGCCTGTTACATCCCCTCTGACGGCTTTGCTGTCGCCGTGGAGGAGCAGCAAAGCAAGAAACCGCTACTTGGAACAAAAGAGATGTGTTTCCAGCCCTTACACCTACAACAGGGAGCTAAAGGATTTAGCAGGTATTTTCTCCCCCAAACTTACAAGACTTATGGATATAATGGAACCATATAAATCATTTATATGTATGAAGGGTATATTAACAGGACTGAATAAAATACCATCACGGTTGACTTCTTGGAACCGTTCCCGGTTCACCGGCATATGATTCTGCAGGCTATGATGTCACTGAATAAACACATTACAGCGCAGGACGCACCTCGCCGTATCAATGGGGGCCGCACTGTGGCTTGTGGGACGGACCGAGTGCGTCGTCCATCGCTTCAGTCTGGACTGAAGGGCATGTGTCCATGTGTGGGGACATAACGCTGTCTATCCATCCGGCGGGAGGTAAACCGCCAGTGCTCCGTGGGTCACAGTCGAGGAGAGGGATCCGCCATGAGCTGCAAACGGTTAACAATTCCGGGCCTTTGACTTTATTGTTCATAAGATAAGCTCTTGCCAGCACAGTACTGTTCACACAGCCTCCCATTGGTTATAGTAGTGGCGAACAGTAATACTTCCATCCAACTTCCAACCACATGCCCTGATCAAGGCAGACTGGGGTACATCCTGGAAGGGATATTAGTCCACATTCAAGAGTGTCAATCAGCTGAATTGCGAGTAGCTTCGGACTGCTGGAGGAAGCAAGACTACCTGGAGGAAATCCACGTGACACGGGGAGAGCATGCAAGCTCCACCCCATATGTAAATACAACCTAAACATTTAAATCATTACTGAATCTTAATAATACTAATCTTAAATCATACCATGCTGAGGAATGTTTCACAAACTGCCCTACTTATTCCATGCAAATAGACTGACCATTAATTGTCAGGGACAAAATTCAGGTGATACAAATAGCCAATGAAGCAGAAGAGATACTCATCCATTCGTCATTTTTGCCGTCTCTCGCTGTGCGTGTTTATCGCCGGTGCGTTACGTGGCTTAGATGGGGTTACGGACTTTTCATTGGGAACTCGTCTTTCAGCAGTGTTATGATGGGGAAGGCCGGTGGCTGTGTGACCCAGCCAACCCCTGGAAAATATCAAGTATGTGGGGGCCAAGGTTTCTTTGCATGGGGGTGTTGAGGATCGGGAGCCTATGGAGGGGCTGATGTCAGGGGACGGGAAAGGAAAACATAGGCAGGTGATGGATGTATGTGGGAGTCCCGGGCCTGTTCTCTGAGGCTTCACCTTCCTTCTGGCCATCAGGGAGGGGAGCATGGAGGTACTGTTTCTCCAGGTGTCTGGGGAGCATCCCGGGGCCTCACTCGAAAGAGATAAATCGCTCCGGGGGGGCAGACTTAGGCTCAGCTCTCAATGCGGCCAAATGCACGAGCCAAACTTTTTGACATGCAGTTGAATGACTGGATGGAAGAACGGATACACGGATGAGAGGAAGCGGTGAAGTCAGGTGATGGCCTCAAAGTCTCGAGCTTCACCCCAAACCTAGAGCAGCCACTGGAACAGACTTGACTGGATTCTTCACTGCGCTACATCCACAGTGTCTTCAACCATATAAGTCTCCTATAATAATTGGTTCCCTGAGAGTAATCTATCTCCAGAGCAGGCCAAGGAGGACCAGCCGATCCTAGATAATGCTTTTCAGATTTCTTACATTCCAGTTTGTTCTCGCACAATGAGCCGGTCTGTCACGTAATTAAGAAAATTACCCTTAGCGGCTCTGCTGGGTAATGGTGTTATCGTTTTTTACATCTTCTGACAAGAGTAAACTCCTCAAAGACGTTCCCATTCATCCGCTCCACGGCCGCTAACCCCCTGAACTCCCTCGTCTACTCCGCCTAATGGCCTAAATGACTCGCGCCATCTGCCTCACCTCCTCGTCTTCTGCATACTTTAGCCGACCTCTGACCGACGGGCCATTACTTTGACGGCTACGGTTAATGCGGGGTCCCAGCCAAGAACAGGTTGACTGTGAAGGATGACAAGGTGGTCCGAGAGCCGAGGATCCCCTTCTACTCTGCCCCACCCCATCTCACCCCACCCACCTCTACGTGGATTAAATTTAAACCAGTCATCCTCAATGTCTAGCTGACCTAAGCATGGTTTTGCATTCCATTTGCCTGGACAGAGAGGAAGACAGGGCACCATGTCCTCTCAAAATCAGTCATACCACTAACCCAGGTTTGGACTACCATCTGGCAGACTTGGCGTTTTCCTGGTGGATCAATGGGCATGTTGGCAGAAAAAATGTTTCATGGGACGTTCCCCTGGTTAGCAAAATTTATCACTGGGTAAAAGCTATCATGGGGACCCCACAATAATTGACCATGGTTGACCCCAAAATTCAGGGCTGATTTTTAATCCCAGTCTAGCCCTGCATTCAACCTATGCAACTGGTCCGATATATCTGTAGCAATGCTTGTTCATCATGCAGGCCCCGATTTATCTGTCTCTTGTAGAAGGTCCATGATTCAGGTGGCTGTGTAAATCTGCATCTGACCCTAGGGCAGCAGCCATTTATACCTGAATGCCATTAACCTGGCAGGAGGCGTCATTGGCAGGATTATTAACGGCATTAGCACATAGACAGAATTTATGCAGCATTCAAATTCTTTATGATGGGATGATCTTTAACAGGTGCTCCATTCTTGATCGAGTGCATCCTACTTACCGAGAAGTTGGTGCATGAAGTTGCTTTGAACAGTTAATGTTGGTTTATTTTGAGCCAGTTATCACCAAAATCCCACCGTACATGAGCACCGAGCTTTACCGCACTTGCCCCTCTAATGGAGTGTGCCCCTGACCCCGGCCTACCCCCACCCCCAATGCAGTTCGGCAGGCAAGCCTGACCTCCCCTCAGCCTCGCAGTCCTCAATTGTGTGTTTAATGAGGTTCAGGAGTACAGCAGGGGCACTGTGCCCCCCCCCCCCCCCCCCCCCCCGGGGGGGGGGGGGGGGTTGGGGGGGGGGGTAGAGGGAGCACCGGGGAGAAAAAGGAACAAAAAAAAAAAAAAAACCACCACCAAGGGGCCCCC
>JABFDZ020000066.1:7230814-7241750 GCA_019775955.2 Pollimyrus isidori | reverse complement strand
CCCACCTTAGTAAACTCCACCTAACAATGGAGTGATCTGCACATATATCTGTTGAAACTTCACAAAGTCACAACACACAGGGATTTTTTTTTCCGTGCTTTTCCGACTGTAGCATCTTGCCAGCATCTAATATGGTCATTTTCCACTCATGGAGATGACAAAAACGGCCTGTCTTACTGTAATGAGTCCCATTGAGTAAGTCTTGAAAACTAAAAGATGTAGCGGTTTGTGATTTCGTTCCAGAAAAGGGGATGAATGGTACCCCAACCCAAACAAATACGATACCATAATGGATGAAAATGGCTCATAATGACCTACTTGGGGTGATAGGGGGGTTAGGGTTTAGTGCGGTAAGGACAGAAGTGTTACCTCATTTCACAGCTGCCTTTTAGTGGGTTCTGTTGGAATTGACAAAGGGCTGGCCAGCAGCCATGGGAGCATGGACTTCTGGGTAAATAGAATAGCTAGATGTTTAGACTGCAAACCTGAAACCAGGACTTCGCCATTTGAACACCAACAGTTTCAGAGATCCCCTACATCCTGAGACAGTGTAGCCTACAGGGAGGTCAGGAAACTCTGTGAGTGGCAAAGAACCTGACCACCACAACCGTCACCACACCAGTGAATTCAAGAACTGGCCTTTTTTCAGATCGTGTTTTTTTATGTGCTGGTCCAGCTTTTTCCTGTGGGCGTATCCACTTATCCCGACAGCGAATAGTATATCAGGGAAGCAAATTCTGTCCAATGTCCGCAATCCTACGGGGATCCCGCACAAAACGGTACGACTGAAATGCCACAACGAAGCTTTCTTTGACAAATGCCCGGGAACGATTTGTATTTCCTGTTTGTGCGACGACACAGTACGTTTCCTTTCTGCTCCGAGCCCCGGCAGAAAACCAATTAGCCGTGCTTCTCAACGAGCCACCTCAGATCAATCGTATGTTTAAGAAGCTACTGAAAATGCTTCCCCTAAACCAGAGGGGGCCCTTCCAGGCCAGCCCCTTCCGCAAATGACCTCAGGCCTCATTACTCAATGGGAGGAGAAGGAAAGAAGATTTCATAAAGGCATCCTGTCTTATATCAGTCGTGAATGTTGTGTTTTTTTCTTCAGCTCCGCTCTTGCTCGCCAGCCGCCCAATGGGAGTGATAGTTGCATGTAATGCCTTTATGAGGTCAGATAGCGGGTTGTTGCACTTGTAAAAACGGTTTCAATTATTCAGTGAAGTCAAGTTCTGGTTTATCTCCCCCTTGTTTCAAAGATTGCTTTGGAAAAAAAAATGCGAGTGGGTGAAGTGGTGGTGCGGGGGTGGTTGGGGGCTGGGCGGGTAGAGAGAGACACTCACACACACACACAAGGAGAGATAGCGTCCAGGGAAGTATCAATTTTTAAGAGGTGTTGTGAAATGCGTAGGATTTCAGATTTGGATTTGATGGGGATAATGAGTGGTGTGATGTAGCTTGGTTGATGGGGCCCGTCTCAGATGGAGCCACTACTGTGGAAATTTAAGAAGAACCCCCCCAAAAAATAGCATTATATTACTACTTTAGTGTGTAAATTGTTGGATGCGTGGCCAAAATCTAAGATGTGTCCTTACAATACGTTCTGTTCATCTCCCAGGTATGCTTTCAGAAAACTGTATAGGGAGTCTTCCTCCTCGTCGTGGGGAGACAGTCAACCCCCACCAGGCCCAAAAACAAACCCACATTATATTTATTCGGCAGGGTCAAGCAGTTCATGCGGCGATTGAGGGTTAAGGGCCTTGCTCGCGTACCCAATGGTAACATCACTCTGCCAACCCTGGGATTTAAACCAAAAACCTCACTGAGTTAAGAACTCCCTGTACCCATCATTCACCGAACATATGAGTCACAAATTACCCATATTGATACACAGGAAATCATGAGACAGCCTGTCCACATGTTATGCAGGGCACCTGGGAGATACCACCATGTCATATTTAATGCATTACTTCTCCATGATAACGTCTCTAAACAGGAGACACAGATCACTGGCTGACTATATGGAGGACCAGGGAGAGCATTAATTGCTTCAACGCAACGTAAAACCGCTATGGGTGGAAATTTTCAGTGATTGCTGGTTTCAGAGTTCAGTTGCAGAAATAAGTTTTCCAAGAGAATCACTTTGAAAGCAGTAAAAATTGCGACAGGTATAAATGAAGGAATGCGTGTGAGTGCGCCACCCCAGCCTTGCCTTATCAATGTGACACATTCGCGAATGAGAAGATGACGATCCACGATAATAAACGAGCAAATAAATAACGCGAAAGGTGCCGCAGATCCAACTTTGGTGTCGTGGCGAATCTTTTATTCATTAATTTGGTTTATTGCAAACTAAAGGAGTGAACATGAGTGCTGAGTGTTGCAGCTCCCCCATATTTAAATTAGCTCGCCCCCCCAAGTAATTAATCACTTCCTTGCCCTTGTTGACAAGGTGAGATATTTTCACATGATAATTGCTACTATCACTGTAATTGCTCATAAAATAGTATTTTTAACGGGTACAGCAAAAATGAGCCCGGCAGGATTAGTGGGAAAGAGGCGAAGACTTGAATGATTTTCTTCACCTGTGTGATTCTCCAAAATGGTGTCTTTGCGTCTTTTTCTTGCTTTTAATCAGTCAGTCAGTCTATAAAGTCTACAGTTTATTTACACTTTGCTTGTATAGAGAAAGAGATTTATATCACGACAAATCTTCCTCTACTTCTCTCTATGCCGTTATTTACGAATTCATTTATTCTTAATCTTACAACCTACCAACGAAAAGTGTTTCATCGATACAAATTTGTTTTTCAAAGCAAATATCCTGAGGAAAAAAATTAAAATCACATAAATAAATTAGAGACATTAACTACAGTGTGTTATTCCTTTAGGAGCTGATTCTCTGTAAGCTTTTGATCTTAAAAAAAAAGCATCCATCTGCAATTACTATGATTGCCTTAAATTAACAGGACTTTCTTGACGTTAATTACTAACCAAAAAAAAGAGGTTTTCTCTGATTAGGTCTATAAATTGAAGTGAACGCGGCCTCACCAAGCGGCTGACATTAAGAACGGCCCATTTTATGGGTCCAAGGTGTCTAGTAAAACTTCTCCTGCTTGTCCCAGGTGAGTAGCAGCATTGTGTGGTGGGGGGTGGCAGGGGGGTGATCTCTGACTGGTGGTGAATGCTGTTCCATGCCATGAAAGATGAGGATGCCTTTTTGGCAGAAGATGACAGCTCCCGGGTTCAGGTTGCACAAAAACCGCTCTGGAGGTTATGGTCCCTGGAACAATCAGGGGTATCCAGTTTAAAAAAAAAATGCAGGGGGGGGGGGGAATAAAAGAGTGGGAGAATCTTTATCTCTTTTAATTCTGCGCCCGTTTGTGCCATGGTCCCGGATGCTTCGGTTCGTCACCCTGAGCTCTTACTTCCCATAATCCATCTGGGGATTTATTTCACGTTTAATTGGCTGATCGAAGGCCTGTAGGAGTAAGATCAAGAATGAAGTTTTAAAAAGGGAAAGAGAAGAGAGGAGAAGAGAGCGGTGATGCAGGAAACTGTGTCTGGCATGTGCAGAGTGTGTCTATAACCAGAGAGGAGGAGATGGGGCATGGGGGGGGGCGAGGGCTCCCTGGGATTCACCAACGACAGGATGCATGAATGGGAATTTGGTCCCTACTGTTGTCGGGGGGCCCTATGAGGGTCTCTGCCATATGCTCCCCTCCTCCAAGGGAAAAGGAACCGGAGGATAAAAGTGAGTGCGACGGCAGCCCCCCCACAATATGTTCAAAGCTCGCAGGAAAGCAACTGCAAGCACGCCTTCCGCGGGGGCCCGTTCCAGATCAAAGCCGCAGTGGGCCGGGAGCAAGCTGGGCGGATCAGAGGCGCAGGGACGTTCGACGGGGAGGGAGTAGGCGGGACCTGGTTCTGGTGGTGGTGTGGTCGTGCCAGGGTACAGCCCCCGTGTCCTAAATGGAATCTTCAGAAAAGTGGGGGTGCGATTGGCAACACAGGAAACGTACAACAATGCGTTTTAAGGTGAATCTGCCAACCCGACAGTTCCATATAAGAATGAATCATTGCTATGCGTATCCTGGAGAAACCAGCTATATCTGTGACTGTTTAAGAGTGCAGGTATCTAGGGCATAAGAAATGGGTGGGGAGTAGGTGGGGCTGGGGGGTACTCGAACCGCCCATGCTTGGTATCTCACAGGAGGAAGCCCCCATGTCTGGTTCCTGTCTGTGCCATCTGGCGTGCCCCCCCGTCACACCTTCCCCCCGGAAAGAGGCGAGTCTGATGTGCATGCAAGTGCAGAGACGGGACCCAAACAGAGAGGGAGGTGTGTGTGACCCACCTGTGCCCAGTCCGCCCCTCCCGGGGCCAGAGGAAGGTACCTCTGACCCCGGCCTGGGCGCCGAATCATGGGGCATTGACGCATCAGATTAAAATGCACACTGGGGTCGTCTTTCACCCGGGGGCTTGAATAATTAACCTTTATTGTCTGTTTTCCTAACGACTAGTGAGGGGAAAAAATAATCTAAAAACTCAATAAAATAAAATAATAAAAACCCAGCATCAAAAGACGGCGACTGATGCTGTCGTAAATAATATGTGTATGTACATGTGTGTGGGGGGGGGTGCCATTTAATCAAATTTCCGTGATGACTACCGGAGCCCGGAATCCGTCTTTCCGTCCCGATTAACGGCACCATTAAAGAAACCCGAGATCCTTTCCCGCAGCTTGCTGGATCCGAGCGCCTTCCCCCGTCGCCACGACACTCACGCCGCTGCAAATTTCCAAGGAACGAATTGCTGTGGGTCCACAGGACGTAGGATTGATTAATCTGGCGGTAGACGGCGGGCGAGTATAAATGTAACACGGCTGCCAGTGCTTTTGGATTTATCGGCGTTCCCCCTTTGCAAATTAATAGTTCCAATTTATGAATATTTTAACACGTGTGCATTCCGGCAGGCATTTATCAGTGGGGCTCGCTATTATAAACAGAATAAATGAGCAGTCAGTCTGCCACGCTCCTGCCCGCTCACGTGTCGGCCCGCAGATTAATGGCCGCCGACCCTTGTGTTTTCATTTTGTAAATTATTTATTTATTTTTTGTTGTCACCAGACGGGAGTGGTCTACCTCTGGCGGACGGGAGATCATTCCTCACCACCAGGGGGCCCGATTTCGGACACCGTCTGACTTGCTGTAAATCACCCCCTTTTTTAAGGCAAACCCGGGCTTAGGGAGCGCTCAGAGGAGAACTAAATTCTACGGACTTTTCCCGCAAATTAAATAGACACAGCAGGAGTAAAAGAGAAGTGGTGGCTTAGACAATAATGGACTTCACCCACAACCCCCCCACCCCGCGCCCCCTCACCCATCTTCCTACAAGCTCTTATCACGTCTCTTAGTATCCCGGTGCCAGGGATGCAGGAACCAGGGTGGTGGGGGGAATGTACCCCCCCCAATATAAAATTTTTAAAAATCAACCTTAAATTATTAAGTTGCCCCCCTCCCCAGTATCAAGCTCTCTGTGCAGCCTTGTCTATAGCACAATGCGATTTTTGATTCATGTCTAGCTCTGCCTGCTGTCATCAGCTCCCCCCCCCCGATGTGGCCCAGTGGTCTCTATGCCCCCACTCAGGATGGCCACTGTGGACGGGACATGGTTCTGAGGGAGCTCATGCTGTATCGGGAAGCCCCTTCCCCATGTGAGTACCATCCTGCCTGTTCTGAGGGGGGGGGGGTGCATCCAAAGTGGTGGCTTGCATTAAATCCGCTGGCAGTCCGCCTCCTGGATGCATTCCACACGCCACATGCTCTCTGTCATACATGATGCCCGCCCTATCTGTGTGTGGGGGGAGGCTGGAGAGACGCCTTCCAAAGGGGATGGTTATGGATGCACCCCCTGACCCCCCATCCTTCCCGCGTCCCAGGCTCTGCTGGCTCGGCCCCAGCGGCTTGGCCCCCCGGCCCCTTTTTCCGTAAACAGCAGCAGCTGCTGTGGGCGATTAGCGCCGCTCTCCTGCCGCCGCACTCTTGCAGCGCTGCCGCTCCTCCATGAGCCCCGCAATTAGCTCCCTAATTGGGTCTAAATAACGGGGAGGGGGGCGGTGCCGTAGTAGGGTGGGTGGGGGGGTGGCAGCAAATAAACAAAAGCACCAGGAAGACCCTGCTGAGAATACCAGTTCGAGGAGCCATGCTCCCTGAACCACCCCCTCCCCCCCATACCCGCCCCCAGGGGACACCTGACATTCCACCCAATGCCTTGTCGGGAGCACAGGCAGTACCAGGGTCCAGGCGGTGGGATCGGGTTAGGTTTAGGATTAGGGTTAGGTTTATGGTTCAAATCCAGAGCGACATCTTTTCATCCCGTACCTGCTAACTATGGCTTCCATCAAATACTAACCAGGGGGTATGACCATTACATGGTGTCTCAGGCCAGATGAGAGGAACCCCTGTGGATGAGAGGGCCACCTACTGTATGTGTCACACACAGCAAATACAAGAGCATCAACGTCTAGGCTAACTTTCCAGAAATAAGCATTGCTACCTCACACATGCAGGGCTGGGAGTTGAAATCCTGACTCGGCTTTGTGTTGCGTGGGACACCAAGGAACCGGTGTCCTTATATTGGCCATAGGGGTGCACCCTGTGATGGTGGCTACTCCCCTTCCCTGTATAGCCAGGGACAGACTGCAGGTCCTCGGTGACCCCGACCAGTATAAACAAATGGAAAATGGATAGATGCACAAAACAGCCAGTAACAGCAACACAAATCATTGAATTCAGTTTTATCATAACAGTAATATAAGTTCATAGTGGCTGTCCATTCCCTAAACTGTCATTTTTCCCTACCTTCCCCCCAATCCATCAATCAGGCAGCAGTTTACACTCACGGAGGGGCAGGGAGCCCCCACAAATGCCAGGCTGTGATGCCCAGTCCAAACCAGATTTGCCACAACTGCCTCAAGTAATCTAATTCGGTCAGGGCTTTGCCACCGGGTCTTCGCAGCTAGAGGCTCTGCTTCTAACAAAAAAACGGCGATTCACGCAGGAAAACGGGAAGGATGAGATGCTCGCTCACCCCTCTGATTGCTGGTAGCACACGAGAACAGCACATAAACAAAATGACTGAATCTTTATTTTATATTTAATTTTTCATGCCGGGTACATTTTTGCCCAGTGACAAGCTAGCTTTAGCAAAAGTGTCGGAGGTGGGGGCAGGGGGAGTGGGTGTGGAGTTGCGAGGTAGCAGGCGGCCCCTAGTGGAATGCACTCGTATCACATCTCATCCTCCTGGCGTCTCATCCCCCATGCGCACACACACGCACACACACACACACACACACACACACCCCTTGGGGCTCCAGCACAGAGCTGCGGAAGAATAGAAGCACCATCTAGCGCTTCCTTTAGGCAAAAGCTCTGCAGTCTAGCCTGAGAAGCACGCTAGAAATGCATGGGCATGCTGTGCTACCCCTGCGAGCAGCAACAAATTAGCAAGCACGCGCTAAACCATTAACACTGTAGGTTTAATGCAGATTTTTAATTAAGACAAATTCCTGTGGTAAACATTTTGCTTGACTAGAAATTCTTCAAGTAAAAATTAGCTTGTTTGTTGTAGCCTTACTCTAAATCACAGCCGCAAATGGCATGAAAACTTTTAGATGTTTTTCTAAAAAAAAAATCCAAAAAGTCTTGTTTTCATCTAAGGCACGTGGGGTCCTGGGCATTATTTCACCTCATGAAGATGATAAATATTTCATCTCAGATGTATCGCCACCGTATGGTATCGACTGTTAGAATAAACGGCGGATTACACAGAGGTCCTTGTTAGATACCTAGTAAACAAGGCAGACCAGCGTGGTTCAGGGCCGAGTGTGGAATTTCAAAGCTGTAGCTCACGGGTACGAGGAAGCCAGTTGTGAGGAACCACAGCTCGTTCCCACTTGTCCTCCGGAAACCAAGAATGCTGTTATTTGCCACTTAAAAGATGAAAACAGGTTGGTTCTGTCTTGTTCTGGTAATAATGGCGTCTAGTCGACCATTTTCAGAGTTTAGACCCCAGTAGCCATCTCTAGTGTATTTTCAAAAGCTCTTTAATTGAATTTGTCTTATAATTTTCTGTGTTAGATAATGAGGGCAACCACACCTTCCTCTGTACAGCAGTATGGAAAAAAATCACTTAAGATGTGTCCTAATGAGGCTAAAATAATAGATTACATTTTACACACAGGGGATGAAAGGCTTAGGTCGACCATGTGATTATGTCAACTGTCCAATCCAGCAGCATCCAGTCCTCTTTCTGTGTGGCTCATAGATTTGGAACCACATTATGATAGATGGAAGATGACAACGCTTAATGCAATTCTAATTCTGTGCTGCGCAGGAAATAATTATTTTCAGTGGGACTCTGGCATTGGGCTGCAACCCAAAGCCCAATTTACAAACAAATGCTCTGAGCATTTGCAGGATATGTGAATTTGACTTTATAATTCTTTTAAACCAAATTTAGCCTCATTTAATTTTATGTAAGGCTACTATGACTGCTCTGTCTGAACCCCTAAGACAACCCTTGAGTAAATTAATTATGGAGGGGGCTCATTGGGGACAGGGAATTAAATGGTAACTCTTTAGTATCATATGCATTTTGAAAACGGCAGCGAAATTGAGCCTTAATTCCAGGGTGTATCATCAGGCTTACTTGTGACCTGAAGGCACCATTCAGGCTGCAGCACTTGGCTGCAGGGGATGAGGTCACCAGGTCAGGTCCGCAGTACAGACAAGGCCGTGACCTTGGTGTAAATAAAGTCTCTTAGTGCGGTATCAAGAGAGATTACATCAGGTTAGTGAGACCCCTGAAACAAATGTGAAACACTGAGATAAGCTGGTGCCCAAAGCAGACCCTTTATAGCTGCTCAAGCCATTGATTTGAACAGCAAATAGTGCATGTGTTAAAACAAACAGGGTATTACTTGGAATCTGTTAAGAAATGTGGTATTATTTTGGTCTGATCACCCTTCACCTCCAAGCCCTTCCAGAGAAAAAATATTTTGGGTAGAGTGGAACTTTGAAAAAAATAGCTAAGGTCAAATAAAGGATCAAAGGAATACAACAAATATATCTTAGGTTCCAGTAACCTTAATATCCATAATATCCGTTATTCACAAAATATGATTATGATGGACAAGGGATAAATTTATCTATCTTTATTTATCTATCTTAAAAATACCAATAGTTAAAAAGTCAAAGTTAGATAAATATTTATATTATGTTTCAGTTGGAATAGACAGCTAACTTTAAGTGACTGCTTTCAAATTTTTAATTTTTTTTTTTTAAAGTCTCACAATATTTACCCGCATATTAAATTGACCAATCAGAACCAGACTTCCAGTTGGTTCTGATTGGCTCAGCCAATGAAAATTAGAGTAAACGCCGCTGCAAAATCTCAATATGATCAATAGAATAGTGGTACTCTGGTTCTCGAATTCACTAAAACTCAAATTTTTTGAAAATTGAACAAACCAGTTCGACCTAGAACTGGATCTGAATATCAGAAGTCGAACCATGAACGCTGACCTAATATAAATTGTGCGCGCCAGGTAATGAGTCATACTACAATACAGTTCTTACTTGAATGCCTTCTTCACAGACTGGACGATTAACCAAATAATGCATTGCTTCAGGATTACAATGCGTTGCTTTAAGCCAGCGCTGTAAGCAAGTCACCGGTCTGGGGAAACAAACTGAAACGTGGACTTAATACAGAGGACTAATGACAACAACCAGAAACTGATCACATGGGGATCCCACACAAGGTTAACGAGGGGGTGTGGCACACGGAAGGAGCGGAGGATTGGTAATGTTGGGATAAGATCTTTATCGTTTTGGCACCCATTAAGAAAAAATGTTTTTCTTGTTTTATCCTGTTCATTTTGTGTTTAAAAGCTAAAAAAAAAAAACATATTTAGGTGTAATTTTGGAGGGTTGGGGACCAATTATTGGTTTTCCGTTATTTCTTATGGGAAAAATTTGATCACAATTCGAACTTTTTAGGATTCGATCCTTAAAATGGATTAAGTTGGAGAACCAAGGTACCACTGTATCTGATGACACGGTTGTATAGTAGCTTGCCTTATACTGATAATATTTGATTAAATACATTCTCATTATTTACTGTTTGACTATGTTTGAGAGAGAAACAAGATTCTTGAAGGCAAAAATAAATATACTGGGTCAATGTAAGTGCATTGGAAACGGCATTCCGATTTACGTTTCGACGAGTACAAACTGCAAACTTTACCTCAGCGATATCATCTATGTTTTTTCTTATTAATCCTCAGGGAAAACCCGGATTCTTTTGATATTGGCGCACTGTATGCAAAAATGTTCATTCTGATCGAACACAGACAGGTGTGTTGTTCTTTGCGGTCCCCAGGGGATTCGGAACGCTTTTCAATACGGTAAATGCTAAGCCAGGTATTTGAGTCTTCGAAAATAATAGATGACAAAACGTTATTCATAAATCAGAAATAAAAATGATAACATTTAGCCCTTAAGTGTTTTCTCCTAAAATGTTGCATTGTGTGCAAGTAGTAATGTCTCTACTGAGACTGATGGCTAAATTGGTCCAGTTAAAGCAATAATTACTGCAGTCAAGTGACTAAGTGCTCAGTTGGAAGTAACCAGCCCACCTTCACCCGCCCTCCAGAACCAAAATTGGAACCAGGTCTTTACATATTAATGACTGTGGTGATACGAAGTGGTCACACATGCTGTTTTTATGATGAGTCCTCGGTGTGGGTGGATTTCAGTGATCCAGGTTTGTTGCATGTAGACTTAACATGCTGCCATCAGTGTCATCTCAACAATGTTTTGTGTCTCTTTTCTGACACCCGGTGACCACAAAGTAAATTGTACCTTGTCTCGC
>JABFDZ020000066.1:7204943-7215193 GCA_019775955.2 Pollimyrus isidori | reverse complement strand
CTTTCTGGGCCAGGTTTCCAGATCTATCAGCTTCCTGGACCAGGCTTCCAGATCCATCAGCTTCCTGGGCCAGGCTTCCAGATCCATCAGCTTCCTGGGCCAGGTTTCCAGATCTATCAGCTTCCTGGACCAGGCTTTCAGATCCATCAGCTTCCTGGACCAGGTTTCCAGATCTATCAGCTTTCTGGACCAGGCTTTCAGATCCATCAGCTTCCTGGGCCAGGCTTCCAGATCCATCAGCTTCCTAGGCCAGGCTTCCAGATCCGTCAGCTTCCTGGGCCAGGTTTCCAGATCTATCAGCTTCCTGGACCAGGCTTTCAGATCCATCAGCTTCCTGGGCCAGACTTTCAGATCCATCAGCTTCCTGGGCCAGGCTTTCAGATCCATCAGCTTCCTGGGCCAGGCTTACAGATCCATCAGCTTCCTCGGCCAGGCTTCCAGATCCGTCTGCTTTTTGGGCCAGGCTACCAGATCTGTCAGCTTCCTGGGCCCCCTGCAGTTACAGCATGATGTGACCACCCGAGCAAAGCATCCTGGTTCTTGGGAAGAAAAGAAATCTGTCTGTTTGTGGTTCTTCCATCCGCAGGCCTCTGTTTAACTCCTGTAACTCCTCTCCTGTAGCCCCCGCCACCCACTCCCCCCACCACAGTCGCCATCTGTGTCACACATTAGTCACCAGGTGATCAGCGTGTTCTCCGTGAAGAAATACTTTGCACATAATAAACACCTCGAAACGCCACTGTGTCCCACAGTAGCTGTGGGTTCTTGGCTGAAAAGGGGAGGATGGGGGCGACTGGACCAGTGGGGCTCCCACTTTGCGGTTTGAGGCACGAACTTACATGACTTGATGGTGGAAAGTGAAAGAGGTACTGAGATTTATGATGTATCAGCCCAGGATTTATGAGAATCTTACATACTGTCTGGATTTAAGTGCAAGAGAAGACCAACCAGCGGTCGACATAGCAGAGGGGGACGGTGGGGGTACCACATCCGAGCGGGAACGCTGTAACTCAACTCGGACTTGTCGGTGAGCTGTATCGTTCCCCGGAAAATGAGATCGGCGCGGATCCGAAAACACAAACATGCCATGAAAGATGCATGCAATTAACAGATCCGGCTTCCCAGACATCTCACTCGCGGTCTTCTCTGTCGCTTGGAAACCGAATCAGTGGTTGACGTACATCCTAGATGATGGGTAAAAATGTGACCCACGCTAGTGTGATTCACGAAAGAAATTCACGTATATTTCACGTATCTGTTTATTTTGCTTGTTTATTAAGTTTAGTAAATCTCGTATGTAGTAATCAAACAAAAGACATACAAATAAACTGAAGTTGGGGTCGCGGCAGCTCGGTGGGTATCACTGTGGCCTCACAAATCAGGGTTTGAATCCTGCTGCCACGGTGCATGTGGAGTTTGCCTTTCTCCTATTTTCTGAACAGGATTCCTCCAGTTACTACACTTTCGTCTTGCGTTGCAGACAGATGCAGTTGGTGTTTCCAAATTGCCAGTGGCTTGGTGTGTGTGTGTGTGGATTATGTTGATATTACATTGTGGGGACCAAAATGTACCCCACGATGTAATAAAAACTGCTTGTTTTAATGTTGTGGGGACCATTTATCTTTGAATGCAGTCAAAAAAACGTAAAATGCCAAAAGTCTCGTATTTTGTTTGGTTACTGAAGTTTATGGCTAGGTAGGGGTTAGGGTGTCATGCTGGCATTAGCATTTTCCCTATAGAAATAAATGGAGCGTCCCAGCGAAGATATTACAAACCGGTGTACGTGTGTGTGTGTGTGTGTCCTCTTCAATACTGGCAGATGGATGTTGTGTCTATTTGGCAGTAGTATATATATGCACCAGGCATCTATGAAGGACCTCGCTTCTGAACATGTCACTTCACCCCCAGCCAAGGGACACACATGACTGCAACTTTCAAACACGGTGGTGAGTTAGCAAAATTCTATCCCAGGGGGCCGTGCAGCCTGCTGACATGCTAATCCTGACATTGTGTCATGTGCTAGCTGGGGACAGGCTCAGTGATTACTGATATTATAGAGGGCGGAGTGGACAACATCGCAATTCGGCGCCGGAGAGCTGAGCATAGACGCCTGGGTTTGACAATAATGAGCTTTCTTTCTTTATATTGAGTCAGGGATTCAGCCAGGTTACTCTGGATGGGAAAAGCAGGCTTTTCATTTAGCATGGATCAATGGTGAGACCAGGCCCCTCGCCTGGTGACTCGTTGACGTTCAGGAATGATGACCCCCGGCGCTTACTTCATTAGCTGCCTGGCAGCGGGACTGAGATACCTGCTGGCGGGGGGCCGGGCAGAGGTCCAAAAAGGTGAGCAGGCCGATCGGGGGGGGGTAACTGTAGCCATCCCTCGTTGCTGCAAATCAGTGGAGGCGAAACGTTACCCATTTAGCTTCATCGTGCTCCCCGGTGGCCTTACATCAGCTGTTTGTTTTTCTATGTCTCCTCTGTCCCATGGGGACACTTTCTTACATAATATGGAGTGAGACGGGCAAGGAGCCTGCACCCTTTAGGAGAACAAACCCATGGGCGGGAATATCTATATCCAGCCCAGTAATCTTTTTTTTTTTTTTTTTTTTTTAGTCTTTGGTTAATAGGAGCTTCGCACTCCTCCGTGCTCTACAGCCATGCATACTGTGCATCCACAGTTTGTATACCCAGCCTTTTCATAAGCATAATCTGTTTATGGCGATACGTGGGGGCTTCCTTTGATCTGCAGAATCCCTCGCCCCCTAAACCAGCTTTGACACGCGAGTTCTCAAAGGCAGCTATTTAATGGTCCACCTGACCCTTTTAAATAGGATGTCTGAATGTGTTATTGAGGATATTGTTTCCTATAAACATCTCGAACTCTGGCAATAACAATCGCATCAGGCGAAACGAAGTTATCTGAGAATAGAATTAAACTCAGAATGACCCTTTGCGCAGCCCCACAGAGCTCCATTAATAATTCCTAATCTAATCAGGGAGGATAAATGCACCATTGCTGGCCATGCCAGGCACCTCGCCAGAGACGGCCCATTCAGGCGGGAGCTCTTCTCCGGCTGCGGGTCATGGAAGGGGGGGCGGGGGGGACAAAGGAAACATCTTTTCAGTGTGGAACCGCGGCTCGACTTCCTCTTTCGTTATCTCTTCCTCGGCAAAGTCATGTCCTTGTAACTGATAGACACATTTCTTTGTAAATAACCCTCGGGTGGCTGATAATGGTCCAGCCGAACGGGGGAACTGGGAGTTAGGGGGTGTCTGGGGGAGGGGGGGTGTGTGGGATGGCGACGGCTGGAAATAGCCAGACATTACTCATCATCGTACCCTGAAGAACACTACATCATGCCTTCCTCTGATAAATCTATGTTTTGTTTGCCCCACGCATTGATGCAGACGCGTTCCCACATGGGGGACGAGGGCCTGGGCATATTCCCCACCCCTGTGAATCAGTGGGTCATTTTTAAATCAGGAGTTTACAGGAGAATGTCAGGCCTGTCGTGGGAAGAGGTGTATCACGCTAATTTTTACAGGAACTCTGCTTTCATTTGCAGCATCGCATGGTAAAATACGGTTTGGTCGTGTTCACAGCCGCTATCGCCTCTTCGCACTTTCTGACTGATCTCATTAACTCTTGTCATACCCCTGTATTCTTGACAGTCGTGTAATGTGTTATTTTCGGCTCCTGAAAGGCATTAACGAAATGCATTGCGTTTTATTTAATACTCGTATCTGCTGGAGATTAAGCTGTGTAATTCGAAACGAGTGGATGTTTTGGCACGGGTGGTGCATTCATGGAAGATAATCGGTCTCTTCCCCATCTTATTCAGACCGTGCAGAAAGAGGGAGAACTGGATTCTGCACGGGGTAAAGCGTGTGTGTCTGTGACCACATCGCATGCATTTCGGGTTTCCTCTGGAAGCAAAAACCGAAGAAAACGTACATGCTTCTCATTGGAGGTAATTTAAATATTACAACAACCAGATTAGCTTCAGCCCCTGGATTTGAGGCAGAACTTAGTGTCTTTAACTCCGCACCCTGATCATAGATAGACAAACAGATTGTAGCAATATGCGCTTGACCCGCGATCAAACTGCTTTGACCGCTCACGGTTGAGTTTATGGTCCTCTGAAGCGTAAATGAGCGTATGTTTCTTCTTCTGTCTTCTTCTGTTTCTTTGAGAAAACGATATTAGTGTCATGGCCCAATTTCAAAAGGGTATAACGTGTACAGGATGAAAGAATTATCTTGAGATCAAGCTATGTTATACTTAAATTTGAAACTGTGCGTGGATGAGCTCCGTTACCATTCAGCGAGTTTTTTTTCTACATGCCAGATGGAAGCATGTTTTATCGTCCGATCGTTACATTTTTGGAACAAGAAAAAATGAATGTTAATTCATGTGGGTACCACAAGCCCCCAGAGAGCAGTCTGTTTGAAAGTGGACGAAAAGCAAGCAGTAATAACAAAGCAACTGGTGTTTGTTTATATTTAATCCGAAATAAGCTTGTGTTTCCAACCCAGCATGTGACTTTCAAAAGCTCACTTGTATATAAGCAGCAGGATGGAGAGGGAGAGAGCGAATGGACAGAGTTATTAACTAGGAGTGGAAATTATTAAGTCAATTGAGTACAATTAAAATGAGCAGTTCAAAAGCCACACTTAAATTGTTTCAATAATAATCCTTTTCCGGCTTAAAGTTACTGAATGGAAAAAATGACGAGTCAAATTATTTTTTTGATCCCTAAAGATAAGGGGAATTAAAAGTGAGAGTCCGCATCCTCACTGAAATCTCTCTTTTTTTCGCTGCTTCTTCCTCTTCTGCTGGCCTGGTGTGTAGAAACATGGTGGGTTTACTGGTCAGATTTGTATATTGCGTGCAACCAGATATCGGTTCCGTCTCTGTCAAGCTGGTGCCAACAGCCTTGGTCTGCTTAGAGGTTCCAGAGCAGTGGGATTAGACCTATTTTTCTGGAGACAGGGAAAGCAATTGGGGGGTGACTTGTGTCTCAAACCGTCCAGTTAGTGCAGGCCACAGCTAGGCATTGGCTGAAAATCAGGCCTGCCCATGTTGATCTGAACCTGATCGGTCCTTGTGCATTTTCTCATTCTGTGATGCTGTGAAGGCAGTCGTACAATACGCACGCGCACACACACAGACACACACGCGCACACACAGACACACACACACACGCTGCTGAATCCTAGTCTCCCTGTCGATACGAAACTTGCATAACACCATCATGATGGCATCTGCAGATGTCCGCCTGTATGCCGGACCGCCAGCACTCAGCGCCGCCCCCCAGCCTTGTACTTTGTGAGGATTTATCTTTAAATCATCTCTCCGCCGGTTTATGGGCCCAATTAGAACTTTCTAGTTAAATCTCTGCAGCGGTGGGAACATCGAGCTGTTGACAGTTCTCACTCTCAAATGCGGCTCCTTTAATGGGAATAACAGTGCCGCTGGCAAAGCCGTCGCCCGCCGGGCAGAAGGGGATTGTTTGGTGTGGCGCGGTGGTCTCCCAGGTGATGGCCGCTGTCTGGTAGCGGTGGCCGCTGGGAGGGGTTGGCGTTAATCACGGCACTCCGAATGGCGCATTCTCTCCCGCTTTCCCACGTAGCTACACGGCGGCATGTTCCGCGCGGCTCGCCAACCATCACAGTCCACAGCCCCCACCCCCCCTCAAAGCCCTTGCAGGAACGCCGGCTTTTCCTGGCCGTAGGACCCAGCTGAGCTCCCAACCTGTCGGGATCCTTTGTGTTTTTGGGAAGGCTGCCCCATGATGTTTGCTTACTATTTCTGTGGATGTGAATGATAAAGGTCTGTCTGCAGGATAAGGAGGGACTGTGTCAACGCCGTAGAAAACATTTTTCATTTGGCCATCAAGAAAAGTGCATTTTGAGAATGTCTCACATTTCCAGATGAAGCATCTTTACTGAGGAATGTATAATTTGAGAAACTGAATGATCAATGGTCAACTGAATGGTCTTTTCTCTGGGGAAGGACCTTCAAGGCTGTTTTATTTGTTTGGTCACTTGTCTGTTTCTGGTTGTTTGGGATCGTTCCCCCTTTCTGCAGCAACTCAGTCCTTCCCCCCGTCCGGCTGGATCGCTCCAAATATGCTGACCTTTACGGGAATGGAGGGGGGCTGGTTCTGGCCGCCCCGAGTTACAGGTCTCGACCTTCTTGGGTTTCAGTGCGGGGCCCATTTGTTCAGCACTGCCAGGCTGGAGTCCGGGACTTTTAAACCCCGTTTATTGGTTTTGCTTTGCTCCACGGTCGCCACCCCCCCCCAACATGCGCCCCCTCCCCCGACCGCGGCTTTATTGCTGACCCGTGTTTCTTGATTAAACGTTTCACGGGTTACATTTCTCTTTAAAGCAAACATGGACGCCATCTACTTCCACCCCAGCAGCAGCTATAACCTTTCCCTTACTCAGACGTACGAAAACAAACCTGTGAGGGGGGGGGGGCAGGGGGCCAAGGCTGTGTTTTGTGACTTGAATCAAATTCGCGACAGTACCCGTACGGTAACTCGGCGGGCCTCGCGCCGCCCACCCGCCTCCCTCTGCAGTTTTGCAGATTTTACTGGCTTTGCTGCGCAGGTGATGGAAGTGTTTGCGGAGTCCTTTGTAATATGCAGCTGCGACTGATGGCCAAACCCCAGCTGCGCAGAGCTGATAAAAGAAATGGAGTTGGGATGCTGATGACACGCCACCAAAAGGGACAGAACCATTCCCTCTGCCCGCTGGGGCTTCTTTGGGACCCTACATACTTTTTCATGGTCCCACTAAGGATCATAAGAACCTAGTTAAACTGAACAGAAATAAAGCCGCCGTCTACCTGAGCCCAGCTGCCAGTCCTCTGCAAATACAGTTGTAACATATATGGCATAATGTTGTTATTCAATCATGGCATTGATTTTGTACTTCTGTAAGAGTAATACATTTAGGCCCAGCTTATTGACTCCAACTGCCGGACTGCACTTCCACATCTAATTGTGTTACAAAGTTGAAGCTCCCTTCTTTTATTTCCGCTGGGCCAAAATGATAGATCTGCGGGTTACGTCCTGTAGGAGAAAGAGGACCGGACAAATGGGTTGGACAGGGTTCGGTGGTGGACGCTCATTGCCAGGCAACCGCCTCTGGTCAGGGGGAAGTGACTGCGGGAGCGGGCCAGCTCTATGATCTCTGCAGACGCATCCTCAGGCTTCAGTCTCATAGAGTCAAGTTACTGCAATGAGAGCTCATATATATATTTTTTGGTGACCTTGCATCAGATGATCAAGCAAAACTTACTTAAAGGGGACGAGAGATGCTCCTCAGTTGACCATCAGCATAAATGTATCTTGTACTGTTCAATTTAAGCACCCGGTTTATGGTTGTGCACTAAATATAAAAGGCATGGTCATGAGATATCCTCTGGAAGATGATTAGGCCCTAAGGTCTGCTGTTGGCTTCGCTAATCGCCTGCTTCTGTTAATGCTTTTTCTCGACCGTTTGTGCAGTGTACTCGTATAAAAAGAGCATGTATTTACAGTAAAAAATCCACTCATTTTGGATGCGTCACCTCCAGAGCCCAACCCGGATCCTCCCTCCTAAATACCCTCCGAGGTAGAGTGTCCTCTTGCCGTCTGGCATGGAACTTGGAAAAACACTCTTACCTTTGGCTGTAGGCAGTATTTGAGAGTTTGGCCCAAAGCTGATCGCTGTCCAGTGAAATCGCAGTGGAATCGTCCTGACATTAAAAAATACAGTCAACCTGGGATGGTTTTTACTGCTGCAGCTCTCCCAAAGCCTCTGCTTGATAGAGAGCCTTTTCTCCAAACTGCACAAGACAGTTAAAGAGGAGCTTTCGTTCCAGATCTCGTGAAAAGGCTTCAGGTTACATTACCGTATTTAAGACCTAGTGTTACACAACGCACAAATGTTACTTTATTGAACATGTTCATCCCTATAGTAAAATATGAAACTGCGATTTGTCTCAGATTATTACCTATGACATATTATTAATCAAAGCTAGGAAGACACTGGTTATTAAGCCTTATGAATGCATTAGTCGTTAAGTTCAAGCCGACTATAGGAAAATAATTTTAAGGGCAATGAGCTAGTGAGACACGGGGAGGGAAGTGGACACATGTTTTCAGTAAGGATCACAGTTACCTTCCGATTACTCCGGCCTGTACATTTGTGTTTCCGCGCATAGCAATCTGATACCGGGGGAGCAGATCTGCCATACCATGGCCGTGGAGAGGTGAAGGTTCAGGGGTCACCCTCAAATACAGCGCATGTGTGATTATCTGGGCCCACCCAAATCCCAAAATGGGTCCCCCGGGGGGAGGGGTGCTTTTTGGCCCTCATTTACTCCAGTGCCCTCAGCTCGACGGCAGACCTATACAGCAATAGATGGCGAACCAGTGGCAGTAAATTAGAGATTAGAGATGCATCTCATTCAGCCAGCAGGAATTCTGGCGGCGAACGGCAATATGACAGCGAGCTGAGAAGGATGGAATTCTGTTTTGGCTCGTGGGGGGAGCGGCATCCCGGGTGATATCTGTTACCACCCCCAGCAAGGGTGGGTGGCGTTGAAAAGAGCAAGAAATCATGCAAATAACTTGAGTGGAAAAGTGGCCCCCTTCCACAGATCACGCTGTGGCAGCCAGACAAAAGGAATATTTTCATACCATGTATGAAATCCTTCTGATAGG
The DNA here is from genome assembly GCA_019775955.2 of Pollimyrus isidori. Taxonomy (NCBI): domain Eukaryota; kingdom Metazoa; phylum Chordata; class Actinopteri; order Osteoglossiformes; family Mormyridae; genus Pollimyrus; species Pollimyrus isidori. The sequence goes on along the minus strand of JABFDZ020000066.1, from coordinate 7,206,468 downwards.
CTAAGAAAACAACCGAAGGTTTTAGAGATAGACATTAAAGTATATGGGGTATTTTTTTGTTGTTGTTCCTATGCACTTAGACGATCTTCCAGATGGTCCATTTGCGTCCGGCTTCTGGTGGACGGCTGCCAGCTGAATGTCATCTTGTCGGAGGCTCAGGTGTACCAGCCAAGGAGGAACCACTTTATGGAGCTGTGAGGGCACTGGGGCCTCTAGCTGCGCACCTTGCGGCTGCCCATTAATATAATTAAATTACACTAAAAAAAGTTTCCCTTTGAAACGAATTAATTAAGATGCTATTATTTAGTCATTGAGAGGTTAATGACCGTCATTAGAAACAAAGGCAACGTCCACCATCATTAGCCAAACCTGGTTATTTTGTCAATTTTGGTTACTTACTGGACGGGAGATTAATGAGGGTTGATACTGCCCTGGACGCTAATTAGCTTTAAAAACATAACACAATCAATCACTGGTTGTGATTGCTGCAAGAGTATGCCACAGTTCTCATGTCTGGGGAGGATTTTACAGAAAGGTTCAGGTTTAGAAGGGGGGGGGATTTAGCAATTCATTAGTGCTTGAGATTCCACCTCCCCCGCGCAAGTCCTGCATAGACGTGTCTCTGTGCACTTGTCTATGGACAGCTGCCAGTATAACAAACCAGTCTGCAGATTCCGTGTCAGAAGATGCAAGGTCAATGCCATCCCCAAAGGACACATTAATCACTGCATTTATGGAAAAGGGGCCGTGAGTCTATCTGGTACTCATGGGCCGTGAGTATTCACCAAAAATTAACCCCGAGGCTCACTGGAATGGGCTGCAATGTGAAGGTGGTCTCACAGTGTGTGCATGTTTCTTGGCAAGGAAGTAAAACAGTTAGCTATCACCTGATTGGTCTGGTGGTGGAGCAACGGGAAATGACTGCAGCCGATTGGTCCCCTTTAGAGAGATAGGGTTGATAGGGCACCATGGATTTCTTAAGCTCCTCCTCCCAGTGCCTCCTAGTCAAATTTAGTGTGTATCTCCAAAGCCTGTCCTCAGTTATCCAGTGAAGTAGTAAAGCTGTTTATAATGCAGTTAGAAACATACTGAATAATAATTGTTCTTATCGAGTAATACACTAAAGGCAAGAAAATCCAGTTTTGATTTATAGTCCGTAAAAGAAATTTACATGAGTATTGCAATACCGTATTTGCCCTAGCTGGCAACTGGTGTTTTGGGGGGGCCGCTACTGCAAATGAAGTTCCACTTTTTTCAGACCAGCCATTTGCTGGGGGCAGGCGGTGGGCAAGGGGTGCGAGGGGGCGTGGTTAAGCTCCAGAGGGCATTTAAATGACAACGATGAGGAGAACGTACCTCATTGTTAGCCGTTTATGCGAGATGGGGATTTATTAGCGGATCATAAATGTTTATTAGCCGGTCTATTTATAACTGTCCAAAATGGCCACAGCTTAAAATGTGTGTGGGGGGGGGGGGGCGGGGGGCGGGGGCGGGCCGGGCGGGGGGGGGGGGGGGGGGGGGGGGG
>JABFDZ020000066.1:7180033-7191383 GCA_019775955.2 Pollimyrus isidori | reverse complement strand
TTTGTGTAGAGGGGCAGGCTGCAGTTAATGAGCCAGGAATTGCCTGTGACAGTATTTCACGTTTTGCGCTGGCCTGTTGATGTGGTGATTTATCGCCGAAATGAGGGGGGATATAATGTAAAAAGATAACATGCTGTCAGGGGAAAAAAAAAGGGGGGGGGTGGAATGAGAGCCCTACAATGCCCCCAGAGCACTATCATTCCTATCTTAATTCCCCCCTTTTCCTCGGCTCACATCTCCAGACCGGAGCAGCCCCTGTGCCTTGGCCAGCTGCAGTCTCTTGCTGCCCTCTACAGCTGCTGTGATGCGGAAGGAAAGTCCAGGCATCACCCGCCCCAAGCATCCCGCAATATCACCATGGTGTTACCAGATCCAGTATGTTTTACGCTATGTAGGGTTTCTGGTATTGGTACAGCCAACTGCTGCCAAAACCCTCTGGCACACAACCTTGTACTGAGGGCTGCATGGTTGGAATATCTTTACATTGCCCCTAAATTACCTCAGGGCAGAATGTCGGGGACATTTGTCTGATGTTCTTTCGCCAGCGGGAGTGTGTGTCTGCTGCACGAGTGCATGTAATCCGGCGCTTCACTTAAACATTTTGAACGCAGAATATTTCCCAGTTTTGACAGGTGGGGTGATTTGCAACTTTCAGAATGCTGAACTGGTCAAACAAAAAGAGGAGGAACAAATAGCATGTAATTACCACAACCCACCTCACTGAAAAGTAATGAGGAGTTTGAGCGGAAAAGGCCCGACCCAACCAAAAACCTGCAGCAATGTTCAAATCCTGGGATGTGGGACCTTCTTTCGTACCTTTGAGTAAAACACTTGAATTGACAAGTAAACATCCATCCATCTGAAGAGGAACCGGTGAGTTATGACATAATGTAGGAGCCATTGGTCGTCGTGGAAGTATCACGGGCTCGTTATCGCCCCGACGGCAAGTGTAAAACATGACGAGGCTTTTGACCACTTCACCCTTCACCCAAGTTTGCCGTTCGCTCCCCCATCAATACTGAGATAACAGGCAACACAGAAACAAAAGGTATATTTTCAAAGAACTAACTTCACTCTCCTTCCCACAATCCCCTGGCAATTAAGAAGCAACATTTTTAGCACCAAGCCCAGGGAGGAATTATGCCAAAGGTAAAAGGCCTAGTGAGGAGAAACCATGACAAATAGACCTACTTTCACAAGCCTTGCAATACTTTGGCTTCCTTTAGTATCTCCAATATAGGGTTGTAACCTGTTACACAGACAGTTTTCTCTCTGACTATAGTTGATTCATATGTAAATCATTCTAGAAACACTTTGCACATATTTTTAAAGCACTGGGAGTAAATTGCTTTATTATCATATTCTCTAGCAGGTAAAAATCTTTAATAAAACACCCATCCGTCTTTCATTCGCTTTTCCTATAGTCAGGGTCATGTAGTCTTTAATACAACCATGCCTCCATACATTTTTTAGTAAGTTGCCGGAGTTTTTCTTTTCTCCATGTTTTCCCCTGTGCTGACATCTTATTGTCGAGTTATCGGATATTCAGACCCAACTTAAATCTGGCAGAGCCGGAGGCGTGTTTTGGTCGACCCAGATGGGAAGGGCTTCTCCATCGCCCCCTCGTGACTGGCGTCCCTCCAGGTGTAGCAGGATGAATGCCTCGCTCCTGCTCGCACCAGGCTCTGCCCCCGCCTACCAAACCGTCCTCTGGCTCTCATCCCATTTTACAGCCACGCGGGCTTTCTTGAGCTCTCAAAACCGGGTCACGCCAGTCAAATTCAGTCCTGCATGCGTAACTGTGCGGTGTGTCTGTGTGGCTGCCACACAGTCTTCCAGTGGTACAGTTATGCAGTTTTACATGACAGACGTCAATCGTGGCCAATTTAAGTTTATATGAAAATATAGACTTTACATGTCGTATATAAATTAGGATGTAAGTATTATAGCATTTCACCTGATCATGGTAAACGCTTTTGGAAAAATATTTTATGACACTGCCAGAAAATTCTGTAAATGGCAGGATGAATTCCTAGCAAGGAGTGTCATACCAAACATGTGTTGAGACTGTGCACCAGACCATATAGGCAGCACTGCAAGTCGTGGAGTTTCATCAGTGGGCTTCGGCCCGATGCTGTGGGTGAAAGCGAGCAAATGAAAACCACGATACGAAGAATCAGAACCCTGTTCCCTCACTGAATTATCTACACAGGAGCTGGCTAAACGGCGTTTCTGTATAATCCACCCATTTTACAACAGGTTAGCCAATATAGACTGGCTTTGAGGGGGCAGCCTGGAAAGCTGCGTCACTCTATCACGTGATGCGCACTCTGCCACAGCCACACAGCAGGAGCACTTTAGGGATTCCCCGGAGAGAACGCAGGGAGAACCTGCACACCACAGGGCACAGCAACTCTGAGCAGGCGCCTTCACACCAGAGTTTCGGCCCCAGGTTGCTGGTTACAAGTTACTGGTCAGTCGCGTCCGGCAACCTTTATAACTCCTGGCCGCCTCCATGTGACGCTTTCACGTCGCTCAACAGGAATTACGACCTTCATGTTAGAAAATCATGGGAGATGCAAAAAGGTTGCAAGTTAAACTTCACACGCAATTTGATATGAAACTACACTGGCACACCCAAACAATGGAAGATGTACCAGTCATTTTGTTAGTAATTTGTTCATTATTAGGGGGATCAATCACAATCAAAGTAGGACATAGCCTTTTATCTGCATTTTAACTATACAACTTGTAACGTTTATAATTCATTATTAAATCTGGCCAGCAGATCGATGTGTTGTTTTCCACAGAATAAAAAACGATGTAACGTTATTCCACTAATTAGCGCTGGCAAGTCTCACTGCCGGCGCCAACGATAGAAAAAAAAAAGTATACCTGCTATTGATTAGAGTTTCCACTGCAGAAATATGGAGATACAAGCAAAATGTATTTATTAGTGGTGCATTAAATGCAATGGAGGTACAAAAATAATTCCATCTGCTGAAGTTTTGCTCCACTACCTCTGCCTCTTTTTCCCCGCTGGTGCTTTGGTCAACCATTCAGCAAGTTATCACTATAAGCCTCTCCCCAGTACTTTATGTTTGAATGTACCTAGTCTGGAGTAGGGACTAAAAATGGGTTCTCGAACTGCCTCAGAGGAGCAACAATTGTGCTGAGTTCCTGGGATGTGAACAGAAAAAGGTTCTGGAAAATGGTTCTGGTTCCTGCAGTGTGAAAGCTCCAACAGACCTTAAAAATGATACAACATATTTGAACTGGTAAACACTGAACGCATTTTAAAAGGCATCTGATATTTTAACAGATTGTGCTCTCGTGCTCTCACTGTGCTTCCGCTAGTGTTAAGTGCTGACCCAGCAACGTCAGAACCTTGCCGTAAGACCTCCGCCCTCAGTCACTCTCATGGGTCTTAGCAGTGAGAGTTTATGCCGTCTGGAGCTTAACTGGGCCCCGTAAACAGGCACTCATCAGAAAGTAGCTGTTTATGCTCTTATTAAGGGCAAGTTCCTTGCTGCAGGAACCTTCTCACCCAGCCGTGGCCCTTGCCTAGTTGGAGGCTGTGGACAAGGGGATTGGTCCAAGCTCATCTTTGGACAGGATCTCGCCAAACATCACCCGAACTGACTACTTTGGAGATTAACGCCATTGTCGAGAGCACTTATAACTGCTGTTTAAAAAAAAATGTACACTGGGTCTTGGGAGTGCGGGTAGGGTGATGGTTTGAAACACTAACACCCATAAACAAGGAGGTGGAAAGGAAACTCGGGCAGGGATGTGATTAAATGCTTAATGGCAAAATTATTTGACTGCTGGGATTGCAATTAGGCAGAGAGGTATTTTGAAAAGAGTCTAGCACCAGACAATCCCTAATGACTCTTGTGCTGGCTTTTTATGCGGCTAAGAAATAAAAACTGGTAACTTGAAGAAAAAAAAAAAAACGCGTGGGACAATTGCCAAATATCTGCAGGGCATTAGCAACCAACTGGTGAACCTCATTAAAAAGCAGAAAAACCTATAACCATTAAAAGTCCATTAAGCAGCATGTAATTTTGTGGAACTAAATAGCAGGCAGTAATCAGAAGCACATGAGGTCCAGCTGGGAAGCTGAGCAAATTGTTTCGATTAGGGGCGAATCCATCACCAGGAATGCTCTTTCTGCTTTTTGATGGGGGAGAGGGATGAGGGGGGCTGGGGTGGGGGGGCTCCATTTTTCTCCCCAATGTCACTCCCCGGCAGAATCCATTTTCGGTGTAATTATGGTGACTGATGCAGATTACGGACAAAAGGTGAGTGAGTGACCAGAAGAGCTGGCGTCGCTCGTTTGTTTGTTCCCGACAACACGCTGGGATGGGGTGGCAGGCCGGTGGGGGGGGGGCGCACATCAAACTGGCTGACCGCTTGCAAGGTTACTGAGCTGCGTGGTGGGGAACTTTTGGAGCTCATGAATAATGCAGATCACCACAAGACCCTAAGGCTGGGGATCAGAGAGCTAGAGAGAAGTCCAGCATGTTTGGCGCAGGCTCACCACCATCGCTTACGTCCTCCTCCAGCGCTTTGGAAACCGGCATGGTCACCTCCCAGTGCACCTCAGCTACTGGGCTTTGTTCCAGTTCCATGCACACTGATATTCTTCTCAGGATTTGCAGCCTTCTCAAACCAGATCAGGATGTGCCTCGTGACGATACTGTAGGAGAAGGCTTGACTGAGTTTATCCAGGATGTGCACTTCAGAAATACGGACTCGTGCTGGATCATTAGAATGACCAGGATCAACAGCTGTTAGTCAACATGGCGATCAGCCTATTTCAGCGCAGCACAAGGAGCCAAATGTGGAATATTACTTCAAAACATTAAATGTCTTTGATCCAAATACATATGGCCAAAACAAATGGGTACATTACTGACCTCTGTGTACCATTCAGAGGAAATGCACAAAATACCATTTTTCAAAGTCTGTCTCATAAGCCAGAGCCATGACATTTCACAGTGCTCCTCTAATTCTTCAAAGGTGCCTCGTGCTTCTTCTGCCCTCAGAAGATGGGCTGGAGGCATCAGACTCTCAAAGACACACTCCCCTGGTGCTAGAGATGGGCCAGGAGCAGGTTTAATATGCGCATGCAGTCATTACACAGTGTCAAGAGGTATATTCACCTGGCAGCCTGTGTTGTTAGCAATCTGCTAAATTACAGGGTGTATTAAAGCTGCCGCAATGCTGGCCTAGAATCTATGCTGAAAGTTTGAAAGTTTTTTGTTCCCTGAATAAAATCTCTGGCATGCTTCCTTTGCATTATTACATTAAACCCAGCTGGGTCTGAACAATAAATATGCAAAGTATATGGCAGATATATGACTCATAAAAAAGGTATAAGGTGGCACAGTTATATGGGAGATATATCACATAAATAAGGTATAAGGTGGCACAATTATGTGGGAGATATATGACATATAAATAAGGTATAAGGTGGCACAGTGGCCAGCGGTTTCACTTCTTACCTCCAGGGTTGGGGGTTTAAATGTTCTCCTCATCTTGTATGAGTTCTTCGAGTGGTTTGGTGTGGGGCCAGTCCAACAACATGTAGTTAGTCTAACTGATGTCTCCAAATTGTCATTATATAGTGTCATTGTGTGTGTGTGTTAATCTATGAGGGACAGGGATCCGGTCCAGGGTGTAGAGGTTTTTGAGCTGATGTCAAAGATCTGGTAAGTTTTGTTTATGTCTCCATATTGCCTGAAAAGCAGAGCCTTGAGCAGATTTTTGTTAAATATGCCTGAAACGTGTTGTGCAGTCAGATGTAATAACCGGAGAGGTGATAAACCTGGTTTAACATTTCATTGATTTCCAGCAGACCTAGAAAGATGCAGTAAGCGGGAGAATCGGCAGCCCCCTGAATACACTCATTTGTGTATTATTTATATGTGTGATTTATGTATGGTTAGGGTTAGGGTTTAGGGGCAATTCTAAGGGAATTTTCAGTAAAAATGAAGTATTGAAGTAAATAAATTGTGATTTAGATTTTATTGTGATAATTGGTGATATTTTTTAATATGAAAAAAACCTTGATAAAATATTTGGCCATCTTGCCCTAGGATGATATCAAAATTGATTTACACACTTGATTTACATCTGGCCTGTTACTGGACATTATAACATAAATAATATAGAACTTTCGGTACAATTAGGAAGCAATCTTTTCCGTGAATTCCCTTTACACCAGTCCCATGTACATGGCTGTTGTGTGTGCGGCGGTGGTCGAGCGGGGAAAGCAGGAGAGTCCAGCCGGGAAGTCAAATGAATGGGATCTATTCCACAAGGACACACGGCAACACTGGGGTAACATCAATGCTAAGTCTGCCGGACCTACACTGTCGCAGACTTAAATACACAAAACTGCGTGCGGAAATACAAGACAGGTGAGAACCAATAGGGAGAACGAGAGGTAACGAGGTGGGCGTGGCACACATGAGGATCGTTCGGAGTGGGTCATGACAATGGCCAGCAAGGAAATTCTGGTATAAGCCTTTATAAGCTTTAAACTGCTCACGTGTGAATCAAGGCGTGATGTTAACTAGATATTCGACAATGTCATAATACTTGAGGTCGGCATGGCGCCTGTGGTGCAACACTGCAGATGTATGAAAAGAACGGTAACAAATATGGGTCGTGTAAACCAGCCTTGTTGAGTTTTTAACATGTAATATTACTTTTATAAGTTATCCAAAAGGCTATATAAAGGACGATCACCATCAACCACAGGTCTGTCACTGTTTCAGTTTTGTTGTTTTTTTGACCAGCAAAATGCAGTGTAAACACTGCCATAAAGAGAACAGTGACACAGGTCAAAATCTTCAATAGTCTAGTTTTGTTCCCTATGCCGCGGATAGGCTTCAGACCTCTCTGCAACCCTGACCAGGATTGAGTCTTTCGCACATTGAGGGATAAGTTTGGCCCCCAATTCCCCCTCATTACATTGTGAAATAAGATAAAGCTGAGTCAAGGTACTACACCAGTACCAAACAAGAACAGTCACTTAACCCAGGTCTTAGAGCTCAGCCGTACCGTGAGAATGGAAACAAAACCACTCTCCAGTCTCCATTAGGGTTGGTATTCTGCCCATTGTGTGTCCAGCACAGATTGAAACGCTCCAACTTCTCACCGCACACGATGAGCAAACACAGTGAAGAGAACGCCAAGACTAGAGTACACGTCTGTCATAAATTAGGTGTTAAATGGTGCTCGAAACAAATGGTTACAATAGCGTAACTAGGCAAGCTGGGTCCTGTGCTTGGAAGGGTGTTGCCTTTCAGCTCTGGCTCGTTATCTCTGTGTGACTGCATACAGACAGGAACTCTGCCACTGTGGCCTTGGATCTGTGGGCTGGCAAGCTACTCTTGGGTGACAACCTTGGAGCTTTGGCATGGATGCTATGAAGGGCAGTCGGCGCATGGGGTTGTTGCTCCTCCTGTGCCGGGATTCCCTACACTTTGAACTTCCCAGCATTCCTGCTTAGTATAGACTGATCCCCAGGTCAACCAGTGTTACCCATTAACTACAATGACTATGATAAGCACCAGTGCCGCAGCTAATGCTAATGCCACAGGATTAGCAAGTGGCTTGAGCAAAGGGCGGAATACCTGCTGCACTTGTGTTAGGCTCCCAACACATCGAGCGGAATGACAAGCACAAGGGCACATTTGACCGGGAAGCCCGTTGTGTTAAGCACTGAATCACAATTTGCTTCCGCCAGTAACAGAACCTACCCTGCATATCAATTACCGTTCCACCACTAGCTCTCCTCACACCTGTGAAGGCATTCAGCATAACTGCCTCCTGGATCCCTTCCCGCTCACCTTGATTTATGTACGTCACCCTGTGACGGTGTTCTGAGATGGCGACGCTTTTCTCACACCGGAGAATTAGCTTGATGCCTTTCCTTTATTTTAATTGCTCCTTCCTGCTCTTAGCGCCAGAGGAGAATGTCTAATGTAAAAACACTGTGAGATAAATAAATGGATTTTGGAAGGCCAGAAACCTCTACCCGCCCACAATCCCCATACTTCCTCTGAGAGAGAAAGAGAAACAGCAGAGGGGGGTTGGTGGGCGGTGTAACTGACTCTCACCTATCCGGTACGGCCCATTTGCTGTAGCTTGGTGGTTTCCCCTGAACTGAGACAAGCTTGCACACCCTCATCCCAGTAATGGAGGAAGCGGATAACTGCTAAGCACTCCGGGTCACGGACAGTTTCCCACCCAAATGGCATGCAAGGTTTTGACAATGCTAAAGGTTGCCGTTTGACATCAAAGGGGACCCAGTGCAGGCATCCACTCACCCAGCAGGTGGCTCAAGATGACTTTCAGTCCATTGTTTATATGCATATTTACCCACAGATGTCACAGCAAAAGTATTGGGGTCAAGGCAACCAATCACCTTTGTCTAAACTTTCCAACGGTCATGTCCACAACAGTATAAGAACCACAGTGACCAATCACCACTGTTTAGACTTTCCTACAGCCATCTCTGCAACAGAATATCTGCTAAGACGACCAATCACTATTGTTTATATTTTGCCCCAGCAATAGTATATAGATCAAGGCTACTAATCAACAGTATTTACATTCATCCACATTCATCTCCACAGCAGCAGTAGCATATGGGCTGAGGCTACAAATTACGCCAGTTGGATATCCGAGAGCAATGCCTTATGCTTGCTGTTCATGCCTGAGGCACGCCAATGGTGTCAGAAGGCAGGTCCAGCACAGCTCGAGGGGGGCTGGTCCAGCACAGCTCGAGGGGGGCTTATCCAGCTGCAACGCAGCGATAACTGCACACTGCGTCTTTCTTAACACACTCCACCTGATGACAATGTGTTTAAATGATCTGTTCCAATTCTCCCTCAGCTCTCTGCTCCCACCGGCTCGGCTTGTGTCGGAAAAGGTTTGGTTAAGTTGATTGATGGGGATGCAGTGAATGCTGAAATGGTATCCGACAACCACACAAGGGCCACCCAATTTGTTCTGTCTGCACCTCGACCTCGATGGCCGGCTTTGCAGAGCCAGAAATTGGTGTCGTCATTACAAAGCTCACCTACTCCAGGTCTCCTCCCTCTACTCCCCTTATTTCTTTTGCCACTTTTTTGTCCCACCTGCCATTCACCGATGGCTCTCCTGCACATCCTCCATACACTCTCATCGTGCCCCTGTGCCGTGACTCTAGTCCTCCCTCCTGTCAGGCAATGGAGTAACCTGAGCTTGCAAGTTTCAGCAAGCTTCCCCGGGCAATAACCTAACCCTGGCTCCTGACCATCAGCCCAAGATTAACGTCCATCAAGACTTCATTCAGAGAAGACGAGAGAAGTTCTGTGTACAGATCTCCCCTGATGCTTCTGTCTTCCTGCCTAACTAGACCATTCGTCCAGCTGGGCTCCACCGGATGCTGAGGCTCCAGCTCAGCAGCACCCAGAGGCCGAGCCTCAATCTCAGACCACTTCTCACATTCTACATCACATGTTGTCCGTCTATCCTGGCCTTCTCCACTTGTTGTGTCTCGTTCTACAAGTGTGGAAACGTCTGTTTCATTTCAGCAACCACCTCCCCCCCCTCCCCTTCCAGAGTTGCAAAGTAACTTGATCTTTGAAATTTCTCTAGGTTTCCTGAATAACCAAAACCCCCCCCCCACCACCACCACCACCTCATCTCAGCCCCCGCAGTGTGTGAAGATTAATGTCCAGGAAGGAGTGAGCCAAGCTTTGTCATCAATTATGAGGAGAGGAGTATTAAAGAGCAGTAGGAGGTGTTAGAGCACTGGCCTGGCGCTCTTTCGCTTGGGCCCCCACCGCCATGCCGCCGCCGGCTGACCTGGCCCATCGCCAAAGCCTGTGCCGCTAACGCACACAAACACATGCGACTTTGGTCGGCTGTACTCCAGTTGAGACCCTTGTGATCGGGCCGCAGGTACAATCGGCTTCAGCAACACCCTGTGTGGGGGAAGGGGTGTCACATTGCGCTGCCCGGGTTGTCTGCATGCCGCCCAGCAAGTATCTTCTCGAATCCGCCTTCCCCGGCTTCATGTGGCTTCTCACATCCTACGCCAGCCTTTTATTCGCCGAACATCAGCTGGGAAACCAGCCTCGGATGCACAGAGGCAGCAGTGAAGCTTGGCCCATTTGCTGGTTTGGTTTTGTTAGCGTCGGCGATTGTTAGAAACCTATTTTAATCACAAGAATAGCAACACTGTATCCCAGGGAACTGCCTTGTCATATTGGGCTTCGTATGGGCATTCAATGATTCCGAGGCTCTCAGTCTCAGTAGGAAATGCATGCCACAAACTGGGGTCCCCACCATGACCACACGGCTCCCCACCTTGAATATGGGGTGTAGAGAGAGGAGAGCCATATCTGACATTGATAAGAAATGCCCTGTCGTTGAAATTTCCACACACCATAACACTCAGCATGATTTTCACTAGCTAACATTCTGCACACACCTCACCCTAGACCTAAATGACCTAAGAGAGGAGATGGTTACTCCTTGCATAAAGCCACTCAATCCAAAATCTCGAGATACGACAGGCAACCCCCCCCTCCCAACCCCCAGAAATACTTCATGCATTTTGATCTGGGCTCTTCCATCGTGGTTGACATTTCCCCTCCCAGTAAATCCCAGCTAAGTTCAGGCACTTGCATAGTCAGGTTTGGACATTATCCGTTGTTGGTATTCAGACCCCTTTAACTGCAGGGGGAGGGCTCATGAGATAATTGCTTGATGGAGCATGGAATAAGAGGGCAGGTGATAATCCAGTGCGATTAAAATGGGGGTGTTTTAATTGGCAGGCTTTACGGGGTGTGGCATTGTAAGTAACCCCAGGGGTACATAATCAGGGCTTTGGCAGCATGCACTTTTAAGAGGGCATAGCCTCTTAGCATTCCTGGACCTCCATGCCACCATGCCAGTCTTGCCTAACTCACAAATCCCTCAATCACTGGGGAATCTGCTGATATGCCGAAGGAGTCAAAACTTCTCCAGCAGGAGATGTACAAGCGTGTTCCACACAAATGCTGCTCATATTTTCCAGGATGGGCACAAGTACATGCTCAACAGCCTGTGCTTGCACACAGTTCACAAGGCGTTAAGGAGCACTCCGAAGGAGGTATACAAAATTACCATGCTGCAAGGTTCTGGGCCCGAAGCCAAGGGTGAATTGATCAGATGACCTCTGTGGTCTGCCGTGTGAACATGAGCTCCCTGGCCTACTCGTTACCAAGCGCTGGCAGGGCCGCGGGGGGGGGGGGGGGGGGGGGGGGGGGGGGGGGGGGGGGGGGGGGGGGGGGGGGGGGCG
>JABFDZ020000066.1:7131088-7142429 GCA_019775955.2 Pollimyrus isidori | reverse complement strand
GCTTGCTGTGCTGATTTTTAGATCTAGCGGGTCTGTTGTGTCTCATGTCGCAAGTTCAGTGACGCAGTAATGAATGAATTTTCTCCGGCCAATCAGTGACCAGCAGAGTTCACACGTCACGTTTTGGTAACGGTACGGCTCGCTTGGAACCTCGACTGAGGTGGTACTAAAAAAAGGACCAGGTACCAGGTACTGTTCCCAGTGGAAAACCCCCCAAAAGTTAGCCGTACTGAACCGTACCGTGCCGTACTATGCAGTGGAAAAGCGCCATTAGTCCTTTAGTCCTCAACTTGACCTCCACCATTCCTGTTAACTGCCATTTCCTAATCAAATCACAGACTGAGAAAAGAGTTACTTGAAAATGCTCTGCTATCTTCTTATAGTCTTCTCCAGCTTTGTGTGCATCAATAATTTTAATTTTCTGAGTGCTAGGCAGCTGCTTAGAGGAGCTCATGGCTGCTGGTTGTTGGTAGATGGTTCGAGTGTGCATGGCCACGAACTCAGCTTTGCCCAGCGGCCTTTGCTCCATAATTAAAAAACAGGGCCGCTGAGAATTCTCTTAAAAGGGAGCTTTGTACATGTTCTGAACTGGTGAAAACAGCCTTTGATGCACATTCCAGGCATAAACGTCATATTAAAAAGGCTGCTAGTAGATCAGCATGCTTCACTTAGCTAGAATCAGTTCAGGTCCACAAAACCCAGCTTGTGTGGATGGAGCTGTTACAGACACCTGTAACAAAATGCCCATGCCAGGGCCACAAGGTGGAGGCCAGGCTGTTTCCATGGTTACCTTTTCTGAAACCGACGCGAAGCCTTTGGTCGGGTGCTGGGTTCGCATGTCGAATACGTGAAAGTTGCCCTCCAGCGATGTAGCCACCAGTTTGTTCATGCTGATATCTTTCCGGTCAAACTCCAAGCAGCATACCTGCAGACCAAAGAAATGTCACAAAAAAAACTGACATGAGCCACGGAACAAAGTGCCCTTACTTTTTAAAATTTAAAGCAGGTAGATATTTATCATCTCGGAATGATGTGCATCAAGATAGTTCAGATATTTAAGAGTTTGAGCATTTATTATACTAAACAAAAGCATCCGATGCAGGGTCTCAGAGGAACCAGAAGGGCAGACGACAGAGGAACACCCTGGATGGTAAGCCGGTTGCTCACCCACACATAGTATGGGTGATTTTAAAGATACCAACTCGCCCATCTGTGTAAGGAACCAGGGTACTCAAAGGACACAATGCACCATACAGGAAGAACATGCAAATTCTACACACACAGCAGAAGCATTACTCGAACACCCAACAACGGAGGTGGATAGAAGCAGTACTTAAACGTTACACTGACCGTCCACCTCAAACGACATCCATACAAAACTAAAATCAAACATCATATTGCTAACACGATTCTGTGAATTTTGTCTAAAGTATACAGCCTTCTATAGACTGACTATGCACTAGGCAATGTGTGGTACAGAATCAGAACAGCTTACCCCATTTTTAATGTTCTTTTCCCATCGCAGGGACATGTTTCGGAGATCAAAGAGCTTGATATCTCCATTGTCATAGCCAGCACACACACACCGGTCCTGATCATTGAAAGCATGTCCTGGACAAAAGGTAGAAAAGAGATCAAACTGTGACTCAGCTCAGATTAAGCTACACATCTCACCACGCAAAATTACACTATATTCTCATTGGTATACCAAACGTCACCGTCCAGCAGTCTCTCCTGGCTTCCCCTTCGACTGGCTCCATGTTAGCAACAGGCAAATCCTTTTGCCTGGGGTCCCAAACCTTGACTGTCCCTGAAAAAAACAAAACGAGGGGCAAAAAAAGCAGAAACGGATGAGCGTATCTTGTTTGGACACCTTAGTGAAACTGAAGTAAAACTTTGCATGTCGGATCCATTATATTCACCATCTCTGCTTCCTGTCACAATCTCAGGGGCTCCGTCTCCAATTCCCAAGCCTCCCACACCATCAATGCAGTTCACAATCTCCTTGTGCGCCTTCACAGAGTACACTGGGACATCAGGTACTTCCAAGTTCCTAAAGATTTTTATATTTGCATAACTTGGTCACATGACATCACGTATACAAGAGACATCAGTTAAAATGATTTTTCTACAGCTACTTTCCAAAGAAACGTAGCTAAATAAACAAAAAAACATAATAGATTTCACCGACCATATGTGGAGGTTTCCATCAAAGTCTCCCGTAGCTATGTGCCTTTGCTGCAGTGAAGTAGCACCAAAAGTCCCACATTTTATAGGCTTGGCTTTTTCAATCTGTAACGAAAAAAAATGACGAATTACAAACGACGTTTAAGCAACAGCCAGTAGCAACACTTTTCTGCTTTAGAGGTGAACAGTGACATTTAGATGCTTTTCAGTTTGTAGCACATTTACACTGTAACAGATGCATGCGGTTAAAGAAGGGGAAGTTTGTTGCCATGGTTACCAATTACTTGGGCGATTTCTGGAATAGTTGGGACTGTAATTAACCAAACGCAGTCTAAATCAGGCATTATTACCTCCTTAACGAGATGCACCTCTCCGCGTTCAACTTCATAAATCTGCATCACTCCCGTTCCTCTGGCGAAGTTGCCCATGCAAACGAACTTGGCGCTGCATGGGATCCATTTGCTGTCAAACACTGTATAATTCAGGCTTTTGTGAATGTGTGAGATAATCTGAGGCTTTTCAGTAGGTGTAGACATTTTCATAAATGCGAACACGACAGGTGTAGCTAAATATCGAAGCAAACAGTTGTGAACCCAGGGCAGACTTTAATTCTATTCCAGCCCTAACAGCACCCAGAAGGATAGTTGTTGAAACTACGGCTTTCACTGCATCCAAAACACATCTGAAGGACCCCGATCGCTATGAGGCTGTTTAGTACGATGCCTGATTTTTTTTCCACAGAGGTTGACAGTTCTACTGTACCTTTATTACTAAATAATAATTTTATATTTAAAAAAACCTGTAGTCGTTTTAGTTGTAATATAATTTCTGTAACAATATATTTCTATGACTTCCAGAAAAGAACATTTGTAACAAGGGTCCTCAGTGACGTTTGGTTGATTGAGAGCTCTGGTAGGTTGAACCTCCTCGGTGTGATGTGTGATAAGTAGTGGGAGTATTTTATGTGAGGGGTTTTTAAAAATAAGATTTCCTTGTATGTATAATAAGTTTCTTCAAGAGGTGTTATCTGGAGCCGTGTACTGTCAAAAAAAATTATAACTGCGCGTAACGCGTATGTGTGTCGAAGGGCTTTTCAACATTTCCACCTTGTATGTTTAGTCGTGTTTATTTCCAGGTTTGGGGGTGCCTAACTTGTGTAACCGAATTATTTCATATCTGTAATAGAATCCCTTATTTTATTTCTGCGTAACTGCACCGGTGAAAACGCTGGGATTCACGTGTAACTAATGTCACTACAACCCTACGAGCACAATATAGATAATGAGTGAGTTACGCATGACGTTTTACCACTAAAGTAATGTAGTAAAAGGAACGGATGACCGTAACGTTTTCCGTAGCTGCAGATTGGCCATTGATTTATGCACAACGGGCTGCTTCTCACACAGGAAGGCAGCATAGTTGGTCGTCTGTAACCGGTTTTCTGAATGAGTGGTTGCATATGGTTTTTTAAAAATAAAGCATACTTGGGAATTATGAGTTTTAAGAATAAGCAGTGAGGATAGGAAAAAATGCACTTGGCTAGTAACCAGGAAGTACACTGCATAGGAGGTCAACTGTTTGATTACAAGATGGAACAATATAATTAAGGTAACAATTATATCTGTATAGTATTAACTGAATTATCTTTCCAGGAGTAGGTCCCCGTTGATAGGCGAGAAGCCATAATAAGCCGTAACAAGTAAGGATGTGTGGATCTATACTGAAATATCAAATTCTTTATCTGAGGGTTGTGAGAATCAAATCTAACTTTCTCTCTCATACATGCATATATATATATATATATATATATATATGTACACACACACACACACACAAACACTAGGCTGCCTATGAAGGGGGAAGACTAAGGTAGTTCACACACCGATGACTAGAGAAGCTGAATGATCACTCCCCGAAAAGCATGTCATATTAGCCGTGTATTCCCATATCGTGGGAAAGCCCATTGCACAGCATACCACCATGGCAGTTCTCTGGGTCTGGCTTCATAACTGACAGATCCTAATGATTACCGACTGAGAAACAACAATATTTAAGGAATGTTTGAGCCTGGGGAGATTGTAGCGGCTTGATCTCAATGTACATTTCAAACCCAATGAGGAAATGGTCTGGAGAGGTGTAACCCGATTGGCCAGACATGCAGGAATACTGTATACGTCTCGCTAAATTACACATCTCTCAGTTCCGGCAATAAGTCCCAGTATTTAGCCCAAAAGCTTGTACTAGTGTGCACTGGTGATGTGAAGCCTGCAACATCTAATTATTGGGAACTACGCATGCTGTTAAAATTTAAACAGCAATTGAACAAAAGTTTCCATGGAAATACAATGTAATCTTTAGATGCATTTTTATGACACCTTGACGCTGTAAAAGAATGGATCAGTAGACATTCTTCCTTTGTGATGTCCGCTTCTGTGGTTTAAAAAAGTCCTCAGTTTCAAAGTGCTGTTTGAAAGTTTATTTTTAATTTCCATTTTCATACAGTATGAAGTTTCCAATATTTCCCACAGCACAGGATGCAGCATGCAGAAAAATAAAAAAGCAAAGGGAAAAAAATTGACCTTGAACCATCATTTTCCTTATCACAAAGTAAATAGTCATTCCTCCGGAACAGAGACGGAACAGTCGCTTTAAAAGTCTTACAGCATTAGCCACACAGAAGGGAAAGTGCAAAACCGTGTTTATAACATACTTCTGTACAAAAAGAATATTTATATATATATTTATATATTTTTAAAAATCACAACTGGTTTCCCCTTGAAGCAGAGCAGGCGGCTGTCGGAGGCAGGCCTGACCCGAAGCTTTGGTGGAATATAAGTGACACGCCATTCCCAAGGATTTTAAAAAAAACTCCCGTGTAGTGAAGCATCCTCAGCAATCACGGTCGATCTCACGTTAGCATTCACCAGAGTTTGGCAACATCTATATCATACTGTGATTCTGTATAATGTTAACATTTACATCTCATATGTAAACAAGAGGAACGTCTCAGAAAATGGATCTACATGCATGGGGAAGGGGAGGGGGGGGGGGGATATCATGCAAGCACATTGAGAGCTGGTGGGGGAGCAGCGTGCAAAACCTTTCTGAAAGTCATCCTGAAAGGGAACGCCTTGAGCTCCCAGCCCAGATGAAGCAGGGGTTCACGCTGAGATGAGCTTCAAGAATATATTTTTAAACCACTTTAAGTCCCAATGTAACCCTTCACCCTGCCCCCCCTCCTCCTCAGTTCTCTTCTCTCAAAGCACAAAAAAGATGCAGTGGGGAGGGAGCGAAAAGCTTTTCTTTTTTTTAATTTCAAAATGCACACCCTCATGAAATGTAATAATCCATTGAGTTTATTACTCTGACACATTAACGAGGAGTTAAATCTTAACTTCGAGAGTAAAATTTATGAGGAAAGAAAACATCCGTTAATGGGGACAGTGTGTAGCAAAGACGTGGAAAGGGGAAATCTGGTTGAAAGCAAAAGCAATCCTCCCTGTTTAAAACCAAAAAAACAACAAATATGGAATCCCTCATTTGCCTAATATACATATATTTGTTAAGGAAAAAAGGAAGAAAGCCTGCACTAGATCATTATTGTAACACACTATGAAGCAAGATGCAGTTCTCGCCTATATTTACAAAAGATTATAAACTATCTGCGTCTTCAGAACTTCTGGAGCACTATCCAATGCAGTAGCTTGACTTTACCTTAACCGCTGTTTAAAAGGTAATAAAATACAAAAATACGTTAAAACGTTACAGCCGTTTCCAATAGAAATGTTTCATTAGCTGTGATGTAATCTTTTTAAATGTCCTGGAAGTAGGGAAGTGATGCGATGGACGCGAACCGTTCACAAAAGTTACCTCAATAAAACGAAGCCCGGGCGCTGACGTAAATTGCAGTTCTGCTTGCAATAGATATGTTCACCTTGGCATTTATCTCTATGCTCACTACTACAACTCAGAAAGCAAGACAAGGAATAGAGTTGAGCTCCCCAACAATACAAATATACAAACATGGTTGAATCAAGCAATCCCTTACCATACAAAAAACCCAACGAAAACAAGCATTATATTTCTGGTATTCTGTGTGTTCATTCTTTTCTTTTTCTTGGAAGCGAAATGTTCAAAATAAACCAAACTTATAGTGTGTGAAACAGACAAGGGGAGAGAAAAATGTATATATATGGCATAGAGATTGCATCGATCACACAGTGCTTCATGTTCTCTAACCAGTTCTCCCAAAATTAATATGATGGTAAATGACCAGAACTTCATCTGGCTCATTATGTTAATAGGTTCTGCTTGGCACATCAAACCCTACTGTTATGTTGTGAAGAAATCAAGTATATTTAAAATCGCAACACAGTTCACTACAAAGCTATAGATACACCTCCTTGTTAAAAAATAAACAAGACCAAAATAAATATAAAAAAAAACAACAAAATAAAAACAAGCCAGTCCTATCTTCCTCTATAGTCTGCAATGCTCTTTTCCATAAAGAATAGCAATCGTTTAGCCATTTAAAGTGCTACACTGAGTTACAAAGAGAAACAAAGTTCAATAACACTTTAGAGTTGGCTTGATGAGGCTTGTTCTGGGTGGGTGGGGGGAGGATAAAGGAAGAGTGAAAAAGGTGGCTTCACAGAAAAAAAAAAAAATACTTCCATTGAAATAGACAGAGAGCATCGCCGGGGGCATCTGGGAGCAAATCTTCAGGGCTGGAGAGGAGAGCGCGCTGGTGGATCCATCACACATCCACCACCATCTTTTTGTGTATGTCTAGTCCTCCCACCACCTGCCAGGGCGGACGAAAGGGACACACACCGTAAAACAGACGTCGCGCACAGATGGGCGTACACCCACATGCTCGGCAGGCAAAAACAATGCAGATAGAGAGCCGCGTCACGCGGTGTTTTTAACATCCTCTCACCATTTAATGGAACCATACAGCTAGGTGCGCAGCTGCTGCAAAGAATGCACCGGAATGACCTTGAGATGTGTTGGCAATGCTGACAACACCCCGCCCCACCACCCCATCCTGGCACAGGTTCGGATGCCATGACTCAGACTGCAAGCTCAGCATCCGCGTATCTGCATTTTAATCTGGCTGGGGGTGCGTCTTCAGCGCTGGCATCGTAATGAAAGGAAGCCGGTATGTGGGATTAACCTGCAGAATATCACCTTGAGCAACTAGACGGCAACTCGACCCAAAGACACGCCGTTCTGGGTCTTAAGAAAGGCCGCTCTCAGAGAATGGGGGCAAAGATGGCCGCCGGCTGTTCCAGAAAGTGCCAGAGAGGACGACAGCCTCATTTTTCATCCCCCATGTTCGTTCACTCACCGCGCAGAACTCCTCGAAGGATATTCTCCCATCGCCGTCCTTGTCTGCGTTGATGATGGTTTTGTCGACTATCTGCTGCAGCTGGGTGTCCTTCAGGTTGTTGCCCACCATCATCTTCAGAACCTGGAAGAGCTCACCATTGGAGATGTAGCCGTCCTTGTCCATGTCATAGATGCGAAAGGCGACTAGAGGGTTGAGCAAGAGAGTTGGGGATCACTAACTGAAGAAAACATCAAGCAAAGGGAAAGATCTACCAACTGCAGACATACATATAAGAAGCAGCACAGTGGAAAAAAATACAGGGCAGATGAGCACCATATTTTATAATAACGCAGAATATAGTTATAAATTCAAATTTTTTTTTTATAAAAAAAAAAACCTCCAACCTTCCAAAACATATTAATGTTAACAGAATATACTCACATCGCAGCTTCTGCTCCTTGTCACCTTTGACACTAAATTGTGAGACTCCCTCTATAAACTCTACAGGATAGAAGAGATGTATTCAGATGACATTTAATGGGAAATACTTAAGAGAAAAGCAGGTTGATTTTAGACTAATCGGATAAGATTCTCTTTCAGTCCACCAACATGTATGATTGTGCAAAGCAGAGTATTGGGAGGACATGGAACACGATGTGACACCCCCAGAGATTGAAATGCCCTGCCCATTAGGCCAGAATGAAGAACAAGAAACTTGGGAAGAGGGTAGGAGTAGTATTTGAAGTAGTGAAGAACAGTACTAAAAATAATGAATAAATAATTAATTGTCCGACTTGAGCAGCTGTGTGACACGCAAGCAGAGAGGCTGGTTTACCGAGAGCGATGCTTTTGTCCAGCTGGACCTGCCTGGTGTTATGTTACAAGGGCAAGTAAACCAGAGTCGGCCACCCCGCTACGGTGAGGCCAAAGTCCCAAAGCCCTATAGCGGCTACTAACTGTCGAGTGCGGAATGTGACTGACGTTCCGGAAAAGCCACACTTTGCTTACGGATGTTTCAGGTCAGGCCTTTTTACGTAGGGCTTTTCTGTAAAACGTCACCGCTGATGTCACCACTCGGCGTGTGGTGGCCAGCTGACGGAGATGCTCACTGACACACGGGTCACAGCAAGCACAACGCGAATGCATTGGAAATCTAAACCAATTTATGTGTCCCGTGAGCGGACACCATACATATTACATACGTAACATGATACATGAGCCTAAATCAGTCCAGTACAGTAAAATAACTAAATAGTAATTACCTAGGGCTACAGGAACATGACAAAGCGGTAACTCACCTTTGAAGTCGACTTCCCCATTCCCATCAGTGTCGAATATGTCGATGACTCTCTGCACCAGAGGATTCTGCTGTAACTCCGGTAGTGACATGAACTCCTCGACGCTCAGGGAGCCCGAGTTATCGAGGTCAAGTTTCTTAAACCTCTTTCCCAGTCTCTTAATCTCATCAGCATCAACTGAAAGGTAAGGAGGGGGAAGGAGAAGAGGACAAGTCAGGATGAACGGATTCACGTGGGGGGGGGCGGGGGGGGCTGGTCTCAGCTCAGGCACAGCAAAGTCCAACCCCCACCCCCGATGACCGTGTAACTGCAGCGCTTGGATGTGGGGGAAAAAGGAGGAAATAGAATAAATACCAACACAGACTGCAATGTGATGAAATGAGAGTAAATCCTGCCTGCAGACTTACGTCTGGTGACCACTGCCGTTGCTGATGGCGGGAAGCCGCGGGTCGCCTCAGACGGGAGCTTATCCAGCGTCCTTCGCGCGCTGGCCATAGCGGTTCCGAGCCACGGCTCTCCGGCGCGACTCTACTGCCGAGCCATAGGGCAGCGCGCCGTGTTGCTAAACCCCGAGCTTACTCACTGCATCATGTGACCAGCCGCGGCTCCGCCTCCCTCCGCGCTAATCAGTTTGGCAGAATGATAAATTAATCTTTACATGGGCCCGCCAGCGAGCGAAGGGGGAGGGGGGGGCAAGGCAGAAGAAGCGGCTGATCCGTGCCGGGTCGCGGATGGCCGGGTGCGCGTGCGTGGAGCCGCAGGGCTCGTTTGCCTGCTGCCTTTATGGTGCCGAGGTAATTCACCGCGTCCCTCTGACTAACCGGGAACAAAAGGACGTGCGTGGTGGACAAGTAGCAGATATCTGCTCTGGAGGACTGGCGGGGGGGGGCACTCATCGCTAGAGATCTGGACATTGTTATGAACACAGAAACACATTACGGTTGCATAACTCATTTTTTATGCAGGGAAAAAACACCATAAAGATGACAGGACTATGGGAAATGCATGGATATATCTGGATGGTCGACAGCAGGGACTGGAGCGTAGACTGCAGACTACTGAATGAAACTGCACTTTTCGTTTTGTTTTTTTGTTTAGGCTCACCTTCCTAATCCTGGGCTCTTTTATTCAATAACAAGCACAACTCATCGGAATTTGCTGTATTCCCACCTTCCGCCAGAGGATAAATGGAAATATTGCGGAAATATGGGCAAGTAGCCGTAGAAATATACGTAAATTAAAATTCAAGATTTGAGGGACCTTGTGACAACTAAAACAGAATCTTACAGCATTTCAAAAAAGTAACTCCAGTGCATGGTGTTTTTTTCCCCCATTATAGGCAATATTCACTGGTTGTTATATTACAGTTCTGCCACTAGGTGTGGCACAGGCCATATAAGCAGTGGCTGCAGTCGCTCTTTAAATTAACTGCCACCATGACCTGCGCAGTAACCTGGCAGCAGCCTCTGCGACCGGCTGGGTTTTCCTGGAAAGCCTGGCGCCACGTGAACAGGGCATCTTATCCTGACTGTAAACAAACGCTCCCAGGTCCGAGGGACTTCCTGTTGGGCCCCTCCGATGCTGCCTGTGGGTTTCCCTGGAGACCGCAGTGCGCCGTGCGAGGGTAATCTGAACTGAGCGGCTTTGCCAGCCTCCCCCAGCTGAACACGGACAGTGAGGCGCCGTCAACTGAACTCGGCCCTGATGTGACTTAACATTTTATCATCAGTCAAGCGCAAGCTGACGCACTGAGCGGTTTCACGTACCGATTCAATGAAACCTACTTAAACCCTACAAAAATCAGTACTACACTTCAACACATATTTACATCCAACATGTCGATCTGTTACACATTTTATTTGAGTTTCTATATTAAAACTCACTGTAATATTGCACATTAAGCAGGAGGAACGTGTTCTGTCACTGCTACAATGTGCAGCATGTCTTAAAATGTCGAGTCAGTGCCGTATTTTTCCAAAGCCACCTCGCTCGCGGGCTGCTGGTGAGCCCCCACGCCGTTAAACAGACTTTAACAAGACAGAGAGCTGATAATCGCTGCCCCATGCCAGCTAGCTTGGAAATCCAGGCAGGGGCCGTAACAAATGGATTCAGCCTACGAATCCGCCACAATCATACCTCCTAGAAACAGAGAGGCGGCTCATTTTGCATAATGGTCTTGGCCGACGGGTCGCGAGAAGCTTCGATTATCCCTGTGTGACAGCGGTCTGCCAGCAAGGGGGAGGGCCACAACACCATTATACCGCTCGCCGCCCCCGCTAAAGGGTGCCTGTCACTTTAAGAGAGAGCACGTCGCGCAGGCTGTTGCCCACCACAAGGTGGCAGTGGCACAGCCCTAGCGCATTGCAACATCACCCACGCATTTCCATTAGCGCTAGCGGGATGCGTACTAAGCCTGATGTGTATGTAGGTGTATATGCTGGGGGGGGGGGGGGGGGAAAAAGGGGACGGGAGGCTTTATTTTTTTTTTAAGCCAATTTCCTGGAGAACCGGAATGCGGTGGGGT
>JABFDZ020000066.1:7118470-7130988 GCA_019775955.2 Pollimyrus isidori | reverse complement strand
CCCACCACAACCCCCACCCCCCCCCCCCCCCCCGGTCCCCGCGTCCCCCTGCCTCCTCGCCCTTCCTGCGTGGGGTTTGGCGTCGGGGGGGGGGGGGCGGGCGCCCCCCACAAAAGGGACTGCAGGCTGTCTTTATATTTATAGCCAAGAGACTGGAGATCCCCTGCGCCGTGCCCCCACCCTCCCCGGGAAACCCCTAGCAACATGGATACCCGGCGAACAGGCAGGGTTATTTTTGGGTGGCCAAAGACACCTAGAGTCAGACAAGCCGGACAGCGAATAAGTGGTGTTCCCCGCTTGGCCGCTGACCCGCGACAGCAAGGCGCAGCTAAGTTACCGCCGGTCACCAACAGCCGGCACCGTGATTCACAAGCACGCCCTCGCCCTCCCCGCGTGTGGCCGCGATGCCATTTCTTTAACCCGAATCACTTCATTGCGAATGAAATAAGGCATCAATTATTGATTGGCCAACCAGCTCCCACGATCAATAAGTAAGAAGCCTTGAAAAACAGAACAGAAATATATATATATATATATATATATATATATATATCAGTTTTTAGGTGCGTGTGTATGACACCTGTGTGACTGCTAAACTGGAGCAGCGAGCTGTGTTTCCGAGCGAGTCTATATCACAGATGGCTGGCCAGGTTCCAAAAAGAGCACGAAGCAGAGCTCCTCCCATCCCAATGGGGCAATAACTGACCAATCAACTGTGACATGGGGCGGGAAACTAACAGCAACTTAAATGGCCCTCTCCGTTTTCGGGGCCGTTCCTGTCCTGGTATTTGCTTATCACTGCGGGTGAACGCAATATTAGATATGATTTACGTGTGTGGCTCTGTGATTGGAAGGATTACGGAAGATGCTGGAATTCAAGAACCAGGCAAGACGGCAGGCCTGGAATGAAAGCTCAACACAAGCACTGCAGCAGTCAGCTATAATAGACAGTTAGACAGATGATGCACTTTATTGATCCCAAGGGAGAAGTTCGCTATGAGTAGTAACTCATTATAATGCAGGACGTGGGTATAAATGAGGAGCAAAGTTTAGTGGATGCAGGCATCTATCACAGCGAAAGGGAAGTGGGCCCACTGGCTAAGTAGGCTAATGCTACCAACGCAAACAACTGAGTGTGCCGGTGCTTTCAGTCTCTGCCTGAAGAAGAGCATAGTGGAGGAGATCACAAGCCAACATGGGGGAAAAGAACATGGGCATATTTACTGTACTTACATGTCACCACCTGCCCCCCACCCCCCCCGCCCCCCACACACACACACCCACACCATCACTCTCCCATTTAAGGAGGAAACAAATGAACAACAAACAAGATGTAGAGATAAAAGGATGCTGGTCGCCACGCTATTGGTCCGTTAGTGACATGTGACCCAGGCCAGGCGACCACAGAGATGCTGCGCAGCCATCTTGACTAACTCCTAATTAGGTATCGAGAATGCGAGACAACGACACCCTGGCAACGGGATTCAGCATCACACAAGAGCCATGACCGCGATATCGACAGGCACATCCTACAGCAGCTATGTCGCTCAGGATTTATTACTGCCGACTATTTATACTTTTTTTCTATTCTTTAAAGAAACACTAACGTGTCTGCCAATAGGGGGATGAGAGAAGCGAAATGCCAGATACTCACAGTGCGAGCACATTTCCAGAGGATAACTGGCTTCATTTCCCTGCAGAGGAAAAAGGAAGAGAAAAAAGAAAATTGGTTGAGGTCTTATTTTTGCATTCATGAGGAACACAGGTTCGCTAAAACAAACAAACGAAATCTGCCAACGAATCGCGAGATGCGGGCCTCAAATGTTAATAGACAGAAATATCAATTTCAGGGCAAACTGATTTAGAAGAAAACCTTGATAGTAGGACAAATTGGGGGGCACATGGAGAGAGAAGCTCTGCGGGGAGGGTGGGGCTCGTGTCAGCGGCCATAGAAGGAGATGTGTCGTGCAAACCGGGCGAGGGGCGGGTTTAGAGAGCGCGCCACCAGCACCGCACTTCGACATCCCGCGAGTGCTCCTCCAAGTCTCATCGCTGGTTAATTATGCAAGAAAAGGACAAAATGCACGGGGAGGTGGGGAATCAGAGGGGGGGGGTGAGGCCTGGATCTTTCCAGCATCAGTAAATCTAGGGCAGCCGCACCGGGACAGGCAGGCCTGAGATCTGAAGGCAGCACAGGCCCACCAGTGAACAGCAGAGTGGCTAGGGCAAGGTCAACTACGGTGCCACACATGGGCCAGAAAGCAGGAAAACGAAAAGAGAAAAGAAAAATAAGCAAGAAAAGTGTGCCAGGTATATGGCAGCCGCTAGATGGCTAGAATACATGTACAGTAACTGTGTGCTACCCCCCCACACCTCGAGGACAATGCTGGGAGGGGCTTCCGCTGGTCTTCCCTTTTCCCTTCTGACTTTACACACACCCCCCCCCCAAGGTATATGGCAGTCACTGAGAGCAGAACGAAAGGGATTATAGGATGGACATTTTAAAAGGCGAAGGGGGCAGTGATTGTGGGAGCCTGCACATCCCCCAACCACCTAAACAAAAACCACAGCATGCTAGACTGCACCCTGACACCCATAGAGTTGCATCACATGCCCCCTCCCCCCCCATTCATTCAGGAAAGCCGCTAACCTTTGAAATGCACAACCTACACGTCATTTCGTCTCATTCCAATACAGATGGAATGGGGGAGGGATCCTCAAAGCAGGCACACATATCTCCATCACGCTATCCTGTCCGCTAGCAAGATCTAGCAATCTGCAGACCTTGGGAAACACTGCGAATGGCACACAGCCAAGCCGGCAGGAGTCGACCACGCCTGGGGGCTGCTGTGGTAACGTGCTCGCAAGCACAAGGCCCAAAGGGAGCGGGTGCATTACTAAGACGCACTCCGGCATGGTGGCCTGACCCACAAATGTTGGCGGATGAAGGTCCCGGGGCTGTACCTTTGAATTTACTGCGGAAACATGTTCGACTACAAGACATTGTGTATTAAGCCATCCTTCTATAATTCCTCCATCCATCTTTCTTCCAAATGTGTAATAGCACTTTTAAGAACACCAAAAGCACCATAGTTCTGAGCCTGCAGAACATCTCATTTCCAGGGTGAGACCACCAGCTGTCCACAGATATCACGCTC
This sequence comes from Pollimyrus isidori, assembly GCA_019775955.2. Taxonomy (NCBI): domain Eukaryota; kingdom Metazoa; phylum Chordata; class Actinopteri; order Osteoglossiformes; family Mormyridae; genus Pollimyrus; species Pollimyrus isidori. The sequence continues at coordinate 7,127,830 of JABFDZ020000066.1, read as the reverse complement.
GGTGGCCCCTCACTGCACAGAGAGAAAGGCTTTCCCTGACAATTCCAGGCAGTACCACCACAAGTCCTTCTGGGTACCAGAACCAGCAACTTCCTCTTATTCACCTCAACCAGCGTTTCTGGACTTTTAAGACACAAGGAGTTATTTTCTGTGATATTCTCAACTGGCCTGGGCCTGACGCTCAGGTATGTGGAACCGCGCCTTACCGTGTCATTGCGTATTCGGCACTCTGGGCCCCAACGCCTGTCCCGGCCCCCGCCACGGCCTGTTCCAACTCGCCGCAGCCCGTCAGACATCATAAAAGTTGAAAAAAAAGTCAGGGAGGGAAAAAAAAAATGCCAGGCCTTAAGGAGGGGGTCAACTTCCCAGAGAGACGTGCTTGCTGGCTCAGACGCCACAGACTGGGAGACTAGGACCAAGACCACAACGCTTGAATTAACTCAGACAGGAAGCCAAACATTTTTTTTAGGATGTTGATGTCAGATACCCCCTCCATATTAATCACGAGTGTGGGGCTTAGTCATTAAAGCACATGGTCCTTCCCACTTTGCATTTACCAGGGCTTTCCGTAGCACCTGGTCCTTCAAGATACAAAGAGTATGACATCACTTTTCAGTCACCAGGCTTCCTTCGAGGTGTGAAATGACGGGTATATCCCAAGCCATGTTGTCATATGGACTGAAACTTAAAGAGACAGTACGACTGAGTAGTAAGAGGTCATAAGGGGCATATATCAGCCGTAATGATATCATCAGATTCAACTAGTGTCATGGTCATTAGGGAAAGAGCCATCCAAAAAAAGCACCAAAAAAGGGAAAATTCTTGAAAATGTAGATACTGCTGATATTAACAATTTTCAATATTTGAAACTAAATCTGTTTTCAATCAGCCCTTCCTATCCTAGAGGCATCAAGTGCTCGTACCCTAAGCAAAGCACCATGTCATCAACCCATCTTAAGACCACTTATGCAATACCTGGTTGGGAGCAATCTGGAATCCATCCCAGAAAGCACTGGTACAAGGCAGGGAATCACCCAGAAGGGGATGCCAACCCAGTACAGGGCCACAGTCAGACTCTAAGGGAAGTATAAAGACACCGCTTTGCATAACTGCATGTTTTTGGCTGGCATGAGGAAAACCAGAGCATGCCCCAAAAAAGCAGAGCAGAGATGGGGTTCAAACCCCTAACCCTGTCAATGTGAGGTCATGCTGCCGACAGTGAACTGTGCAAAAGATCTTACAACCCCCAAGAACCACTCCTTTTCTGATTCAATAATAATAATAATAATAATGATAATAATCATAGCCATAAACACAAAACACAAAACTCTTTTGTGGTACCACTTATGGCTCTAGCAACAGTAACCAGAATGCAACAGGGTCACCATACTCCTTCTCTCATGGAGATGAAGAGAAGACCAGTTACTTTTATGGTATGTGTCCCCCACCTAAATCAAAGGGTCTAAGAGACTTTTAAGAGACTACACTTTGGAGGAAATGTGTAAGAGTGAATTGTGGAAACCATGAGTAGGAAAGGTACCTGCAAGCCAGAGATATATTTGCATGATTGTTTTTGGAGTATTACTATGATTTTCATCAGAAGCTTTAATCCAAAGCATTTCTGGATTTGCAATTTTTTGGATTTTATTTGCAATTACAGAGCTGGATCATTATTGAAGCAATTCAGGTTAAGTACTCAAATCAAGGGTTCCCATAGTTCTCTTGGTCAGCTTCTTTGCTGGTCCCACCTGCTACCTTCACACTACAGGATGGCTCCATACCACATTCAGCTACAAGCTAGATTCTCCAAAGGTCAAAGGTCAGGACTTCAAAAACAGCTCAGACAGAAAGTTGGCTATAGGGGGGCACAGGACAATGGGCATACATGTGTGGAGCCAGCAGATGGACAGGAATAACCCCTTACCCTGTGAATGGGTTCGAAGGGACATCCATGCCAAGAGTGCCCTAGTGTTCTTAACCCCGGTTAGATCCCTCCTGCCACTGCTTAGCATTTGTCATCAGAGGCGTTAAGCTTCTAGCTCATCTCGCTTCGGCAGACGTACACCTTGGATGGCCGCTTGGTTTCGGGTGTCAGCTTGATTTATAAAAAGCAAGAAATCCTTCCTAGATTAGCCAACGTGTGGACTGTCACGCTTTTCATTTAATTTTAACTCCCTGCAAAAGCCAATAATCAAAAAGGGGACAGGAACAAGCCTACCACTAGAGCTAACTCGGGACTTGGGCCCGTTGCCGGGAGTCGACTGGTAGCAGTGGTTGTGATGACTGCTGCTTATTCAGGATTAGTATGAACAATGAAGACTTAGAAGGGACGCTTGCCTAAGATTCGTTTACGATTTCTCAGTCAGGTTGGGTTTATGGTTGGCGTTTGACCTACATTAAGACTGTCAACATGCGTCACAGTCCGACTGCCACTTTCGTCAGATTCTCCTAAGTTTCTGGGTGTGGTCTCCTCTCAACTCCCGATACGCCCCTTTCTGACGTGCGTATTTTGGTTCTTGGGAGACCTCTCAGGATTATCCTTAAACAGCTTGATCTCGACGTGTGACCTTCCCCTAGATTGTTATAGCTTCCTTGTACAGTTTGTTGCCCTGTTTGCTCACAACTCTTATAATGAGTTTGCCAAGTCAACAAAAGACCTCTGACAAGCACTATGATTGCAGCGCCAAATAAACCACGGGGGGCGGGGGCACGTACCATGCATAGATCCTTGGGTAAATTTAATTGACAGAGATAGTGAATAATGGCAGCAAAACCGACAGAGTTTAGGATTACCACGTTGCTGACTTGGATCAAATCTCAACAGTGAAGTAGGGCCCAAAAATGCAACTTAGAAGTGCAATTCATTTTTAAGGTAAAGCGCTTGGGTTGGACCATTCTGGCAGGACAGGGGTGAACTTTAATGGAGTACTGAAAGTAAAATCACAAGTACAATGGCACAGTAGAGTCAAAAACCAAAGACGGTCATCAAGATGAGGGGTAACTCCAGATGTAAATAAACTGCGTGCAGTAGGTAGAAGCAGGGTTTGGACGGGGGGGGTTGAGGTTGAGTGTTCAAACATTCTGCGGCACTTGTGAATAATTCATCCATCATTCAGAATCAATTAGACCCTGTTGAATAAAACATGCCTTGTACAACAGAGACTGTGGCGTTGAACTGAACAGCTGCCCGCCCAACGTCTTCACGGTGCACCGTGGCAGAAAGCAAGGGCAAACATTGCACTCCGTCGCTCGCTTTCCCACTTCTTCTGGAAGCTATGTTCTTTGGGGCGGGGACACCTCCATGTGCCTGCCTTGCTGCCTCCAAGTTCCAAGGAACCAACCCATGTTGGACGACCTTTATCTTCGGCTTCAGAGGTCTGGAAGCTAACTGTTGGCTGGTCAAGGCTGGACTTGGGGGAAAATACCAACTGATCGCACTCCTTTACTACAGGCACAGCAACTGGTGCGTTTGCATGATTTTTATTTGTAGTTGCATGCGTGACTGCCTCCATCCTTATACTCAGGTATGAGCATTCCTGTATAAAGCTGGGCTTAGTAAATAAGACAAAATTTTCATAATCATTTACATTACCTGATTCTGCAAGAATATTGGGACAAGGGACTAAACGTTAAATTGGCATGGTACTGTATGGTACGGTAACATGGTATACGCATCAGATCACTCCTGGCTTTGTGTGCATGCAGTTTTCACGTTCTCCCCATGTCTGTGTCAGCTCTCTCTTGGTAGTCTGGTTACGTCCCATGATTTAAATGGATATGTGGCTATAAATTGCCCCAAGATTCTCTGGCATCCAGGGTGTACCCTGAAGTTTCTGGAACACCCTCCAAGTCCACCATGACCTTGAACTGGGGGGGGGGAAATCCGGAAGGTGGACAGATGTATAGATGATTAAGGTGGTGTGAAAGTACCTCAAGTGTGCCATTATGTATATTTATATGATATATTTTTAAATTATGATGAAAAAGTAATTTTCCATGTTGTCCCACGTTGTCTATTAAATCACACATCATGCAAACAAATGCTTCTCTGACATAACTGGAGCTAGAAATTCGTGGCTGCATCTGTAAAGCGTCTAAAAGGTTGACGAAGCTGACATGAATCTCCAGAATCGTCTCAGCAATGAATCCACATAATGCATTCTGATAGACCAAGAGGCACCAAACCCTGCATGTGTGAGACTTTTCTGTTAATACCCATTACGTCCAAGCAATTTAAATTATTCAATATTTTCCATTTTTTGACGATCACCCTCAAGTCTGAGAAACACTACAATGCAGCTGCAATTTATAAAATAATGTAAGGGGTGGGTGACACAGATAATTAAGCCAGAGAAATGGAACAAAATCCACCACATGAATGGTTGACCAATAATACAATCCTTGGAATTTAACACACATTCCTTGTTTGCATGGAAATTTCTCGTTCTAACTAACATTTACTCTGTCCTCCTTAATAGATCTGAGACATATGAGAAAAAGGTATGTTACAATAAAGACTAATTTTTAACACACAATGGTTTTTGACTGGGCCCTGAAATGTAACACAGACTTGTATATGGATACAGTAGAACGCACTTTGACCAAATTTTAAAGAGATCTATCCTAAAGAACTATCCTTTCTTAAAACAATATCAATTGAACTGTTACTTACACGAGCACAGCGTCCTGTTTTAAACGATCACAGAGTAAATAATCTTGACAATGCAATTAACCAAAGTTTTGAAATTTAGACTGCCTGAAAGACAGACTTTTAGATCGTTCAATTTTGGTCTAAAATTGATCTAACAAATACTGGTGCATCAGGGGAATGAGAAGGACTTCACACCAGACAAAACAGGCCGTAAGCCCAAAAATCACCACCTTTCAAATTGGGTGCATCTGAGGAAACTGATCAAGCAGCCATCTGAGATTTCACAGTTCTGGCACATCAGCCTGAAGGCCAGGCCAGGAGGCTGTCAGGCGAGACGCTGGACCAAGCCCACGAGATCAAGTTCCGTCAAATCCGTTTTCCAGCTACTCATCACTAACGTAACACACCAGTTTTTCTGCTGCATGCCTAGTCTACTGGAATTTCATAGTTTACTGTAAATGGGGCTGAATCTCTACACATCACTTCCGCATGTCTCATGAGATAAGCTCTAGATCTGCAATGTTCCTGAAGGTGCTGGCTGAGCTGGAGCAGAATCAGCATAATAAACCACAAAGATGCTGCTTCGAACAAAAAAAGGTGTTGCACCAGCCAGGGACAAAAGGCACATCACTGCAACTTGCCGAACTTCCAAGGTAAGATCAGAGTCCACTAAACTGAAGACTTGGGTTCCTGCAATGTTAAGGCCCAGCATGACAGTCACAGCAGACTCATGTAGGGTCATGGAGACACCTGTTCAGGGAAAACACCAGCAGAAATGAATTACGATTCTGGAGTACCAGTGTCATGGAGCCTGTACATCAAGTGTGGCACTGACCCAGGGAACACAGTCCAATCACTACAACAGAGACAATTGCCAGGCAACAAGATTAACCCTTTGAGCCAAAGACTCAACCCAGCTCAGAGAATTGACCGACTCCAAGGGATTACAGCACCATCTCTACCAATTTTTTTGAGCAATGATCACAACCAAACAAATTGCAGATTGACATCTTCCATGCACTGCCTTAATCGAAGTACAAATTCATTTCGAAATGCTTTCCACAGTAAAAAAAAAAAAAAAAAAAAAAAAAAAAAACTTGTTCACAGCTTCAGAACAGCAGCGAATTCAGTTTAAACTGTGGGATTTCACTTCAATGATACTAGCAGACTACCCCGAAAGACAAAGTGTAAAACACAAAAATATGAAAATAATCACAGCAAGGTAATATCCCATCTAACCCATTTCCTACATTTTATTTAACCGTCATATCCACACAGTTGCAACCTTCTCTATAACTGTTAAAGTCACTAAATAGCAAACTACAGGCACCAAATCAATGCATACCGTACTTGAATGTTAGGCTTTTATTTCCTGGTAACATATTCAATACTGCTGAGTACATGGAAGGTAGACAGGATGATACTGAACAGGGTTCTGAAGAGACATCATTTAATAAAGAGCTTGTGTTAGTGTAATTAAGACACTAATGCAATCCATTCTACAATCACTGTAATTCACCTGATGCTATTATCCAGCCAAGCCAACCTCCCACTAACTATCCCTAGCACAATGGCCTGGAAATGGCGCTGAATCCCGTGCTAGAACATATTTTAAACTATAGGGACACGTTTAGATTTTTAATGAGGAAAATGACCCGTTCCCACCCTGAAAATCAGAAATGCCTGTTTACAAAACTTTATGAAAATGATGATGGGGAGGGGTTACCATGTTTTCATGTTCTTCCTTCCAATAAGAGCATTTGGAAATCTCAGGTTACCTCATACTGGATTCTCATCACTGGAATCAAAACGGACGGCTGGTTTGCACGAAACAGCTTCATTTAGATATTTTGGGAGACTGATGTGACGCATATTACTGTACAGAAGACTAAACAAATTAAAATTGAGATTATTGTGTCAGGGTCCTAAAATGATGGTTTTAGAGAATAGTAGATTTAATAGAATAGATTTTTTTGTAAAAAAAATCAGCTTGCCCAGAGACAGCTGCAAATCTGTCCAACAAATTAGACAGCAAGGAAAATTGAGTCGCTCAGAAACTCAATTTGATCAGGAAAATGATTAAAACCATCCAAGAATCAACAGGCGGAATATGTCTGTCATTAATTCCTTCTCAACGTTTCTGGAGCTCTGCTCATTTCTGGTTATCTGCCCACCAAACGCTATATATTCAAAATGAGGCAAACTGGTCAGACAAAGACTACAAACCAGTCTGGACACACTATGCTATGTTATTCACCTTATAGTAAAAGGCCTCGTGGTAATGATGTAATATATACATCAAATATTTCAAGATCAATAGAAGTGTTCCACATATCAAAATTTTCTGGACTCAAAATAGCCCCCTTTTGCCCCGGGTGACATCATTGCAGACTCTTGCTGTTCTTCCAACCAGCTTCCAGATGTAGCCACCTGAAATGATTCCAGTCCTGAAGGTTCCGACCACAAGTTGGCTACCTTGCTCTTATTCTTCGAACCAACTCATCCCAAACCAACTATATAAGGTTTAGTTGTGAGTGTGTGTGTGTGTGTGTGTGGGGGGGGGGGGGGGTTCATCTGTCACAGGACTCCTTCTCTTTCCTTGTTCACAAGATAATACAGTAGTCACACAACCTCAAGTTGTGCCTGGTGTCGAGTGGAAAAACAAGTGATTTTCAGTAGGTATGTCCCGACTTTTGACTGGATCCATATGTGCGGGTAAAAAAAGTGTACGGAATGTTATTTTATCATCATTTGTGTTGTTGGCTGTGATGCACATGGGAAGAGGTGGTTGTAAGCCTGAGCACAAGGTCTATATCTTCAAGAGATTCTGAGAACTGGGGGACAAATTCAAACACTGACAGCTGAGTTTGACATGGGGTGTTGTTATATCAGCAAGAGTGTCAGAACTTGTGACAGTGAAAGTTGAGGGAGTGAGGAGCTATAGCCCAGAATAGATATCGATAACTTCAAATATTAATTTAAACAAAATAATACAGATAATGGTAATTATGGAGACTGGGCGCTTGTATAACATACTGGCCAAATGGCCGCGCGTTATGCTCGGTTATCCCCCAGCACTCATGCTCGAATGCCTGCAGCTTTAAACTACCTTTGCGCCTCATCGCTAAAACAAACGGCACACGATCAGATTACATATATTAGGCGCTAATTTAATTTAAATTGCATGCATGCAGCTAACGTAGTTATCCGCGAATATGACGTGAGATTAGGAACCCTGAATGCCAAAAAAGAACATAAGGAAATGCATGGAATCGTTTGACAACCGGATAAACACAGAAATAAGTAAATAGGCGGCATATATGAAAATAAGAGTTTAAGATGCATTATTTACTGCGAAATGAATCGCACCCAGTTTGACGAGTCCGCCGCCGAACAGGTTGGCTTCACCTGCTCGCGCTCGACACGCTGACACTCGATTAATTTTCCCTAAACATTGGGGACATAATGGTGGCAGGAAGCTGCATTTAAAACAGGAAAAACAAATTACACAGCCCTCATTCCATTCTGATATAATGCAATATTAAAAATTCAGATGATTTAGGGCTGGCGTGACTTTAATGGCACTGTGCACGTAATCGCCCTATAGTAAGTGTCGCTTTGGAGCAAACAGCTCAACATTCAACAGCAATCCCGGAGCAACATTACAATATCACTTTGGAAAATCACCCCCACAATCCTCAAAGTATGGATAAACGTTATACAAACTGGGGATTTTTCCAGTCGAAACCCCTTATAGGGATAGAGTAGGCGTTAATCAAGATACGCTGCTCGATCGAAATGCAGACGCTCGTTTCCAAGATTAAACCAGCCGTCAGTTTCTCATCTGAAACGATCGGGCTGTTTATACGGAACACGGAGTTACGAGGCGGCAGCACAACTACAGCCGTAATCAGGTGCTTATAAAAAAGGGTAAGTGGGCCAAGTCGAGAAGTCACGGAGGTATTAAAATGATCAGGAAACCAGCCCGGTTGCAGGATTTCATTTCACCAATGCAATAAGCAGTACCGATGTCTAATAAATATATGATGGGGGGACCTTAATCTGCGGCGTTACGTATATTAGCTGGTATGTGGTGCCGCAGACATTGCATTAACAGAGGCGTGTCCGCCGATAACTGGCCCAGGCTGGTAATAATAGCAGCGACAGTCTTACCATTTTGCCGGCTGGTGGCTGAAACGCTCCTTCCCGTAGAGGCGATGCGAGGGGGTTTGCGCGACAGAAGGGGGAGCGGACCGAGCGGTGAGCCTGCGCAACAGCGTGTTTTTTATTTTTATTATTACTATTTTGCAATGAGGCACCTGTTCTTATAAAGCACTATCCTGTATGCTTTCTGGTGTTCTTCTGCAGCGGTTTCGGGAGACCCAAAAGAGAGGGGGATGAGCAGTGAAGGAGGGCTCTGTCGGTGCTCGGAGAAAGAGGCTGAAGGAAGAAAAGGGGTGGAGGAGGGGGAGGTGCAACAGTACCGCACATCCGGGAACCTGTGCCTTTTCCTTTTTTCTAGGTTACAGTTTATGCACAAGGATAATTTTCTTTACATATATTATATACACTCTGCGTTATCTTTTACGTAATATTGATTAGGATGCACCAGATTTTTTTTATCCTCATATTTCTGTATTTCCCCATTCCATTGATCTTCATCTTTCCTTCCAATAATAGGCATGATAAAGCCAAAAAGCGTAGATTGA
>JABFDZ020000066.1:7099796-7111845 GCA_019775955.2 Pollimyrus isidori | reverse complement strand
AATAGAAGGCTTGCAATATTTCAGTTGATGTGTAATGAATCCAGAATGTATGACATTTTTGTTTTTTTAATTGCATTCCGGACAATAAAGAACTTTATCACAATATTCTAATTTTCTGTGACAGTCCTGTATATATAGGAACATATAAATTTCACATCCGTGATGTTGCTTAGGCCTGATACAATTCAAGTTAAAAAGTTATGTCATCATCTACTGATTCGATTTTTGAAGAATAATTTTTCAGGATACCTCAGTTCTACAGGGTCGAATTGATTGCTGAATTTGACTGGTTTTCTCTGTCCTTAGTGCTGAAAACGAAGCGCTTGGTGTTCGCATACTGAGGCAGGCAGCGCACGTTAGAGGCGTTGCATTTAGTTGAATGTCTTTGTATTGAAAAAAAAAATTGTGGGAGGTAGAGAACTTGAACTTTTGTATTTTTAAGACTATTTTTGTCATGTAAAAGTCTTCTAAACTAATGGGAAACATTTATGTGAAATCTACAGTTATACTTGAACTCTTTTTTTAGATCTAATTGGTGTACAGTTATAAATCTTTGATAATTATATACTGGAATTCAAAGTGTGTATTATTTTCTATTGCAATGTATTTGAAAGCGTTAAATAGAGAAAAATAATACTACCAGCAGAGGGCAGCATATGTATTATTTCACCTCAGTGTTGAGTACTGATGCTTATTCTTGACTATATTACTATTCATCCACTCTCTTAACCGCGGAATTCATTGTCTTGAGCTTTTCCCAGAAAGGATGTGCCATGTATCTGGGTACAATGGATTTCTTTTCGGCCAGTTGTAGGACAGGCAGGATTGCACTCCATCAAACACCACTGTGGGCCGTTTAGAGACACCTAAGAGTAATGTTTTCGGGCTGAGTGATGAGGGATGTGTGAACAAGGAGAATATACAAACTCCACAGACCCCAGGAATGCAAACCACTGGCCTGGAGGGTTGAGGCTGCAGTGCTATCCTTTGTGTGCCACATGAGTTTTGTGTCCCACCAACAGGGCTACATTCTGGTTTGCATGCATATATTTCTTATGAAATGGCTGCTTAGTGTGAAGGGAAGTGGTGACTCCACATGAACTTCAAGCGCGAAACAATAAAACCAAACCTTTGTGCCAAGATATCATGCTTTTTCCTGCATGCACCCAGGAGATAAGCTATTTCATATAAACACCAGCTTACTCAGCACAACCCATGTCAGTTTGTGGCTCTTTGATAAGGTTCCTATTCTCTAGCATCCCAGTGCTATATAATCTATCTATCTTCCAATCTTATTTCCCCACAATCAACAAACCTACTATGACCGATGTGCATTATTCCTCATATAAAGAGATGGCTAGTAGACCTGTACTACTTCTGTGTAAACGTAGGGACTAAAGCAAGCAGGGGCCAACACACTTGCGGAGGGTACGCCCACGAGACTTCGGCACACTGCAGAATCACAAAGACGGCCACTCCATGTTCACATGGCTGTTACTTTCACTTTCCCCTGTGTAGACGTCCACGGCTGTGAGATCTTCAACATGCAAAGGAGTTGAGAAGAAGAGGAATTTTTTGCAAAACATACGCAACAGTAGCGACTGGCTAACGTTAATATCTCAGGGAGCGTCAAGTATTTGCTAGGAAAGGGTGTGATAATGCTATTATCATAAAAGCAGTCGGAGGTATTACTGAAGATGAACAGTGTAGGAGTTTATTTGACCAAATAGTAGCCAGAAACATGTGTCTTTAAGCTTTTGCTCCTAAAGGAGTAGCTCAAAACTCTACAGCTGATACCTTTAAGATAACATTTCATATGACATAGTAGTTAGTCATTGTGACACAGTGTGTAGGAAGCATAAAAAAAACTGTAACGGGGGGCTCTTTGGCTGGCAAGCAGAGAGAGGAGGAAGTGGCAGAAAGCTCACTGACTTCGGCACGACGTGTCCCGCTGCAGAGTCGTCCTCCTTCTGAGGCAGGCCACCCTCGCTCTTCTGCTGAGAGCTGGTCCCCCAAGCTCTGCACTTCGAGATCAATGGAGCCTGAGCAGATTAGAGAAGGCTACCTCGTCAAAAAGGTACGAGCGGCATGAGTGGAGACAAGTCAGCGGCTGGCCAGATGGGGAAATGATGGACAGTCCATCTCCGTAACAGAAGAGGCAATGGGGTAGAAGCCCGTACTGGGGCATAGTCATCGTTTGGGGCATCATTTGGCCATTGGTGTGAATGTAAAATCTGCAAAGTAAGCGTACAAAGCAAATATAGACAGTTTTAAGGTAAAATTGGACTTAAAATATAGTTGTACTAATAGATAATTAATAACAAAGTTACATGTGTGGTGTGAAATGCAACTCCTTGAAAATTAAAGTAAAATATGATTTGGAACAGTTATTTTATAATGCAATTGAAATGAGCACTTAAATCCATGTTGATGTGGCTTTTTGGTATTTTTTTATTGAATAAGAGTGAGGAGAAGCAAAACAAACACAGGGGGTGATGCATTTATAAGTCGTTCACCAATAGCCCACATCTGTTTAGGACAGAAGGGTAATGTAGCGGTCAGAAACTTTCTTGTACTCATAACTGCAGGTAACCAGATGGGCACTGGAATCATTGTGTTACCATATAGCAACTAGCTGATAAGCTAAAAATATGTATAACCGGAATGGTAACACTTTACTTGTGGTGGACCAAACAAAGTAGTGTTATATTCTTACTTATGTATTAAATAATCCCAAAGGCCTACTAAGTTTTAGTTACATACTGATCTGTTAGTTTATTATTTATGATTTGTAATGCCTCTTCTATCTCAAGAAATCACTATATTTGCTACTATAATGGTTAAAGTTGTAAACCTGTGTGAATGACTGAAGGAACTAATGAAGGAACAAGTAGTGGATTAACATAAGGGAAAGGAAATACTGATCTCAGGTTTGGTCATTATTGATCGCAACTGTCTTATATCTCCAATAGCAACTACATTTGCTGTATTTCATTTGTACTTCAGTAGTAACTGAGTACCTACTAAGTATTCGTGCCATGATAGGTAAACTTTAACCTGGATGCCACATAGACACATTAGGAAGTTTGTGTTCCATGTGATTCTTCTAATTAGATTATGTCAGATAAATTTTATTGGTTTATAGGAAATCCTTGGTATTGCACAACCAATTGCACTGCTGGAATATTATGTTACACAAAAATTGTCTTTCATGAGGCTGCGTGTGGCACTTTTGTGACTGGTGTTCTTGAACAAGTCTAGCCAACCGACCCTGACAGAAACAAGCCACAATGGTTTCAGTGGGGGCCTGTTGAACTGCGCTGTTTGCGTCACCGTCCACTGAACTGACTCAGTCAAACGCGCCCGCTTCACACTCATGGAAAACATATGCGGACCTTTAAACCGCGTGACACTGCCCATACGGACCAACACCCACCCTCTGGTCACCAAAAACAAAAAAATATATATAAAGGGCGGGGACAAAATTGGTCTATATATATATATATATTTCTGTCACAAAGACAGCAATGGCAGTTCCTCTGGTTAAATGTAAAAGCATCAGCGTAGTTGCAAAATAATTCAATGTGCTGGATTTGCAAACTGATAGAAAGCAACATGAATTATGAAATGGCATCTCCAGCGGGAGCAAAACAACACTATGCTCTCATCCTCCCAGCTTTTGTTGGGCATATTTAGCAACATAGACGATATTTTTGCCGGTAATGCTTTAAAAGTTGGGTTGAACTCTCTGAAGCTGGTAAGTGAATTCTACATGCTGTCTACTTATTGTAGGTAGACATTGTATTAATGAATTGCCTGCGCATTATTATTAGTATTAGTGTTATTATGTGGCCAAAGTTCATTTGAGAAAAACACAATAATGGGAAAAAACTGTTCTTTTGCAAAACTGACTAGGCAGAAGTCATTTTGATGCCCGCTTCACTTGGTTGTTAGTCGACTACATAGCTGCGCATTATTGGGGAAGGCTGCGTCGATATTGTGGTGTCTCGATGGTTGGGGAAGTGCGCTTGTGTTTGAAAGGTTGCACGTTCGAATCCCTGACTAGCAAGGCACCACTGAGGTACCCTGAGCTGCTACAGGCGACTGCCCCATACACCCATCAGCACTGCTCCCCGGGTGCTAAATTAGTTGTCCCCTGGTATGTCACATATGGGTTAAACAGGCGATGCATTTTGTTGTGGTGTGTCACCAATGACCACTGATAAGATAAGATAAGATGATCCTTTATTAGTTCCACAAGTGGGAAGTTCTCTTTGTCACGGCAGAAAGTGGACAGTACAAATGAGCAGCAAAATTGAAAAATTAAAACAGCATACAAACTGAATATAATAAGTAGAAACAGAATAAAAAGACTATACCAAAAATTATAAAGCAATTGAATAAAGACTATCAGCCAGAAATAAATATAAATATGGATGGGAAGTAATATGGAGGAAGAGCAATGCAAGCCAGTGTATTGGGAAAATATGAATAAATAAATATAATATAAATATAAAGATATATATATATTGACTGTGTATATGTACATATAATTGTTATAGAGGTTTTCCAGAGTTGTGGTACTCTCCCCAACTTCAGGCTCAGGCTAAAGATGTGCACCAGCACCCCACATAGTTGATCCACACAGAACTTTACAACCCTTGATCACCTAATTCTTAAAAATAAAATAATAATAATAATAATAATAATAATCTGATGGTCGGAATAAATTATATTCAGTCACAGGAGGCCACACTGAACTCTGGGGGGCTCCAGTGGCCCACCGGCCTCACATTGAAGACCACTGTCCTAGTTTATCTGAATAGTCTATTATGTCAGAAAGAGTGACCTGGGAATGCTGCTTTGAATGAAATAGGTTTCAAAGCACGGGAGCACTGTGATGTCATACTGAACAGCAGATAGTATCAGCGGTGTCATTCACAGGAAACACGGGCAGGTGGCCATACCTTTCCATATTTAGTTTCTACGCTAGGATTTGGCTCCTCTTCGTGTATACTGATGTGGGAGTACATTAGCTGAGTTAATGAGCACGTGTCTCAGCGGGCTAATCCTCTGTGCCTGGCATTAGAAGGTTGCTGGTTTGGGCCCGACCTCAGCAGAATAATCTGTGGACACTTGAGCGAGGCCCTTAACTCCCAGCTCCATGGGTGCCGCTACAGGCCACTGCCCCTCACTCCCAAGTGACCTGTCACCCACGTGTGTGTCATGGAGAGCAAGATGCAGTAGGTGAAAAGAGAATGTCCCCATGGGAATCAATGATGTACCATTATTATCGTTATAACACTGAAAGGCAGCTCTTACCCATATTGCTTGTCTTTCCACAACTAACCTTGCCTCAGGGGACAGTGCTCAACTCCTGGAAGGTGGTATGGGTGGTGCTTTCAGAAGATGGGCTGGAATTCTACAAGAAGAAGTCGGATCGCAGTCCCAAGGGTATGATCCCCTTGAATGGTGCAACGCTCATGTGCCCATGTCAGGACTTCAGCAAGAGGATGGTAAATACCAGATACCGGGAAGCCTCCCCTTCACTCAGAACGTATATGCTGCCTCCTAGTCCTGACTTACGATTCCAGTTGGTTACATTGAAGGTCTACTGATGATCAGACAGTGCAAATATTTCATGATATAAAGTGATAAGTAATGATAACCAAAACACTTGTTTAAAAACACCTTTGCCACATGTGATGCAGAGTATCCAATACACGATGTTGATTTATGTAGCTTTTGTTTGTTTGTTTCATTGTACCTCTCCTTCATACAGCTGGTATTTAAGGTCAGTTCCGCAAAAAAACAGGATCACTTCTTCCAAGCCTCCCATATGGAAGATAGAGAATTCTGGGTCAAGGATATCAAGAGGGCCATCAATTGTTTGAACGGGGGAAAGAAGTTTGCCAGGAAGTCGACGCGGAAGTCCATAAAACTGCCGGAAACGGTCAACTTGAGGTATAAGCCTGTGTAAATGGAAAATGGGCAGGCTGAGAAATGCCTCTCTCTTAAGGCTGCAGTCCCCTCTTCTAGTTAGTTCCACCCAACGTCATCTCATTACGCTGTATCCCAATTGCTGAAGAGTGCACACCTGTTCCCTCTTACCCTACAGTCAGCTGTACACCCAGATGAGAGACCAGGAGACTGGAATCAAAGAGCTGAAACTCGAAAAGGAGAATAAAATATTCAATTATTGCTTCACGGGTACAAATACAAATCTCTTATACATTGACCTAATAACACCGTAATACATAATTTACACTTACCACCAATCA
Source organism: Pollimyrus isidori (assembly GCA_019775955.2). Classification (NCBI taxonomy): domain Eukaryota; kingdom Metazoa; phylum Chordata; class Actinopteri; order Osteoglossiformes; family Mormyridae; genus Pollimyrus; species Pollimyrus isidori. The sequence goes on along the minus strand of JABFDZ020000066.1, from coordinate 7,105,564 downwards.
TCCATTCATCTTCTTTACTGCATATCTGGTATGAGACACGTTTAGTCATAAATGAATAAAACATAAATAAACAAAAGATGCATTTCAGTGGTGAGGTTAAATGGGGAGTCAGTTCTCTTGTCCGTGACTTGTCACCTTCCTCTCTCTGACACGACTACCCATCATCCCTTGACAGGTAACTCAGTCATCGACTGGCTAATTTACAATGAAAAGGTTAGAAACCGACAGGAGGGGCTGATGCTGGCCACAGGCCTGCTTACTGAGGGCTTCCTACAAGCAGCCGGGGATATATCCAAGGAGGGCGCTGAGGGGACAGCAGAATCCTCCCTGTTGGACCAGTCTGATGCCTTTTACTACTTTGTGAGTACGTCCGTCTACTGTGGGGGCAATGTTTAACACTGACTGTGTGACATGGAGTGAGAATCACAGAACCCATATGACAACAACCCCAGCACTTTGGGGTCATTCCTGTGAGATCAGACTATTATATATTAACAATTTACATTAGTATGTTCCTCTCATTTCAAGATGATATTTCCTAAAAATTCTTTAAAGTGTTGTGAAAAACATTGCAGTCGATGATATTAAACAACAACAAAAAAAAAATTGCCTAAGGCTCCCGTATTTTTTATCAGGATATTCAGTGTGTCATAGAGACGTTCCACAAAGAATCCTGTCAAGAAATAGGGTTAGTGAATTTAAGCTGAGAATCGTCCAAGAATGTTCACATAACCCAAAAAATATACATAAGCCAATTCAACACGTCAACGATAAGGGAACAATGTAGAATATTCAAAAGGTATTAGAAAATTCTTCTGAATATATGCTGAAGCAACGTATTCTAAAAAACATGGAAAGAATAAAATAAACCCTGATAGCAGTTAGACAGGTTAATAAAGGGGACTGATTCAATTCTTTAGCTGAGTAAAGATGCCTGCAGAAGACATCATGCCTATACATGAATGCGAGTATGTATCTCAAAATGGTTCTTCTATTTAAGGAGAGACACATTTGTGGTTTAATGGCAGGCTGACAGCGGGTTCTTCTGCGAGGGGTATTCAAGCGATGAGGACGTCATCGTGAAAGAGCAGTTCCGAGGGAACATCATCAAGCAGGGCTGTTTAGTGAAGCAGGTAAGACCCTGTCGGATCAACACAAACTTGAATAGCCATCTTGGGTATGAAAGATTTACCAGTACAGCTTTCTTTGGTTATGGGAGTATATTAAGTTATATTTAATTAGCAAACAAGATCATCTGAATGCAAAAGACATCTTCATACGAATTTAATCATTTGTAAATATTCAGATAGTTCTCTTGCATCCAATGTTCAGTTTCTGAGTTTGGTGGCCAAAGAGGAAATGAACGAGCTTCACGCAGGTCATTATGAAGACATGGCTGCACTCAGCAGTTCTGGGCTTGTCTGTTACTCCCTCTAGGGCCATCGAAGGAAGAACTGGAAAGTTCGAAAATTTGTCCTCCGAGACAACCCAGCGTACCTCCATTACTATGACCCCGCAAAGGTACACCTGTCCGGCATGTTGGATGACATTTGGCCATGATGGCAGCAGACACCGCACTTTTCCATGGGCAAAATAATGACTTTGCCAAATGGCTAATGGTTTGGCAAAGTCATTATCTGTTCGGCATCAGTGGCTGGTTATGTTTAAGTTGAAATTCCATGTTGCATTGCTGAAATATGCTCTAAATATACCGGTATTTTTCTGCAAACATCAAATAGTGCTACAAAATATAGTCAGAAATAAAAAAAAACAATATATCCATTCCTAACTGAAATTAACTATCTAATGTAGTTTGCTTTTTTAAATTTGATTTTTAGCTTTTCATTTTAAAGTATTTCAGACATTGTCCATTGCTTCCTTGATTCTTTTGTGAATATATCAAAAAAAATTATCTTTAGCAGTTTAATAAGTCCGTGTGTGTTTAGTAGCAAAAGTCATTATTCTCAGAAGCTTTTTTATGGGATACTAATATGGAAGCCTAGGGTAAAATGCAGATGATGGCGTGATTTCTTGTCTGGAGAACAGACATGATGCTCCCCCCACCACCCCCACACACTCACCAACTTTTAATGTCAAGATTTCAAACTAACATGGTATGCCCCCCCAAAAAGGCAGACCACAACTACAAACCATCAATAATCCCTTGCACTCCTGCATTCTTAATTTTACAAACATCTGAGACTTTACTTTAGGGGGCACAGTTGCTTAGTATTAACTCAGTTACTACTTAAACACAAATCATGAATTAATTTAGTAAGTCCTTGAGATAAAAGATGCGTCATAATTGATTAATGAACAAACATTTAACGTCAGTATTGCACTTGCTACTCATCACTTGCTCCTTCGACAGTCCCTTCATTAAGTAACACAAGGTTTGCTGAACTAACAAATAGAGTAACTGTTTCAGATAAAAGATGCATTATTATTCATTATTGATGAATGAACAGATCAATATGTAACTAAACCTTAGAAGGCGTATGTGGTTAATTAATAGACAAGCAAGAGCAAAACACTGCTTTATTTGTGCCCCCACCGATGAAGCGTTTCCCAAAAATCTAAGTTTAAGTTAAAGGCAAGAGGTCAATCTCAGGAGTAGGACCTTGTGAGGTTTAAGTTATTTATGCCCTATGTCTGTCCCCCCAGGGTGATGAGGATCCACTGGGCTCCGTCCACTTGCGTGGGTCTGTGGTAACCGTCGTGGAGCACATACCGGACGGTAAGATGCTCCGCAGTGATTCCAAAGACTCGTTGCTATGGTAAAATGCTAAATTAACCCCCCCCCCCACAGCTAAGAAGTATGACATAGAGGGGAACCTTTTTGAGATCATCACATCGGACGAAAAGCATTACTTTCTGCAAGCTGCCTCAACAGAGGAACGCAAGGAGTGGATCAACAGCATTCAGATTGTGGCCAAGTCTGGAAAATAGTGTCAGCGGCGGGACTGGGGTGTCATACGTGTCTGAAACCAATGAGACAGCTTAACCTACTGAGTGAGTCAGAAGAACTAGGAGACAGGGCACTGTCCAAAAAACAGAAATACTAACAGTCTCACTCTTTATCATTATTTTCACGCAAATACTTTTCTTTATGCCATTTATGAAGTTGATGTACGAGATTACATATTTACTTTCAGTTGAGTACAAGCACTGTGTTGGTTATCATGATTAAAGACCATACAGTTTGTTTATGAGGTACAGTTGCCTTATTTCAGTGACAACAGCAACACTTTTCTGGACCAAAATGCGAGCAGGAAATAATAAAAAAAAAAGGTGTGATTGTGGTGGGAAACCCTTCGGAACGCTTCGCTACTGAACTCAGTGGACTAATCAGCAGACGTAAAGAAGCTCACATTTGCACGGCTAGACGATGAACTTGTTTTGTTGTTTTTTTTAAAAATTTAATCTTTTGGGCAATTTTTTTGTTAATCACCACTCGGCTGGCGTGTGGCTGTTTGGTGACCGCAGGGTCCGAATGCAGTTGCCAGATAGCGGCGCGGTCTCTGTCATTATCTGCTCTTGAGGATTCGCCATCAGGCTGGTTTTCACATTTACAGTCATTTTATTTTCCACTGACAGCAGCCTTATTAGGCTCGAGTTGAATTCTAAATAACCATCTTTAAGCATTAGTAATCGTATCACTGAAACAGGGCATAACTGAACGGGTAAACCCTAAGAAGAATAAAAGTCAGTGTAATTAGTTTATTATACACAGAAGGGTCGTACATAGCATTGTCTGGTTATGCTCAATGGACATAGTTTGAGAAATCTTGTAGGAAAAAAGAAGTTAAAAAATAGCACCAATCTTCTTTCCTGTCACTGACACATATTGCGTACACCCCCGCACTGCTGCCACCGCCCTGACACAGAAGCTTGAGAAATTCCCCTTGCTGCAATTGTATGTGACAAGCTTTTCTCCCTTCTGTTTGACCGTAAGTTTAATTTCCCTTCTCTGTCTTGACCGGCAATTGTCACTCCTACATAGGCCCCTTAACAATGACCGGGCAGCACTGAGGAAGCGGCACCACGGAATTGCAATTTCACTTTCAGAATGGAAAACATTGCTGCAACTTTTGGACCAACCATTTCCTTTAGCAAATAAGTTACTCAAGAACCAGAATACCCAAGGGGGAGCTTAAAGTTACATCGCAAGGGTCAGCTGAATTCAAAAAGAAAAGTGTTTTTAGAAGCATAACAATTTCTCAGGTGCTGGTTAATTATATGTCTTGTGTTTTTACAGCAACATCAACGCCATTGAATGTTATGCTTGTGTCAAAGGTTTCTTTAACATGTGGTTTTTACCATAAGGTGTCGCTGTTACACAAATTTGAAACCACCCTTTCTGAAGAAGTCATTGACTGTTTAGGGAGTTGTCTGCAGCATGCGTTAAAAATCCAGAGGATCCGCATGAAAGGGGGAGAAGAGGAGTCCCCCGTGATAAATGTTGCTGACCCAGGCATACCTATCTCCCCACCAGGAAAAGGCCTGGCATGCCAGATGGCCTGTCCAGCCATGGCGTGGCGCTTATCTCAGTAAGCACAGGGCAAGGAGGGCGCCCATGAAAGGTTTTTGAGCAAGGGGGGGGTTATGGCGTGCACATACTCTGGAAGCCATGAACCATATATCTATCGGGATGATTATCTCGTTATCTCGATAGAAAGGCATAAAAAATACTTCCAAGTACAACAGACGTCTATAGTATGTGCATACAGGTGTTTCACGTTTTTGGTGAGATCAGGGGACAGTAGCACTAGTTGTTTATGGGGAGGTGGGTAGGGGGATGGGAAGATGAGGAAAAGAGGACAGAAGGCAGCTCAAGGGAGTAACTTTGGTTTTAACACTGGGGAGGTTAGGTGGAGACATGATTATTGTGGGGGTTGTATTGGCCGGTTTTGATTATTGGGGGGTTAAAACCACCTCTTTGTAATTTATGCCCATGGTCCAGCCACACTGTATATGTATAAAGTTAAAGTAAATATTTATGGATTTAGGTACCTCACACATTCCCAATCATTAAAGTGTTTGCAGTAAACCCCATTAAACAAAATCTTTCCAACATGCATGAAAATGTTCATATGTGAATAATTCTTCTTTCCTGGAATTTAGAGCAAAATTCTGTTGCCTCGAATCGCCTGATTGGCAGATGCGAGCTGGGCAATCAGGCCACCTGGAGCAGAGAGCATGTTGCTTGGAGGTCCATTGTTTTTGGTGTGAATAGAATGACCGGCTGAGGCGGATGATAAGGCTTACAAAGGACTTTTTGATGAAAGCATCACTGCTATTCCTATTCTGAGGACACCGACACTCATTTCTGTATTTCAGCATTCACAGCCATTTTAATCCATTGCAATGTTCAAGACCTGAAGGGCACATGGGAAAACAAAGCCCTGCCCAGACAAGCAGCTACTGTCTTCCAGGCATTCGCTGAGTGCAGCCTTCCTCAGGAGGAATATATTATACTGCTGTCCAGGACTGTAAACCTGCAGGTGGAAATCAGAGATAAAGGAGCTATGGGGAAGGAAAAGAGGCCAAGTTTTGGTCATTTCAGTCCATGGTAAATGCTAGTTGGTGAGGGGGGCTCCTTGCGGATTATAGATCCAGGCCTCATACTTGGCTGCTACAATTTTTGCTTACCCTTCCAGCTTGAAATACTGTATGAGCAGATTGGGATCGATTCATTCATTCATTCATTGTCCAAACCGCTTATCCTTACTGGGTCGCGGGGGGTCCGGAGCCTATCCCGGAAGCAA
>JABFDZ020000066.1:7088521-7099696 GCA_019775955.2 Pollimyrus isidori | reverse complement strand
GGAGAATTTTTAGGGGGGCTGAGTACAAATGTTAGGGGGGCTAAAGCCCCCCTAAAAATGGCCTAGCGACGCCCATGTTTATCTCCATTGGACTACAATTTGAAATGAATGAGTATGCCATTTTTTATTTACTTACATAATACAACCCCATACTGCATAAGCAGCTTTAGCAGAATAAGATGCTCGTTCCCGCTGCTACAGCCACGTTCCCCGAATTGATGGGCGGATCACTGCTTCTCACAGTAACAATTAAGGAGAAGGCAGTGATGACACTGATTAAATGAATCTTAATAATCAGTCGTTACTGTAAATTCTGCGCTCACTCACACTTGAATGGGTCCATCCTTGCCTTTGCTGAAAATGTTCATGAGAGGCTAGTTTTGAAGGTTCCTGAATGAGTGAATGAGGCAAGATAACATTGGCGTACAGTGGTGGCAAGTGTATAGGTTAGCTCTTATTTTTTTAGCCCTGGATGGTGAGAGACAAGAGTGGACAATACCCAAGTCACGGCCTGCAGAAATGATCGTACATGAATAAAGGAGTAAAAAGCATGAATAGAGTCAAAAAGATGTCAAACTAAGGCAGCTAAGGGAAGGGCGACGCATTGATGCACCGATGACAGGGTTGCACTGAGATACAAAACAAGGTTTCAATTGTATGTGGCAGGTCAAAAGCAGCATGCATGTTGATGTACTTGGCTCCTACTGAGTCACTTTAAAAGAGCTATGGATAACAGCAATCCTACCCATAATCCTCTCGGACCAGGTTGGGTTTTTCCATTGCCTGCGGTCACAAAATACTCCAGCAATACTCCAGGTTTTCAAGGAAGTTTTGGTACAGCCGTTTGCCTCTCGTCTCATCACCTACACAACATGCGCGAAGCTCAATCAAAGTCTTTTGAAGCACTTAAGTGGAACCCTTTGAAACTGACATACCAAGGCACCTGTCAGGAGCTATTTGAATCGGAATCTGAAGTCGAATGCTTTAAGTGCTATACGCTGTAACTATGCTTCTTTCCAGCTGTCATACTCACTGGCTCCAGGTCATAACTTGCATAAATTGCTTGGATCAAATCCTGTGTCAGCTTCCCGCTTCACAACAGTATGTGTGTACTGTGATTTTGCTTCGAATTGCGAATGCATTCCGCTAATAGCTACACAAACACTGCTGGGTTGCAAAGGTCACATAGTACTTTCCAGGATATAAATGTCTGTCAGATATGATCACAGTTGTGTACTGCCATTGCTAATTCAATTCCATAGATATCGGCTATCTGCTTCTGAGAGCATGCTGAATTACATTTTTATTGGTTTATTTACAATAGGAAATGCAGCGAAAGGAAAAGTCCGTATTAGTGCCTGGATGGTATTTGTGGGCCTCTGTGGGCTTGTGATCTTTCTCCATCTTATAACTTTTGTTGTATTTGGTATCTGTCCATTCTGAATCGATTCTCTGGACACTCCCTGGGTTACCATGGTCCGTGTTATTTTTTTGCCTTAAGATTTGGATTTATTGGAATGTATCCCTGTCGTAACCGGGGAAGCGACTGATATTGTATTTTCTGCATGATAAACTGATACAATGAGATGAAACATCAATCCCATTGGTAACACTGCAAAAGGAAAAGTGCTACATAGAGTGTAAAGATGTAAAATGTTTAAACAAATCATATTAAGTCATGGAAATGACATAAGAAAAAGAAATATTTAAATTTATGAATTGGAGAGAGAGATTGTTCCAATGGATATGGAACTGAAAGAACAAGAATGTGTAATGAACATGGAAAACAAATTTTAGTTTTAGTGTCATGAGACTGGTCCAGAGAGGGGGAAAGTCTTTTCATGGCATATCAGTACATAGATAACCTTGAAATTGGTTGGCAGCATTAATTCGAATAATTCAATTGCTAAGGAGATGGAGGAACTAATGTCTAGAGCGTAAAAGCCCAGGTGAGAGGTACCATGACTTGAAATGGTTTGGACAGGGTTAGTGGAGAGAAATGGTACTGGAGATCTTTAAGCAGTATGTAAGCTGATGAAGGGTGACATGGAGAAGCGGATTCTCTGTGGCGTTTCCCAATCCAGGCCATCCAGGGCTTTACCTTGTATTTAAATGGCAGGCACCATATCTATTTTTTTTATAATGCAGGATCAGATGCTTCCTGGAGCAATCAGGGGTTAAGGGCCTAACAGCAAAATCACACTACTGGGTATGGGATTTGAACCCATGACCTTCCAAACAGAGGTATAGCATGCTAGCCCACTGACTCACTACTTAAATGATGTATTGCAAATATTGAGGTAGGTAAAGGTAGGCTTTTAAGTACAATGTCTTTGGTTAGTCAATACACGTTACACTTGAGTGAATGAAGAATGCATGGTGTTCGGGACACAAATTTGTAGCAGTTAACCATCAGTCTGCTTCCACAAACACCACATGTGACATGTGGCTTTCTTTGTGAATCATTGTGCCCTTTTCTGTGTTGTTAGCACACTTAGCCTGCGGTAGGAGTGATGGACCATTTAAGGGTCTAGGAGAGTACTAACGATTCCCCCTCTAGATGTCCAGCAGTGTGGCACCAGCAGCAAAAGAATGGCTCATCTCGTTTTCCAACATAGTGTGTGGCACATTTAAACGGAATACCAGCTGTTTCCACTGTGGGTCATCAGCATTCCAGCACAAATACTGATGAGGAGGACTCCCATTTAGTGCCTTCGCAAACAGTACCATGAAACATTAAAATGTTTATAGAGTTTTAGCTAATGATTCACCGCCAGCCTGCTCATTCCCAGATCAGAATACCAGCACAGTTTATAAATAAATATTGCACTTCATATATGTAGCGGGGTAGGGCGGGATCTCACTGCATTATATCACTGAGGTTGAAGCAGTCTGTGATGTACCCAGCCAATCAAGAGACAGCCAGAGGCCTAGGTACATTTCTGAGATTTGCTGTGATGAAAATCTACAGCTGAATCACATGGGTCTTTGCAGGCAAGACCATCTGGTTTGTGCGAAGAATCATTCCCAGTGGGGGGAGACAATATACACTGAAGTACATGATGTGCATGAGTGCTTGAAATATCAAATTAAAGAGTTTAGCTAACAAGGTGGTGTTAGAGCACCGCCGTAGCAATCAGCGGGCATCTATGGGGCCACTAGGGGTCCTGAGAGCAGGCATACAGTATGTGCAGACACCTTGGTCCTTAGGATAGTTGCTGCTACGTTGAGATGTTGTGGTGCTTGGGCAGTGCATCCCTAGAAAGGGAAAATTGGTAAATATCCGGGGAATGTGACTCTTGAAGGTCATAAGGTCGTCATGCAAGGGTTACTGGGAATGTGTTAGGGTCTGCGGCTGTCTAGCCCTAAGCCTGTGTGCCTTTGTCCTGTTATGGTCAGTTCCTGCTGTCCACCTTGTTTGGTGTTTCCCTTCCATGATGTCACTGCTGTTGTGTGACTTAGCGGGCTGAGTGTGTGGCTTGGTAGCTGAAACCTCTTTAGTTGTGGGTCCACGACCAGCCCCCAAGTTTTGCCATTTTATCTCAGTTTATACCTGATGTCTCGCTGTCTTTGTCTTTGTTCCTGTGTTTGGTTTGCCCTGCTTCTTCCTTGTTTTATTGCTTTCTGCCCCTGCCCCTTTTCTAGTGTTAGCATCATCTGTTTATTTGAATTGATTAGTGTTCTTGGTCTTTGTCAATGTTACAATTCCCTGGTTCTGTGTTCATTAGTGAAAGTTTCTCCACATGTTGCTTGTCGTCTTGCATCTCCTATGATTGGTTAATTGTTTCAGTGGTTCCCGCCAACCCTATGTCATGTCTCATTAGTTTTGTATATCAGTGGGTGTCCTCTTTCTGTTCTTTGCTGAGTCATTATGTGTATGTTACCATGTGGTGCTACTCTGCCCATTTACCTAGTTCTGGTCCCTGTGTTGCTTGTAGGTCTATTTATGGTTCTGTTAGTTGTTTTTTACCCTATTTAGTTTCTGATGGCTCATGGTCCTTTGTTGGGGTGTTTTTCCTCAGTGTGTTTTAGTTGTGTTCAATGAAGCCCTGTTGTTTCACAGCTGCTATGTGGATTGTTGCCTTCATTCTTCATTTTCCTGCAGTGCAGTGAACAGTCCCTGCGGCTCAGCATGGTTTGTGACACTGGAAGAAGATTGAGGCCATTCTGAATGCCTCCAAGCCTTTCAAGGTTAATGGTCATGGAAGATCTTTAGTTTGCATTGGGTCTGGTACCCTGTCAATGATTCCAGCTATATGTCCTCAGCTGGATTCGATAGATGTTCTTTTGGAGCCTTTGGGCTTTGAAGATGGACACCTTCCAGAAGCTCTGAGCTCTGTATTATGTCCCCTACTGTTGATTCTGTAAAGACAGGCCTTCTGTATACCCCTATTGTACGGCTGGGCGGTATCATATCGATATTACATTGTGTATAATCACCAGATGAGAGATGAAGCATTTGGTCATGCGCCACCTTTTCGGTGAAATACGGACATTTATTTATGCCCACAATTTAGTAGTATGGCAAAAATATTAATGAGGCTTTGTATGACGTCCAAAAGTCATTATTAGTGTCAATACGACATATCCTTGTTTCATAAATGTGTCAGACTGAAAAAAGTACTACCACACCGCCGACGTCTTTTTGTGTTGTTTATCTATAAGATCTCCTCTTTTAAAAGATATCGTGGCTGCTCTTCTTCACTGCGACTTCAGTGTATATTGCATTGAGGTATACCAAATCATAGCATACCAAAACAGTATAAAAATAACGTCTATACAGATTACTAACTTTCGGGTATCAAAAAACGCATCTCATTCATATTTTAGCCATACTAATAATCCTTCTGCCCAATTATGGGCGTGTTTCACCGAGAAGCTGGTAACCAGGCATCTGCTTCGTCCGTCGTCTGAAACCCTGGTGATTATTGCACATGCGTGATATAATATCGATATGATATCGCCCAGCCCTACCCAGTTGTTAATGTCAGTAGCTCTGATCTATGGCCTCCCCTGTGCCATGTAATTGGTACCCACCAAGCAATGGTAGTGGCTGGAGTGGAAGCAGCCCCACCTACTTCTAATGATCATTCTTCGGAGGATCGTCTGGCTTACGTGTCTTCGCAAGAAACAACTTAGGGTACTGGGGTTTCTGATTCCATCATACCTGACCTCGATGGGCTGACAGAACCGCAAGCTTTACCAGCCGAGGTTCTTTTTTTTCCAAGGAAAGACAGTGTCTGTCAGAGGGGAAGGAGATTTGGGTCATGCCAATTGAATTACTCATGAAATTCCATTACAGGATGAAGTTGCAGTCCAACTGCCGTATCGACAGATCATCCCTCGCAACGGTGAAAGTGCTCTTGAATAGTTAGATTATTAGAGAAATCCGTAGCCCTTACTCTTCCTACCATTTTGGTAACCAAGAAAGGCGGAAGCCTTCGACTTTGAGTGGATCGTTGACAGTTAAATTGCACGACCTGATGTAATGTGTATCCTCTTCCCAGAATAAGAGTCCTTGGATCAGAACAATGGTGCCAACAGTGCCCAAGGTCCATGCGTACTGGGGCACGTTGCAGGCCACCCACCCAAATGAGATCCTGGCCATTGATTTCACGGTCTTGGAACTTGCAAGTGACGGTCAAAGAAATCTTTTAATTCTTACTGACATTTTCACCAAGTATATCTAAGCTATTCATACTAATGATCAATGAGCAAGTACTCATATTCATTATGAATAGGGCTGAAACTTTGAAAATATGATGATTCAGCAGATTTTAAGATTTATGGCATTCAGAAGCACAGAAACACACCTTATATTCCTAGTGGAATTGACCGACAAATTGCGAACGTTGCTGATGGCTGGAAAGAGACACTGGCTATGCCATTTGCCCCAAGTTGACCTTTGCATATAACACAACCCCTCACCAGACTACTGGGCAGATTCCTTGTTTGCCTGCTTGTTTACTGGAGGAATCATGTACTAAGTTGGAATAAAATTCATGACTACTGGAACTGTTTACTGGGTAGCTCAAAGTCCATAAGGAACGTGGGTACTCTGTAGTTTCTGCCTGTGAGGATGGTCCAGTCCGACAGGTATCCCAATCGGATTTGAGGGCAATTCCAGAAGGGCAACAGAATGGGATGGGGAGAGCCACCCCCGTGGAAAGTAGGACAGACCCACCAAGTTCCCTAGTGTCTGAGGAGGACATGTCAGGAGATCCAGGGGTCCTGTGTTTTGAGAAGTAGCCCCTAGTCACTGAGGTCTGCTATCCCTACAGAAGTGGAGGTGCACATTTTGAGTACGATGCAGTGTAAGAAAGGTAAGACAATTTACATTGTTTCTGTATAGCAAAGAAAAACAAAAACAAAGTCACAACTTTAAAACTTTAAATGAACACTTTCCAAGTAAGACAGTGCAAGAGAATGTCAGTATTTCAAGATTACTGTTGTTGTCCAGGTGGAATATTTCAGTGTACTAACCTGTCTATTTATTATGGTCTTTCCCATTAATATTTGTTAACTGTCATCCTTTTTGAGTTCTTACCATTTCCCAGTACTCCACAAAAGTGAGAGTGGGGGAAAAAAAAACATTTTTTGTTGAAAATAATTATGTTTACACACATGCCACATTTACAAAGGACTTGTTTATGAGGGTCATAGTAATTCAGCAATCTCTCGGATCATAGGGTGCTGGCCAGGGGATACTCCTGTAAAAGTGTCAGCACATCACAGGACACACACACCTGGCAAGTTTAGCATCTGCAATTCACAGAAACTCACACAAACACAGGGAGAACATGGAAACTCCACCCAGACAAGATTTTAGCTATGAATTCTACCACTGAGAGGTAGGAGTGTAAAACAATGCACTACTGATCAGCTACAATACCACAAAGCTCAGCTCAATAGTGATTTACCAAATCAGAACATTATTACTGAGAGTCGTCTCACTTCCATTCCTTTCACACATAGAGAGTCCCGTGAAAAATCCAACCTAATAACAGAGCTTAAATACCTATAATGATTTTTTGTGACTGAACTTTATATTGACATCTAGGTTAGTTGCTAAACCAGCAGAATGGAACACTACACTAGTATTTCATATAATGTTTAAAAACGATAATATGTTTGTAAGTACAACAGGAAAAGTATATCACACAAACCACGTAATGAGAGCACAACTGGTGCCCAGTGCATGGAAAGAGAAAACCAAACCAGCATGCAGATACAAAGCAAGAGAGACAGAGAGCAGTCTGAAAGAACGTTTTAAAATGTTTTTCTTGTGAATGTAACCAAAACCTTTTAATCCACAGATATATTTGAAAGAAGGTAATGTTCTGTGACAGTATTCAGGAAAATACTGTTGTGGTTTTATTTTTATGCGGTTATTTTGTATATTTGCTCTCAGTTTTAATCATATTATGCTGAGTATAAATAAATCATTTTTTCCCCTCATTCATTTTCATTTTGTGAAACATTATTTTCTAGAAAAGACGTTTGAAGTGATGCTATTAATGATACTTGAACAAAGTTGGGGTATTTTATTATTGCTTCTTTATTTTTAAGTATAATTAGAATTATTTGAAAAGTATGTTTGTATTTTGCAAAAAAATCACTAATCTCTAACCATTCAGTCATGCTTAGTGTGCTTTTATTATTATTGTCTAGTCAGGTTTTGTGTTTTTTTTCTTTAATATCGTGAAAGGTTATTAAAACAACATTTAGATATATATTAATACAAGATTTGATCTGTATGTATTATTTATTTTTAAATAAGACACTACTGGTGTTTTCTACTGTGGAAATAAATTCATATATAAACATATCACAGTACGTCTGCTACGACCCGTCCGAACGATCCTCGTGTGTGCCACGCCCACCTCGTTACCCAGTGTTTTTCCCTGATCGGTCTCACCTGTCGCTTGTTCCTGCCTGCCCGTCTGGTATTTAGTCTGCGTCAGCGTAACGTCCGGCAGACTTGTCATTGATGTTCGTACTAAACGTCTCCTGGTGTTGGTTGTGCGTGCTAAATAAACCCCGGATTCCTGGCTTGACTTCCGTGTTTTGCCGCTCGACCGCTGCCACTCATGACGACTTCATTGTAAAATCAAGTTATACTGTAAATTACTGAAACTATATATTGTTTACAATATTGTAGATATAATTACAGTAAGTTACTGTTAAATATTTACTGTAAATTTTGCAGGATTTCACTGGCAACTGCTGCCAGTAAGTTACAGTAAAATTTACAGTATTTTTTGTGTTGTGACTGTGGAATCACATATTTTTCACAATAACTTTTAATTTTCAGATAAAGGGGTTTAGGGGCGGCATGGTGGTGCAGTGGTTAGCACTGTTGCCTCACACCTTTGGGACCCGGGTTCGAGTATCTGCCTGCGCTTCCTGTGTGTGGAGTTTGCATGTTCTCCCCGTGTCGTCGTGGGGTTTCCTCTGGGTACGCCGGTTTCCCCCCACAGTCCAAAAACATGCTGAGGCTGATTGGAGTTAGCAAATTGTAGGTATGCATGTGTGAGTGCCTGGTGTGTGAGTGTGCCCTGCGATGGGCTGGCCCCCCATCCAGGGTTGTTCCCTACCTTGTGCCTGTTGCTTCCAGGATAGGCTCCGGACCCCCCGCGACCCAGTAAGGATAAGCGGTTTGGAAAATGGATGGATGGATGGATAAAGGGATTTATTCGGGGAAAAATCACCAAACACAGAACCAATGTATGAACAAACGTCGAACACCGGACAGGGGTAAGACAGACTTGGAAGCACTAAATACTAGAATCAATTAACAACAACTAGACACAGCTGAGAACACCAGGATTCCACACGAGGTAACAAGGGGGTGTGGCACAGAGGGGGATCGGATGAGCAGGTCGTGACAGATGGTCTATTTTTTATATAAAAAGGTCTAAAAAGGAAAAGCACTTTCACATGCAACTGTACAGTGTTGCTTGTTTAGAAACTTTCTAATAGGCTGTTTGTATTTAGTAGACTGGTGTGGGTTAAGGTTAAGGGAGCCCAAATATTATTCACAAATGTTCATATTTGGAGGATTTTCCGCCCCTAACCCTTGTGAATGTGAAGGGCCTACTGTATATTTATTTGATTTTATCCAAAACAACACCTAATTTCCAGTCATATATTCACCTGGATCAGTGAGCAGATATTTATACTCGCCAAACAAATACCTTGAGCATTACTGTTTGAACCATTCGTCTTCCTGAATTATTAAGAAAAAAATGCAAGAATCCAGCACTATCCCAAAGAAAATAAATACAATTTTGCAAAAATGGGTAAATGATGGCATTGACATTTTCCAAGGGAACATTTTCTAAATCACAATTGTAGAGCATCCACAGAGATTGCCAGTACACAGAGACATTTGGGGCCAGAATGAGCGACTGTGGGCTGTCTTCCCATGAAGATCTCTGAGTGTGTGCCACAAGACTGAGGGAAGCAAATGACTGTTCGTGAGCTTGTGTGCCATTTGAGGGACAGCATTTTGCTGGACTGGCTTAGAAGCCAAGGGCTTGAAATTGTACATGGGGGTGGGGGCGGGGGGAATCAAATCTATTATCTAAGTAACTGTCATTATCCAGGCTGTGCAATTGCTTCCATCATCTGGCTATTGTCCTCAAGTATTCTTGAGCATGTAGTAAGAGAATACGTTCAGCTTTTATTGGCAGTGCAAAATTTCTGCATCTTATGTAGTTGCCTTGCAACACTGATTCGGCCCGGAGAGGAGGATGCAATCAGAGAAGAAACGAGGAACCACAAGAACTGCTAGAACATTCTTGGTGGGTCAGAGAGTTGCTGGTCGTAGCATCGTATTTTACTCTGGAGCAGCTGACATTCACCAGTGAAATGTGAAATCCAGGCTTCCCAATCACCCAGAGGGTATACAGCGATAGTTATTGTGTGCAGAAGGTCAGGAACTGCGTACCACCTAGATAAGTTTCCTTACTTTGCGAGGAATGGAAAGCATAGAGATGATCGGCATACCGTTTCAGGCACATGTTCACATTTTCCACTTCACAGATTAGCAGAGGTGTAACCAGATTACCATGTGGGTAGACGTGTATCGCTCTATTACAAGGACCACATGTCCAAGCCAAGGAGATAAGGGAACAGTAGCAAATGCTAGTGGTGAATGAAAATGGGATGGGACAATTTTGAATATAGGACAACTTTGAATATAGTAATAAATCAAGTAAGTTTTTAGCTAACCAACTAAAACAGAATAAAGAGAAAGTAGCAATCTCTTCAGTTACAGACCCCAATGGGAAGGCAACTCATAGCCCAGGAGAGATAAATAGGATATTTAGGGACTTCTATAAAAAATTATACTCACCTAATATTAATCCAACCAATTCTGAAATAGAAGAGTTCCTAAACAACATCGACCTACCAAAATTAAATAATGAACAAATAACGGCATTAGAGTTACCTCTCTCAATAGTGGAACTTCACAATGCACTACAATGTATGCCTAATGGGAAAGCCCCAGGGCCAGATGGATTTCCAGCAGAATTCTACAGAACATTTTGGCCTCTGCTAGCACCACTATTCCATAGAATGGTTATAGAAATTAAAGAAACTGGCAGCATCCCCCCAAATATGAATTGCGCAGACATTAACCTGCTCCTCAAACCTGATAAAGACCCCACTCTCCCCTCTAGCTATCGGCCAATATCACTTATAAACGTGGATCTTAAAATCATCAGCAAGGCACTGGCTAGTAGAATTGAAAAAGTGACACCTTATATAATACATCCGGATCAAACGGGTTTCATTAAAGGCAGACAGTCCACTAACAACATGAGGAGACTAATTGGCATAATAGACTACTGCAACATTCAAAATAAGGAAGCCATAATCGTCTCATTGGACGCAGAAAAGGCTTTTGACAGGGTGAACTGGAAATTTCTAATGGCAACCTTACTAAAATTTGGATTTCGCGAGAACTTCGTAACCTGGATTAAACTTTTATACAGTTCACCTACAGCCTGTGTAAAAACAAATGATCAAATCTCTCCAAGCTTCATTCTCAGAAGGGGCACTAGGCAAGGTTGCCCAATTTCCCCATCACTATTTGCTATATTTATCGAACCATTGGCAGCAGCAATTCGGAATAATAATAATATCAAAGGTATCCAAACAGCAAGT